>CM033319.1:37824818-38218909 GCA_019359835.1 Pharus latifolius | reverse complement strand
GGATTTTATGACCGCGAGGCACATTTTCTATTGGTTTTGTGCTGTTTCGCTAATAACCGATAGAAGATAGGGGTTAGTAGACTGCATTTCTGTACTAGTGTCATCACTCGTATATGGTATCGAAATGTGTAGACTTGGAAGACTATTGTTTTCAAGGGGAGCAAAATAAATCACTAATTTTATTACTTAACACATTTATGATCTAGAAGATCAACTAATGTTGTATTCTTTTTCCCTTAATTAAGTTTTTCCCACTATATTTTCTTGATTGTAGGTTTTAATGAGGCAGCATGTGTAGCACAATAATACATGTGTGCTATGTACTCTTTTCTCCGACCGTTTTTCATTGAGTTTTTTGGCAGAGTTTTTAATGAGACATACAAATATCATAATAATGTCTAAGGGGAGTGTTGTACATGGAATATTCTGTGAACATTATTGAATTTGTCCCTCGGACAACCCTAGATACGTCTCTATATATCCATGTATTTTGTAAAGAAAAGAAAGAATTAATAAAGAGTTCCATTATTTCTTCTCATATGTGTGTCTTTCTTTGTATGATTGATTGATTGTGCAAGTCGGTAACACAACAACAAATGATTTATAACAGAACAGAAGGGATGATGTAATAAAAAAATGCGTTGTGTAAGAAATGAGGAAAAAGTCTAGACTACAACTAAGAAATCAGGCGGTTTGGCAATAGACTCATATAGGCCATGGACGGTATCATAAATTGTCTGTTAAAAGATCTTAATGGTTAAGATTAATCTGTGGTCGTACAATCAAAAGTTTTATGATAAAAAATATATAGCCGATACATGTAAATTTGTGTACTAAATTTATATATGTACAAATAAAAAATAAGGAAAAATAAGTTAATAATGATTTTATATTATAAAAGTTTGCTATTGATTTGTTTTAGAAGGTAGGTACAGTTTTGTTACAATGTTTAGGGCTAAGGGTGTGATGACCAGCAAAAGCACGGGATCAGTGCAGCATTTTTGATTTGAGTATCTAGGGTGGTTGTATTCACAAGAAAATCGGGATTGAATGCCAGAAAATTTTTATGAATGAGAGAGGTTTCAAGAGATACTGATCACTAATTCATTAGTAGGACTATGGATCGATAAACTTAATAGATCTAGAAGATAAATTCTCTATTTAGAAGACGAAACATCCTAATTTGGACATGCCGCTGCACACACCCTGTTACTCCTCACTCTGCCCCCCATCATAAGGTGCATGCTCATGTGTTTTAGAAACCTTTTGCCTACGGGTTTAGACTAATACTTGAAAACTTAGTAATGCTCGGAATCTCTCAGAATTAATTTGATTAAATGTAATTGCTCATACTGTCACTAAGAGGCCACACTTCAGCAAAATTAACTTGTATGTCTAGCATGATTTTAATTTTTAGATAATAGTATATGGGCGCTTAAAAATACTATGTTTTGAGAACACCATCCAATAAATCATAAAGCATGCAGAAATAATACAAATCATAAATACATAGGTTTGGTTGCCCATAGGTTTGGGCTTTGGCAGAATCTACTCGGCCGAAAGGAACCAAGGATTTTTGACGGCCTGAGATTTGTACAAGTCTAAATCTAATTAAATGGTAACTGATAGAGTATTTTTGATCATTTTATCGAATTAATTATTCAAAATGACATATAACATTAGGTAAAAAAAGATTTAGTCACATATAAGAAAGAATTAAAAAATCAATGACATATTATATTAGACATTAAATTTTAGTGATATAAAATTAATTTTCCCATATGTTATGATCAACTAACTAGAGATTCATACACCTAAGAATGTGTTGAGACCCAACTCTAATTCTATTCTTATCCTTAAATTCAGGCAACTAGCTCAACTATAACCTAGTACTACAAACTATTTAAAATCCAACCCAACCTAACCCAACACAACTTATGACAAAAAAAAAAAAAAACCATAATCCTATCCTGCCCATTTTGATCCTTAGAGTTGGTCCTAAATTTACTCAACCCTAAGGCCTGTGCATTCTCACGGGGAGCACGGGAGGGGAATGGAGGATTTGCAAGGGTTGAGGAGAGGATTGAGTTTGTGAGTTAGGCCCTACCAGTTTCAGAACCCAATACATTTTTATCTTTTTATAGTTAAAGTTTAATTCGATCTAATCATTTTTTATTTTTTGGTCTGTTTGAACTCTCTATAACTTGACCCATTGGACTGCCTACTTATTTAACTCTGGGTTTGCTTACCCACTCTCGGGCTATCTACTCTAAAAAAATGAAACAATATATTTTTTTGAGAAGCTCTATCAAAGACAATGGAATGTTAAAAGTACAAATAAATGGAATGAATGCGGCTCTTATGTCTCCTTTTTGTGTGTCTTTTTATATTCATTTTTCTTTGACTTTGAGTTTTCTATGATATGTACTAAGTGTTCTGGTTTATATAATAAAAAAGAGCAACACTAACAAACACACAAAGTAAAAAATCATACAAATCACACTCGAAATAGAATACCTTAACAATAGATAAAACTGAATCAGTTTTAGTTCACAAAATTCTCAAGCCTCAAAACCAAAGGAATGAAATTCTTATGAGCTTATCTTCTTCCTTCGGTTATTAAGCTTTTTTAGCTTTTAGCTTACCACCAAAAGTTAGTGATGTCAGTAGTCGGGGAGAATTTGGATGAGCCTTTTGTGTCATGGTGTTCTCATTGAGTCAGCTATATTGGCTTTCTGAACTTTTCCTCAAATAATCCGCAGACAAAAGAAAAAAAAGTTTCCAAAAAAAAGTTTCAAAAGTACACCATGAATTTGAAATTTTGATAAACTGATTTTGCTTTTCTCTACCTGCTTGTATTTTCTTTTTCCTTTTTAACACATCTTTTGGTTTTATAATATTCAGTAGGATTTTACTAAAAAATAAGTTAGTGTATTGTAATTTGATATGTTGTCTTATTGTTTTTGCACGCACTTGATCATTAACACAAATAATAATAGATGAGTATAAGAGAATATACAGAGAAAAGTAGATACAAAATATGTGCTTTTTTTTTATTAGATTCATGTCTCTTTATATCATACATATATTATATGTAAAATAGATTAAAAAAAACTAAGTAATGTCCACATAAAAATATTGTAACAATTTTGCTATATATGTGGCGCGACTAGAAAGATTGTTCATTAAAAATTTAATAAAATTGTTCCTAATAGTGATTGCCTGCACCTACTTGTACTTTTAAAAAATTGCAAATTTCCACCTATCATTTTATTATTGATAGATTCTCACATGTACTATTAAATAATTATAAATTTCCACCTCTACTGTTAAATAAATCTTCTTGTCCGTTTATGCTACAAGGAGCATTAAACACCATCTTATATAAAATTTAAGTCATTTCACGCATGATTTGTAAAATCTAATATCCCATAATATTTAATGAATTCATGTTATTAATATTGCTATTTTCATGTTTCTAGATGATTTCCCATCCTCCTTTTTCTCTTTTGTTCACCACACTCATACCTCACCCATCCATCCCATTCATGATCGCTTCATTCCATCTATGCGCCCCCATATGTAATATTCGCCACTCCATTCCATCCATGCATTCACATATTATTTGCCTCTCTCCTCCACTATCTAGTCTTAATGTTGGCACCGTTGTTGCCTTCTTCAATCAGGTCACCACTGTCGTCTCCTTACACATCGCCCCTCCTCCTCCTTGCGAACACCACCACAACAACTACGAAGATAAGATTCCTTATGATCACTATTTTTTGATATATCTTGTGATTGTGATAACCACCATCATTGAATATACAAGACAAGATTTTCTTTCTCCCATTTTAGTAAGATTTCTGTAATTTAACTAGTGGTTTATTGGCTTATCCAATTTTCCCTACATTTGATTGAGGTCCTAATTAATGTTTTTGGTGGTGATGGTTGTTCTTTTAGTTTTTTATTCAAAGCAATGTTTGTGAATTTGTGACATTAGTTGGCCGTGAAGAAATTATTTGCCTATTTTGCTCTCCTGATTCCATCACTCGTAAGAAAATTGTCTATGCATCTATGCAAATTGATCAAACTGTTGTTAACCTCAAAGCACTAAATTTTAGGGATGTGTAACTTACTAAACCTGTGAAAATTGATCAGAAGGGTTTGTGAAAATCCAAGGAACCTAAACTAACTAACTTTTTTTTTCTCTTGACTATTTTTGAGGATTATACCAATGCTTGATGTAATCAAAATCATATTTCTCTTACTTTACTTTTATTTGTGTGCTTAATTTATATAAATTTTCTTGCACAATTTTTTATTTAATTCTTCTGTGTGTCTTTTTGCAAGAAAAAAAGAAAAAAATCTTGTACACCTTAATTTATCATAAAAATTTTTTCTCGTACAATCTTTTACTTAAATTGTGTCAAACACGTTTTATTTAGTTTTTAGTTTCTCACATAAGTTGACATTGAGTCAAACAAAAGATTAAATTCAAGACTAAATCTATAGCATTTTATATATAAATTTAAGTCTTCTTCTATCAAATTATTAGAATTATAAATTTAAACTAGTTTATAAATTTAAACTGAATCATATCAAACACGTAGCCTTTAATGTATGCTATGTGTTCACGGCACGAAACATTCCATGCTTATCAAATTTGTGCCGACCAAAAAAAAAAATAGAAAAAAGAAAGAAAAAAAAAACGCAGGAGCCCACAAAATAATAAAACGATGTGCTAAAACCGCGACGCTTATCTCTCCATTCCCATCTCACTTACAGCCGGGCCCCACCACTTTTTAATAATTTTCTCCTTTAAGCCGAGCAGGTGGGTGTTGCTCGCGAGAACAAAGCATCACCCAGCAAAAGAGGGAGAAAAAAAATCCCCAATTCGACACCCCGATCGCCTCGAACCCCAGCTCCCAATCCCCAAATCGACGCAATTTCTTCGACTCCTCCATGGTTTGATGCCTCGGATTAGCGGGATTTAGGCGGTCCTTTTGTGCGCTTTGGTGGTGGTGGTGGTGGTGGTGGTGCGCCGATGGAGCCGCGCGTCGGCAACAAGTTTCGCCTCGGCCGCAAGCTGGGGAGCGGCTCTTTCGGGGAGATCTACCTCGGTTAGTGCGCGATTCGGCCTAAAGATGCCGTTTTGATGCGAAAGTTCTTGGCTTTACGGTTTTTTTGATGGTTTGTTTGTGTTTTTTTGGGTGCCGGTGCAGGTACCAACGTACAGACCAACGAGGAGGTCGCGATTAAGCTTGTGAGTTGATGCAATCCTTTGTAATTTCCCTTAATTTCTCATATTTTTTCTGTATTATCACTTATGGTATTGCTTGGCCTGTGAGTATTTAGGTTTTGTAAGAGAGATTAGATGGTTCAGTGGGGAAATTTGTTTTTTTTTTTTTGTAGTTTAGTAGCGGCGTTTAAATAACAAAAGTTTCTTCTTGGTGGTTCTAATTTGTGTGTTTTGTGAGACGGGATGATATTTCCGTGAATCTAACTCAGTCTGTTAAACCACCGCCGGGACGCGATTGGACTTGTAACTAGTGTGGTAGAAAATCAACCACTGCTGAGAATATTCCGCACTGAATATGATGCGAGAAAAAGGCTACTTGGAAAGATTTAAACTGGATTGGGCTGTCTAAGCTGCCCCGTTCTTGTACTTTGAAGATTTTGTATTAGTTCAAATTTTGGTAGGCAAAAATCAAATTCAACAGATGAATTTTCATGGAATGGAAGCGGCAGCTTAACCGTTTTTGTATATTCATGTTCCTTGTTCATGTCTGAGAGCAAGATTGTACTTGTTTGCTTCCCTTCTAATTGTAACTGTATCGGATATGGTTTACAATGTTTAGTGTTGTGGCACAGTATTGGTGTTGGAATGATTCTTCTTGTTGCACTGTCTTGCTCAGTTCTGCTTTCTGATTATCTGTTTAAACAACCTCTGGCTTACTGAGTTCTGTATTTCTGATTATCTGTTTGAATCAATCACCTCTGGCTTTGGTCTGTGCTTACTGATAATGACTTTTCTCTTTTCCTATGTTTTGTCCAGGAAAATGTGAAGACAAAGCATCCTCAGTTACTGTATGAGTCGAAGTTGTATAGGATACTGCAGGGAGGAAGTAATAGATGTTTCTCTTTCTGTTGGTTTTTGATGTATTTAATCTATTTTCTTTCATAGAAATACCAACCTACAATTCATTTGGTCTTGCAGCTGGAATTCCAAATGTTAAATGGTTTGGTGTAGAGGGTGACTACAACGTTTTGGTCATGGACCTGTTGGGGCCGAGCCTTGAAGACCTTTTTAGCTTTTGCAACAGGAAGCTGTCTCTGAAAACTGTTTTGATGCTTGCTGATCAAATGGTATGCTATACAATTAAGTGCACTTCTATATCTTACTTTCATATTTATTATATCCTAACCCCACGAAGAAATCTTGCTCAATGACATTATCATTTCTGGCTAAATCATTTCAGTGTTTTAACGTAATCTATTATTGTAGATCAACCGAGTTGAATTTGTTCATTCCAAGTCTTTTTTGCATCGAGATATTAAGCCAGACAATTTTCTCATGGGTCTTGGAAAAAGGGCAAATCAGGTAAGGCGTTTATGCACCAGTTATGTGGTTTTAATTCTGCAGCTAATGGTAAGTTTAGACAGGTGTGGTTACACCATTGCTCCCATTCTCTCTATAGGTGTACATTATTGATTTTGGACTGGCAAAGAAGTACAGGGACACTTCAACACACCAGCACATTCCATATAGGTAACATGTCATTATCTATCTCTCTCTGAGACTGATTTTTTTTGACCTTTTTCTTGCTTTATTTTCATCATACAATCTCTTACACTATTTTATTCGAGGTGCTGCCATACTCCCTGATGTTGCCTTGTTGGCTCCATAACTATATTGTGTTTGAGCATTAAATTTTGTTTGACAGACAAATAGATACAAATTAGAGGCGGCTTTTGCATTCTGAATTTGCTTTGATATACTGCCCTATCTTGCTTACTCAATACCAAATGTGATTTGATACTGCCCTATCTTTGAAACAATCTGACATTTGTCTCTTGAAATGCAGAGAGAACAAAAACTTGACTGGAACTGCCAGATATGCAAGTGTAAACACCCATCTTGGAATTGGTAAGTCAGCTTCGCAGGTTGCAAAGGGGACTATGTTTGATAATACCTATGTTCAAGTGCACAGTGTTACCATTTCTAATTTGTTCGTACCTTGACACATGCCTTCTGTGTAAATAACACAAACTAATTTTATGCTCCAACAGAACAAAGCAGGAGGGATGACATGGAATCTCTTGGATATGTACTCATGTATTTCTTGAGAGGAAGGTTGATTATCAGAGTTTCATTTTGTTTTCTTGTTTTATCTCTGCCTTTCTGGTGTGTGATGGACCAATGATGGTCATCTTGCTGTCAGCCTTCCGTGGCAGGGTCTAAAAGCTGGGAACAAGAAACAGAAGTATGAAAAAATTAGCGAAAGGAAAATTGCTACTTCAATTGAGGTAATGTCTTCCTCATCTAGAGCTTCCATCATGACTATTAGCCCATTGGTGCTTATTATGTTTTTTCAATTGCAGGCTCTGTGTCGTGGATACCCGACTGAATTTGCATCTTACTTCCATTACTGCCGTTCACTACGTTTTGAAGATGCACCAGACTATCAATACCTGAAGAGATTGTTCAGAGACCTTTTTATTCGAGAGGGTTGGTTTGCTGTTAGCATGTTGTTCACATTTTTTAATATTTGAATTAATGGTGTCTAACTAATGTTTATGCATCTTGATACTGGAAAAAAAATGCTACATTTGACAATTCTGATAGAGCATTTCTTTTATCTGTAGGGTTTCAGTTTGATTATGTTTTTGACTGGACCATTCTTAAGTACCAGCAGTCACAAATGACCAGTGTTCCCCCTCGTGCTATTGTCAGTTCAATTCAAATCTCTCTCTCTCTCTCTCTCTCTCTGTGCGCTTGTCTGTGTGGATGTATATCTGATGAAGTGATATCCTGTTCTTTTAGGCTGCAACAACGGGACAAAGCTCTGGGATGGCTCCAATGGCAAATAATAATAGACAGCCAGGTAGATCTATCTTCTGATTGTGATAATGGCCACCTGTTTCTATTCTAATAAATAGCAAGCAAACCTATCATTAGTAGTTCGCAAACCAATTGGTGATTACAAAATATTAATGAGGGGTTGGTAGGAAACAAGATTGTGTGGCCCTGCGTCTTAATTAGGGGCATTACTGTACTAGTTTTCTAATCAGATAATTGTAATTCCTATGCTTAATGCATTAAGGAGGCATTCGGTTTAAAGATTTTTGCTCTATATTCCCATTACTGGTGAAGAGAATACATTACTTCTTGTTAGGTTACAATACCCGTATTATAAATACATCCCAATAGAAATTTCAATACCCAAGTTGAATGTATTACTAATTCATTTCATCTCCACTTGCAATGGATTATGAAACCCATTATGGTTACAGTTACAACTTTAAACCAAACACCATCAAAGTTGTTATGTTATTACCCTCAAGATATCCACATTCTTTGGTTCCATGCTAGTTTTGTCTTTTCAATTTGCAAGTTCACTTGGCCCTTTTAGGTGGCTAACTGTCTCCTTAATTGATTTAGCCACTGAAGAGGGAAGGAGAAGTGGGTGGCCTGACATGGATCCCACACGACGTCAGGTTCCACCCCCGGCTATAAATGCAGGAAGCCTATCTAAGCAGAAGTCGCCAGTTGGGCATGAGCTATCCACATCAAAAGATGCTGTGGTAAGTTCATATTTTTGTTCTGGTTGCTTGATGTTGCTACTGTAATAACAGCCTAAGTGGATGCCTGAAGTGTTCCTGTATATATGTGTGCTATGTAATCTCTGACCCTCAAATGACCTGTAGTTCTCCAGTTCGACTTTTTTGGGACGGTCAAGCGGATCCTCAAGGCGTCCTGCTGTCTCTAGTAGCCGAGAACTGCCAAGCACTGAAGCTGACCTGTCACGTAGCCGTACACCAGATGCAAGCCCAGGGGCATTCCAAAGAGTTGCAGCTCCACGGAGGAGCTCGCAGATGCTTGACTACTCTGACCCGAGGCATTCATCTTCTGGCAGGCACATGCCTAACACCAAGAATTATGAGTCCACCATCAGGGGCATCCAAGGCTTAAATTTCGACGGCGACGATAGGATTCACTACTAGTATATCTGAATCCAATGAAGTATGTATTATCTGTGATCTTTAGAAACTGAAAAGGGGGTGAGAACATACTTTCCAAGTTACTCCCTGGTCCTATGATTCCCGCACATTGTGCTATAGGAGTGAGGTGGCCCGCAGACCTGAAGTACCGGAGGCTGGCAAAATAAGTGGTTTGCTGGGCCCTAGCTACCATGACCGTCAGAAAACTTGTGTCATGGCTTGTTTTAGGCTCTTTGTACAGGCTCTCATTTGTTTTTGTTGTGCTTTGGGGTGCCGCTTAGCATCTTGCCCTTTCTATTGTATTAAGATATTCATCTGCTTGATCGCATCTCACATGCTTCAGAATGCAATTGCCGTTTGAAAAAAGTTTGAAATTGTAAGTAACGTAAACTGATTATCGTTTGAGTATTTGCAAGAAGTGCCCTCTTGTAATTCTAGGTTTTGTCCAACAACCATGGCATTTTCATCAAATGCATCAGCTACCTGTATATGTCAGTGTTCCCCAAACAATGCTGGTTTTGGAAATTGCTGCGTTGCAACTTCTGGTTTGTTTATCTCAGCAGGTTCCAGTCAGAGAGCAAGAGACCCCACAAAAAAAGCGAGCAACACATCAATGTCAACTGTGTCAAAAACTGGGTAAATTGGCTAGCTCTAAACTTCATCTTTCAGATAATAGTACAACAAAAGATTGTATTTTATTAGGGTTTACTAATATGTGAATCAATGCAAGTTGCTGGTAACTTCTGTGCGGTTTCGTCACTTAGGGTTTGTTTTTCGATCTTGGGGTTTGTTTTTCGATCTTGCCAGTGTTCCTGGTTGCTATCTTGATCCATTTTGAGAACACTGTTATGCAATGCTGTGACTAGACTGTGACTTGTAATGATCAATTTATATATTGACACAGATAGTTGTATGCTTATTACTGATACTGCTATATCAAGAACTTGCCTTTAAGTAGAACTACATATCCATAGAAATCAATAACTGAAGTTACTAATAATCTATACACGATTGTGATTTGTGTGTACAGTCGCTGTTCAATTTATCGAAACAAGGTAGGCCAACTGATCTGTTTGAGATTTAACTTTGGTTTTCGCACTAGACTCACCCAGATTCTAATATGCGGAATAACGAGATCTTACTCCGAAATACCAAAACTCAAAGTAATTACACAACTCTTTATTTTAAGGAAAAGTTTACACGTCGAACATTAAACACACTTGCCTACGTCGAAAGAATTATAAATGTCTAAAACTCAAATAAATTCTATAACTTTTCGATGATCTAAACTAGACTTATTACAAGATATTTATAGTCCAATCGTATGAGTACATATCAGACTCAGTAATCTAAACGTATTAGACTCATACAACTAACTAATCCTAAATGGATAGGCTTAGTTATATATATTCGAATCGAATTACAATTCCGACCAGAGTTTGAATCCTTCCTAAGGTCGCAAACCTTTCCAAAGTCACAAACCTTTTGGTAGTCGCGAATCTGTTGTGAACTCGACCTGAGATCCTCCCTAAAGGTGACCAACTGTGAGGTGTAGAGAACGACTGAAAGTCTTGGAATGAACACACGATGAACAATGCTACAATCATTGGATCGAATGTATGGATAGACGCTCATGGAGCTTGGCACCTTTGTCATGGATTGTGGCCTTGGCCACTCGTGAATAGCCTTCCTCTTGTCGAGATTGATACCATCACCGATCCCAAAACTAGGATTGCAAAGTTTGAATAGTGGCGCTGTAGAGACAAGTTGCATGTCGTTTTCGACTAGTCGTTGTGGTGATCGACTATGTACTTCTGCGAATAGCGCGTTGTTTTCTTCCAGCAAGCTTGCTAAACAACCACCACTTTCCATAATCGATGCAGTACAATCCTCTTGGCTAACTGGACGCATCACGCTTAGCACACACTTTAAGCATGCATTGACAATCCGTTTCGCGTGATTTGCTATCAACAAGTTCTTGGTGTCGACGTGGTCATTTTTGCTGATGATGAATTTCATCCCATCCTTTGTGAGGTCGTATTCTTGAGTTCTTCGGTGGTAATAGGCGTCACGATCGTACAAGAACGGACTTCTAAAAATCACTTGGCAAATATCGATGGGGATGACATCACATTGAATCTCGTCGATGTAACGAGCAGATATTGCAAACTTTAGAGTACACTGACTCTTGATTTGTTGATTCACGTCGGAAGTGAACCATTCCAGAGGATATGGTCGAGGATGATAAGTCGTCTGCAAACCAAGTTGTCGAACCAGTCCGGAGGAGACCAAATTCTTTTGGCTTCCGGGGTTGAAGATGGCTGCAACCACGTCGTGCTTCACCTGTATGTTAATACTGAACAATTTCTCTGTTGGGTTCTGGTCAATTGATAAACCCGAACCTTTCTCCTTCGACATTGCCATTAGATACAAGGTCGTGTCCACCTTTTCAACCGAATCCAACTGGATGATTTCCTCTGCGAGCGGAATAGAAGTAACCATAGCTGTTCATGTGCTTGATTCATCCCTCCTTATTCTTTCTGGTCACAATTCAGGATGAAGTTTATAACACTTCTCTTTTGTGTGCCCACCAACATGACAATGCTCACAAGTGTTACCCATATCGTGGGTACCCTCTCCAGAGCTCGTCGTGGTTGAAATCTCCCTCACGTTCTTGTCATTGCGGGTCTTATTTTTCTTCTCAATCACCAAAGCAGTCGTGCTCGCGGTCGAGATGTCTTGAACTCTGAATAGACTTAGCTCAGCACTGATTATCTTCTGAAGTCCAGGTGTGTATTTTCTGAACGTATGGCTGTTGGAAAGTGAGATGCCAAGAACCATTGCTTGTCTCTAGAATTCCATCGTGTAGTCCCAGACAGATTGGTCGCGCCGTTGGTACAATCTGTGCTAATGTTCTCATCTCTCCTCAAGGTAACCCATCAGATAGAATTCTTATCGCAGAAGTCGTTTGAATTGAACCCACGCAAGATTGTCAGCTTCACCGTTGGCGACAATGGCCTTCCACTAAGTCTTAGCGTGGTCCTTCATCTTTAAAGGTGCGAACTTCACCTTTTGAGGGCTACTGAACCCTTTCAGGTCAAAATAGGTCTCAAGCTGGTCGATCTAAGAATCCAGTTTCTCGGCATCGATCACCCCATCATATATGGGTATATCAATCTTAGCGTCGACCTTAAAAGATCCGACAGGTAAGAAGGTGTTGACGAGGTTGTCGGTCTTGTGGTCGCCTTCGTCTGCCCTGCAAAAGTCTTTACCAGTCTTCACACGCATAACCTTCCCTACATACTGCTTAATCCAAGCAAGCACGGTTTCCATGTTGGTGAAGAGTTTAGCCACTTGTTCGGATATGTTAGCTTGAACAGAGGTATCGTCAGACATTATCGGAGACGCGGCTATAGGAACCGTCAATTGATCGCTTAGAGTTTCGTCGGAAGTTTTGTAACCCTGGCGAGTCTTTACCATCCACAGGATAGGAAAGTTGCTCTGATACCAACTTGATCCGTTTGAGATCTAGCCTTGGTTTTCACACTAGACTCGCCCAGATTCTAATATGCGGAATAACCGGATCTTACTCGAAAATACCAAAACCCAAAGTAATTGCACAACTCTTTATTTCAAAGAGAACTTTACACGTCGAACGTTAAACACATTTGTCTACGTCGAAAGAATTATAAGTGTCTAAAACTTAAATAAGTTATATGACTTTTCAATTATCTAAACTAAACCTATTACAAGGTATTTATAGTCTAATCGTATGAGTACGAATCAGACTCAGTAATCTAAACGTATTAGACTCGTATAACTAACTAATTCTAAACAAATAGACTTAGTTATATATATTCGGATCGAATTACAATTCCGATCATAGTTTGAATCTTTCTTAAAGTCACAAATCTTTCTAAAGTCACAAATCTTTTCGTGGTTGTGAATCCGTTGCGAACTGGACTTGAGATCCTCCCAGATCACCAACTAGCCATATGTACCACGGCCAACCATGTCCACAAATGAGTTGGTCCGGGTCACTGGCATAGACCGCGGCTGCCTCTGCCGGTAGCTCTTGTGCCGGTCCTCCTCATCTTCGTTGCTTGGAACCCTACACTTCTCCCCGAGGATGATCGGCTTTGTCCACAGCGCCTCCCCCGCTTCCGCCTCTGCCTCACTCCGCATTGACCGCATCCGAGCCAGCCTGTGCGTGAACCTCATGTGCTTCACTGACAGGCTCCTCCTCGGTGGTTGCTGGTCCGGCACGAACACGGGACTGATCGGCCCGTGTGTTCCGACATTGATCACCGTGATAGGGCCGACATCGCCCTCCTGCTGCATTGCCACCTGCTCGTCGATCTTTGTCTCGCTTGGTGTCGGTGACACCTTGGCAGGGGTTGCTGCTGGGGTGCTGCCATGAATGCCACTGCTGTCCCTTGAGTGTTTGGGTGTGGAAGGTGATTTCCGCTGGCTTGATGACCTCCTGCTGTGGATGGTGCAGAGGGCGAGGCAGACGGCGACGACCGCCATGATCCACGCAGAGTGGAGGGGGAGGAGGAAGGCAGGGGAGGCTGAGAGCCCATATTTGTACATGGAAGTAGGATGTGTTCTTGCCATGACAGGGCAAGTATATGGCTAACTAGTACTGTAACTAGTGTTCTTTGCTTCTTGTGCATGCATATGACATTTGTTCATGCGCTTTTGCTATGTATTTTGGTAGAGATCCTGAGCAAATAGGTAGTTACAGGGAGCGCCATGACTTATTAGCAGTTAGCACGGAGAGATGAGGGTGCGTGTTTTACTTATGGGGTTGTGTCAAAGAGTTAGTTGATCCGGAAAAGGTGGCGAGTGGGTGGTTACCAAGTTTGGTCAATTCAGCTCGAGTCGGAAAGGTGTAAAAAAACAAAAGGATGAAGTGAGGTGAAAAAATAAATAGAATACTTCCTATTTTAAGTTTTATAGGAATTTCTTGTAAACTATTAGATAATAATTCAATGATATATATTATCAAATATGCATTTGTAAGTGGATTGGATGAATTCAAATCATTTATTGTCTCTGATAAGACGGTTTCTAAAGTTTCTCTTCTATATGCTTGATAAAAAATTTCTTATTTAATTTTTGTCCAGATTTGATTTGCGTCCACGTTGAAGATTGACTGGCATGAGATTTGTCTAAAACTTACCTGCTAGATGTGCCACGCCTGAAATATCACCTAGACATATCTAACCAAATAAAAATTGCCAATACTTTAAGTAAATTTCAGACTTATCTCCAAATGAAGCGTATTAATGACAGAAGGATCACACAACCTTGTAGCGTGTCCTAGTGAACATATATTCTGGATGAATGCAGAGGACATAAAGCATTTATGTTCCCTGTTGTAAATACTCGACACTATAAGTTTACCACTTTTATATACTTCCTCAGTTATAGAGAAGTGTATCCTAAATAATATATTAGACATCAAAAAGTATGTGTGGTGTGTAGAAAAAAATATTTTCGGTAATTTCGAAGAAATAGCCGAGGGTGATTAGTTATGTGTATAAATCGAACTTGATTTAGTGAGATGAACTCATTTAGTTAGTACAAAATGAGAAAATGTAATTAGGGATGATTTGATTTATTGTATGAGATAATATAAGTTAAGATGAAATATGATTTGGTTTGGTACATTGATGAAGTAAATTAAGATAAGATGTAAATACTGGATCTAGCACCTTTAATTATGGTGTTAGCTTCTATATTGTGCTTAGCAATTTTAAGAAAAAACTATATATTTATGTGGACCATCCAGGCTAACGTCTCACCCACATAAAAATTTTAAAACTATGCCCTGCACCTGAAATTTGTATTCTCTTGCGCTTGGCGCTTGCATTCTATTGTGATGGCCTGGACGCATTTGGGTTCTTTGGGTGGGCGCCATGCTTGACGTGGCACATGGTTCATGGGGCTAATAGCTGTTGCTCGGTAGATTTGGCATCGTGGCATTTGTGGTTAGTGCCGTGGACTGAAATATTGTATGTCTGGGATATACTTTAAGCACCACGTTTAGATGTTTGGATAGGTGCTTATAATTAAGCTTGTGGGAGGATCCAAGGATCCATGAAGAAGTGCTTGCATGGGAGAAGAGGATGTTTATTTTGGAGAGATCTTATTGGAGTTGAGGATTCGGAGGATGCGGGTTAGGATATTAATATTAAGGCATGCACTTTTCCAATTTCATATGATTGAATAGCAAACCTCAATATTTATTTTGATTTAATTCAATCTAATAAGTATATTAGATCGGTTGAGTTTAAATTAAGTCATATGGGTTTGATCAGACTACATTTAGAAGGTCAAGTCGGGTTAGATTTGGATTATACTTTTTAATTTTTTGGGTCTCAAGTCACACAGTCTGCTTAGGTTGGGGTTAGGTAGGTTAGAATGGATTGTGTTCAAGTCTATCGGACGGTAAACAAATCGATGCCTAAATAAAAAAAAGATGATATGATATAATGTGGAGTTTTTTTTTAGAGTCAATTATTGATATAAGTTGGATAAAAGGAAGAGAATTTTTTTTATAAATAATTTAAATTAAAAAATTAATTTCAAAAATAACGTACAATTTTTGAATTTTACAAAAATAATTTATCACATCAGTATGTTAAATCTTAAAAAAGGATTTGTCAAATGTTGAGTAATTCGACAAAATCTTCAAGACGATTCGAAGGGTGGACGTTCCTATAATGACAGATGTGAGAGGACCAGATGTAGCAGATCGTCAGGAAGGTCTTGGAAACGATCATGGTGTTCCTTTCTGAACATTTCTTCACCATCACGCCAGCGTCGAGGAGATCAAGGTCATGTTCCCGTTCGAAGCCATGCTGGGTAGTCACCTCACCCGCTAGGTCTGCTTCGCCTTATTTATTGCTCAGGGTGTGCGGCTCGATGTAGTCGGTGCTCTCTTCCGGGTTTTGATGACCATACTTATATAGTTATATGCGGGCGTTTTGTTTTAAAATTTCTTAGAAGTGAAATTTGATGGATTAAAAATACATCTAATTTGTATATATTCAAATTTTTATAAAAATATATTTTTAATATAAATATTATAAACAAATACAAATATTGTATTTTTTTACGAATAATGATAATACTGAACAAATTTCATTGAATCAAATGCCCCGATATTGCAGCTGTTCTTTTTTTATGTATTGTGTGAAACCCAGCGCTATGGGTAGCTAGACTAGGTCTTTTTAAGTGACACATAGGAGCCAACTTCCCGTTAATGTATCATTTATTTTTATTTTTCACTCCCATCAGGAACACCATATTAAGTAATTATCATTATTTCTTATAATTATTGAATTGTAATATTTCACATAATATTGATCTTTCAATTATGTCTTCCATTGTATATAAGTTTTTTTATTAAATAGTCATGATAAATGGTGTGTCTTAAGACTAACCTTGACTAATTCTAATTATTTGATCATCAGACCTCAAATTTAACACTTGACCGGTAATAAAGCCGACTCAAACTAATCCCAAATTGTTAGTTTTGGGTCAGATTTACTCAAATTTAGATTGTCTTTATTAATTAAAGAGTACCAAACAGAGGGGTGCTTAATGACGTGGGAACATTTTCCTTCTTCAAAGACCCGTCTATAGTCACTTGCATTAGACAAGTTAGCATTATACACCAAGGTAAAAAGACAAGAAGTTAAACTGAGGTAAAAGAATGTCCTCCTGCATCGCTTGTTTTGCCTTTAGTAAGGATGACGGAAGCAAAGGACCATACTGTCTCGTATTCGATTTATTTTCGTTTTCTTCCTTTTGTTTTAAAATTGATAACACACTTATGTGTACACTCAAATGGTAATTATAATTATATGTGTCAGGAAGATCAAATTCAAGTGTTCAACTCCAAATAACCTTTATTTTTATGTGACAGTAGGTGAGTGTGATACTATATAACAGTTATAAAATTATTTGCTCAAAACATCGTGTATTGTACTACTACTATTTGGCAAACTGCAAAACTTATCGTACATACACCTAAAATATATGTACATCCTTTTAGACGAGAAATGTAACGGACCAATTGATTTTTTTATTTATAAACTAGAGCCAAAAAGCGATATACATAGTTCATGAGAAAAGGCTTTCAGAGAAAGGATCCATAAATAATTACATATAACTAGTCAACTATCTCACATAATTACATAGTATATTTTTCCAAATAGTTATAATATATAGATTAATAATTTCATATTAAAAAGAGAAAATTACATATTGCTCCACTATTATCTATTTATTACACTTCACCTCTTAGATTTCATTATCTATAATCCACACCCTTATTTACCATAAAATACTTGATCTGGTCATCTTTGTTAGTTAGGCATGACGGTATTATAGTTAATATCATGTCTAGCTTTGTTATTTATAAAATGCACATAATTTTTATGTTCTTAACTTAAGATTCTTAAGTTTTGCGTAATTACCACGTCAGATTTATAAGTAATTTTATACGCTATCTATGCTTGGGTAACATATTATACAATATAAAATTGTAGAAATGAAATATTGGTAAGCTTCAAAAGTATTTTGTACAACGATGTTGTGATTAAACTATGGTCACAGGAAACTATGGTCCCACCAAAACCCTAAACTAAGCCCCAGCGGCTGGCGACAACCGAGCGGATCCGGACGGATCTAGATCGGCGATGAGTCCCTTGCTCGTCTGGAGCTACAAGGACAACCTTCAGATCAGTAGGTATCTATATATTTACCACATTGTACTGCTTGCTTGTTCCTTTAAACAATGGCCTACTATTGAAGCATCTATTGGTGGTTGCAGCTAAAAAGCTTTTATTGCCTCAAAATTGAAGAATTAATTACTCCATGCCATTATTAGTAATAAAGTTGGTGGTTGCAGTTTTGCCAAAATAATGGATAGCATGAGACAAAAAAACATTAGATGGATACACACGCAAGCCAAATGAAATCGAACAAACTGTCATATGTTATTAGTTGTTACAACAAAAGAATCCCCACAGCCTCGCAAATGCAATTACTCACAGAAGAAACTCTGAGCAAAAGCGAACTGAACCGAGCAGCTCAAAAGCTTTACTCTTGAGTCTTGACCCTATCTTGGCTGCTTCCTCGCAGGCAGCGACGGACTACAAGTCTGCTAGAAAAGCACTTAAAGCATCTATTATTCACGAGTTGAGTTTAATAGGGGCAAAAGTGGAAGAAAACCCTACTATTGCCTCTTTTATGTACGTCATTCCTCCCCATGCAAAAGCTCCCTGCCAAGTTTCTTCTTCAAGCAAATAGTTCAATAACTCAGCAAGCAAACCTTTGGACCGTTCAACCAATCTCAGCACCGGCGCATTATATTTATCTCCCACCAAACCCTAAACTAAGCCCCAGCGGCTGGCGGCGGCCGAGCGGATCCGGACAGATCTAGATCGGCGACGAGTCCCTCGCTCCTCTGGCGCTACAAGGACAACCTTCAGATCAGTAGGTATGTATACATTTACCACATTGTACTGTCTCTACTTGCTTGTTCCTTTAAACAAGAAGAAGCGGGCGAAGCAGAGCAAGAAGATGATGCAGCGGGGGCTGGTGGACCCGGAGAAGGCCGATCCCTTCTCGCTACTGCTCGAGACGGAGAGGGTTTTTGAGAATACATTCGGCATGTGCATTCTTCAGCTTGCTTCGAACTTTGAGATATTGCAATCTGATGTTGCAGTAGTATGTGCTACAGTTCATGATGATGTGTTCGGTGTGGCAGGATTTGGACCTTCTGGCGAGGACCATTGAAACTGTGGAGGGCGGAGGCTTCACCATCCTGCTGCTTCAGTCGCTCTCCTCGCTTGCTATGGTCATGGTGAGTTTTACTTCATTTTACTCACAAGTGATTGATGGTGAGTTATTTGAGCTGTAGGATATCGTCATCATGCTTGGTTATATTTGATTCTGTTTGGTTATTCTGCGCCTGCAGGGTGTGTTCCGAACAGAGTCTCATACGCAGAGTGCTGCAAGGTTCAATCAGAGGTTCTTGCTGTCCATAGCATCATGCAAAGCATGTGTTGTGATGGACGATCAACTCAGTATTTTGCCTATATCGTCTCACAGGAAATTTATTCGACCAGTTACGGCCACTGAAGTACGCCCATGGAAGTTTTTGCTCTACCAGATATGCATAGTTTGCCAATGTCTTTATTTTCTTATGAAATCTTTACAGTTGTTCCAAATTGTTGCTAAATATTTGTTCCTCCGTAATCTCAAAGTTTGTGTTGTCCAAATTCACTTCAAACCTAGAAATTATTTGCCTTGGATATCTTAAAACTTGAACGTGTTAACAGGGCAAAGCTGTTATCGATTTCCTCCATTCTATTGTGGACAAGTCCCTGAGAAGCATTATTGCCTTCCTCGCTGCCCGTGGATGTGGGAAATCAGTTGCCCTCGGTCTTGCTATTTGTACTACTCATGCCAGTAAAACTCATATTCTTTATTGGATGTGGTCATCTAATTAACGCTAATTTTTTTGGCTTCCCAGGTATTCAAGTATATTTGTTATAGCTCCCAGTCCAGAGAATCTCAAGATGCTGTTTGATTTGTGTGCAAGGGAATAAATGCATTGGAGTATAAGGTGTTTGTCTACTCTCTGGTTTTGGTGTTAAAGTGTTACAATCTTTTTTTTTTAAGGAGTATTTGCATTATGATGTGCTGAAGAGTCCAGATCCTGATGGACCTGAGCACAAGAAACCATTGGTCAAAATCATGGAATTGTTTTCATGTTAAACTTGGAATGTTGCTCTGCTTTTCTTATTTAGTATTCTCCAATCTATTAGGTTTAGAGCTGGTGAGGATTGAAACTTGAAACAATTATCTCTTCATCCTATATCCCCTCATTTTGTTATTACTACTGCTAAAATATAGGGCCTAACCTAAATGATGCCATATTGATTACTCTGAAAGTACAATAGTAGAATCTATTATATTTACTTGATGTCGGACTGGGCGGTGTTTAATGAACTGGAACTTGTTCAATACATTTAAGAATGACTCTAAGTATGAAACTTTAGGTAAGGATCCTATTTGGCATAGCTTTTATTTTATTTTATTTTTATACGGGGCTAAAGATTCCTTTGTGTGAGTTGTCACGTTTATACCAATGTACCATTATTCTTTTCACAATCACACGTTGTGTTCTAGATCTGGTTGAATCATGCAATTTGCAAAAATTTGAGATTCAACTATATGATACCAGTGTGGATCTGGTTCCTATATTTCTATCTCATAGCTAATATCTTATAGCAAACCCCAACTTTTCAGTGTCCTCTAGTCAAGTTTCACTTATATCAATTATTGTTTTTATGTGCAATAGTAAATCCTATTTCTATTTATGTATAAGAAAATTTTATTTGCTCTTTCTTGCCAAACCTATTATTGCTCATCTACCATGAAAATTGTGTTGTTTAATATCAATGAGTCTAATATCAATGAGTATAGCTCAAAAGTTTGTTATGTTTGCAGTATTTGAGACAACTTGATCATGGAAAGCCCCCTCTAGCTGAACTCCTTTTCATTGATGAAGCTGCTGCCTGTCAATTACTGATTGTCAAGTCCTTGCTTGGTCCATACCATGTCTTCCTATCTTCCATTGTCAATGGGTATGTTTGCTTTTGGTTAGTTACTTATGCTGCAGCACAACAATTCACAAGTATGGTAAAAAAACTATAGATGCTTAGTTTACCATTGCCAGAAGCTTAACGAAGATTTTACCGACAGCCATTCCAAATGATTGATTATTATATGAAGCCATTGGCGATAGTGCTTTCAATGCTTGATGGCTAGAATTAGAATCGGACAATGGATCCAAACTAGTGTCCTTTGGATCGACCTTTCCCTAAGGTCCAATCCCGACCAACTCTCAGTTGGGGGCGCATCGACAAGAGTAGGAACTCCCCAGGGACCTGTATAAATCTCGTTGTCTTCTTTGTCTTAGGGAGCGATCTGCACAACGATAGCTTTAGGTCTTAGCTCGTTTCATCTTCATCCTCTCTTGTGTCCCATGACCTTCCACTCAAGACAGGCAAGGGACATTTGCTACCGGGAGACCCCTGCGGGAAAAACCCCCAACAGCTGGCGTCGACTGTGGGGAGCCACGACAATTAACCATGGCTCCCACCACTAGATCAAAGCAGACAACAGCAAGTCCAGGAAATGACGATGTCTCCATCGACAATCCTTCATCACCTCAAGGCGTGGCGACCCTCTTTGGTGTCCTAGTGGACCTTGAGAAGGCCGCCCCTGTTGGACTGGTTTTGGTCGCTGACATGGGCGTCGCCTCTTCCGGGACCTTCATTGGAGCCGCCGTTGAGCCATCACAGGTGGCTAGCGCCGATGTCGTTGAAGACCTAGTTTGGGCGCTATTCGAGGCGCAGGCCCGAACTTAGCGCACTTTGGATGAGCTGCTGCATTTCGTTGCAGCTCGTCCTTCATTCATCGGGGGACCTACACCGACGATGGCCCCTCGGTGTCCCTGTTCAACAACCCAGCTCAAAGGCTCCCTCCGAGTAGCATTGACTTGCATACTGGACTTCCTCCAAGGAGCACCCCGCATATCTACAAGTTAGAGTCACTCGTGAAGAGGTTGAGCGATTGCGTGCTGTTAAAGACCTAGCCAACGATCGCAGCCCAACTACCTCCCGGCTTCTCCCACATGAAGGTTTTCGTCGTGGGGAAAGTCGAGGGATGGGAATCACTGAGGATTCCACAATGTCTAGCCTCAATGCTCATCACCATCAAAAGAAGCGCTCTCGCCATACGCACAGAAGTTCTCTTTTGCCCCTCGGCGAGTCTGAGGACGAAAGCTCTCTGTGAGCAAGAAAGTTTAGTCCCTGCTTGTCATAGGATGAAGAAAGCAGGAACATGCCCTTGTGTTCGCAGTTTCGTTGTGCCAAGTGGCAGTGACCTTATCATCCCCCCACCATCGATCGCTACGATGAGAACTCAGATCCAAACGAGTTCATTCAAGTCTATTCTATTGCAGTCTCTGCGGCTAGGGGTGACGAAAACGTCTTATGCAATACCTTTCCCCTTTACCTTAAGGGCTTTGCACGATCATGGTTCTACAACTTCCAGAAATCTTCCATACAATTGTTCACACAGCTAAAAAAGGAATTCTGCGTGAACTTTCAAGGGAACTACAGTTGGCCCCTAGACTCATAATGGCTCTTCACTGTTAAGCAAAAGTCAGGGAGTTGATCCGTGAACTACTTCAAGCATTTATCACAGACCAAGAGTCGGATCACTCATGCCCCCGATATCACAGTCAAAGATGCTTGCAAAAACGGCTTGCTTCCGGGTGAACTTCACCGCCGTTTGTCTCGAAACTGCCCGAAAACCACTAACGAGTTAAGGCCTAAAGCAATTGTTAGTGAGATGCCAAGCAACAACATCTTGGTCAATGTTCTTCGTAGCACGAGGATCATCCGTAAGATGAGACAAAAGACCAATACCCTTGAGAAGCATACGAACCGTCGATGCCCACTCATGATAATTTTGTTCATTAAACTTGACATCAGACACTGGAAAAATATTAATAGTATGAATAGTAGAGTTTATGATGATCACTTAAAGCAGTGTAATGAGAATGGAGAGTAGCAACAGTCGGTGCACAACTCAACAACAAGCAAACCAAACTAAAACAAAATCCGACTCCATAGACCAAAACCCGTATCCACTAGAGAAAATAAAAAACTCCTTTATGTGTGTGTGTGTTCTATAGCAGCCAAGAAAAGAAGTAACAGCACGAGAGATGGTGGATGACAGCCCAAGCGACGACGACAGTGGCTCAGATGCGCACGAGGCTATAGATCTGTATTAAAATAAATTATATATAAATCATAACACAATACTTTCATAAATTTGTAATTATCAATCAAACACTTAATTTAAATCCTAATTTTCAAATTATAAATCAAATAATGTAAATTAATTATCAAATAATTGGGGGGAGTCGAGTCAGCGGCTTGGATTAATTATAAAAAAAAAAATTCTATCTCTATCTATCCCATAAAATTTAAACTCATTGACGAGGATTATCACCGAGCTAGTTTAAAGTGTTGCACGTCTGGTTTAGGACAGAATCAGACTACACGTATGTCAATAAGTCCGTCGCTATGGTCTCATACAATCTAAAGGACGCGGATACAGTGATACTTCATGGTCGTAACCCCTGCGCGATCATTAGAGTTAAGTGTGGTTACCAAAACTGCGCTCCTACAACCGTTCAAAACCGTTGTGCATTGGCGCCCTTTTGATCGGTATAAAAGGGTGAGCAAATGTACAAGACGAGGAGAGATCAGAGACGAAGACAGATCAAGCACAAGCTTTCATAAGTTAGTTTAGTCGTTTTTAGACAACACAGAAGAGATCTTCGCCTGTCATGATCTTTTCTTCAATCTTGTAAACATTTTTCATACATAGTGAAATCACAACAGGACGTACGGCTATTACTCTCACCATCGAGGACCCGAACCTGTATAAATCTCTTTGTACCCCAACAGACATTGCTCATCGTCTCTTTTCGGAGGAACACTTTGAAAGGCCTCACAACTCACAAATTCTGCATAAGATCGACTAAGAACCCCGAGTTCGAATCGTCGACACTCATAATCTACACAAATAAGAATTTGAACTATGGTATTCAATCAAAATCATGAAATTATAGCCAAGCCTGCAAAAAAGTGAGTTATCGGTGAAAAGCAGCCAAGCCTGTCGCTGTTTGGTTTTATGTGACAGGACTAAACCGAGCCAATACGTTGGGCCAGCCATTGAGACTTATCACGGCTCCAAACCACAACAAGTTGATATGGCACCCTTTTTTGTGCTCTATGGAGTTAGCTGGGTGTACTGAGCCACTATCGCGGCTTGGAGCCGCGACAAGCCGCTTATTGTGGTATGAGCTTATTGTGGTATGAGCCGTGAATGGCTTGTTGAGCCACGACAGGCTGATCTGTTAGGTCAAAAATGTAATTTTGTTCTACTGTAGGTTATTTTTTGAATTAATTTTTTTGGGTTATATCAAAAAAAAATTCCGTTGGATACTCCCTCTTAATATAAAAGCTCCCTCTGTTTTCTTTCAAATTATTTTTATAATATATGTTTTCAATTACCTAATTAGCTTATATTAACAATTTTTTATGGTGGATTAATATCTGCTGATCGAGATCGCTTAGATTTTTTTAGTAGGAGTTATAAATTACTCTATTAACAATGCTGAAGCCTCTAATCCTATGGAAGAAATCAACATATGTAGAGTGCAGAAGATGAAGAGGAGGGGAGGAAAGAAGCTTTTGCCCAATAAAAATAGATAACAAAATCTTTTCATTTGAATTATTCATTACATAAAAGGAAATTAAAAGTCAATGATAACTTACAAATATGATAACAATTATTCATTTAACTAGTACGTATAGATCAGGTACTATTGGTAATAAGCACAAAGATTTTTAGTTAATATGTGTCGACGATTCGGACTCGGAGTTCTCAGCCGAACTTATGCAAAATTTGTAATAGTGAGACCTTTCAAGTTGACCCTCCAGAAGGTATGTAGAACAATGGTGAACAGGAGCACAGAGAGATTTATACAGGTTCGGGCCCTCGATGATGGGAGTAATAGCCCTACGTCCTGTTAGGATTTCACTATAGGTGATAAAAGGTTACAAAATGGAAGAAAAACCCCTTCGCGAGAGTTGAAAGGTTTTTCCTATGTAAATGTACAGAATAAAGTCAGGAAGGTTTGTAAGAACTATCTAATTTAGGTTGTAGACTTGGCTGTTTTTAGTGGTTGAGATGCGTTGTGTCTCACTTGTATCAGAAGTCTTGTTCTTCCAAATGGATCGGATCCTCCTGTTTGATGTATTTCGCCACCCTTTTATACTGGTCGAAAGGATGCCATGTCGTAACTGTATCAAACAGTTGTTTGGACGGTTGGATGCGGTTTATTGAACCGCTCTTAACTTCCAAGTAGGTTAAGCACGTGTTATTCGTGAAATAACTGCTTGTATCAACCTCTTGGCGGTTAATCTTCTACGTGGAGGAATCTTCGGGATACTTGGAATATTCCCACTATAGGGATAACCGGTCAGATAAATTCAAAGTACCTTAGTCGAGAATGTTCTGATCGCGGGGTGTTGGCTGACCGTGTAACATCTTCAACATTCTGTTCGCGTATAACATACGAACTTCTGACCGCGCAAAGTCTGTGGTCTGATCGCACGAGACTTGCGACTTGATCGCGCAAAGCCTGCAACCTTAGGCTGATGCTTCTCAGAATGACTTGAGTTCACATCGTCGGGCACGTCTGACTCGAATCTGTCTTGAGCCAACAGTGCATTTATTTGAACTGACTCGGATGTCAATCTTCGTCAATATGTATATAATATCTCTATTATCCTCACGACCGACCTTTCAAACACAAAAGTCTCAGGGAAGGCAAATTGGCAAGTGGCACGGTGCTTGGTGACATCATCAGCATCAGACTCTATAACATCCCTGTTGATGAGCGGCTGCCTAATAGTAATTTTTTAAATATTGACTAAGTCACTTTGTGCTGGGGGACAATGACAAATAGAAAATCTGATGCATTTCAGTAGACGGTGACTATAAAACTTCTTCGGAGAGCGCTGAATGGTACATTGGTGTTGTTTCTTCTAACAAACAAACAGCTTCCGAAACTCATTGTTGTCTCATGTGATAACCAATGTTGCAATCCATGATCTACTCTGGAGATCTGCGCCTATCGTGACAAAGTAAATAGCATTAATACCACACAAAAATAAACAATATGATAGTGTTATGTGATTGGTAAAATAAGAACTCTGATTAAACACATGTAGCATGATACTAGCACAAGTTACAAGTACCACAGATTAATATACTATATACATTATACATGTCTTTCTAATGTTGATGACGGATTTACAAGTTCAAAAATTGAAATAACAATTATTAAAACAAACTACAGATACCAAACTAAATCAATCATATAATAAAAGGGCAAGATAACCTCATATCACAGAATATTAGCAAAATATTCCAGGAGCAAACTCCTTTTAAAATATCATAAATTCTTCAATCTTGCAAAAAAAAAGTTATTTTTGTTTGAAAATGAAATGAATTTATATTCTCTTTTTAAACTATAATTTACGATGGTTCTACATCAGATTGACTTAGTGTAAGATTTCCAACAATTGAATCCAAATTTCACCCCAGCTCAACATAAAAGATTTCTTTCTATGTCAATCTTTGTGAAATAATAATTTTCAATTGGATAATCACGCATTGAATGCTCTAACATATTCATAATATAAGTCACCATACTAAAAATATTATTTACATTATATGTGAAATAACTCTTATAGATGGGAATACTCTTCTAAATTCTTTCTTCACTTGACCATCTCCACTTTTATAAACCAACCTAATGTTGTTGATTAAAGATGTTCGAATCGTTGATGTCATAATACTGACATATTTGTAAACATATCTTTGATATACAGGATTAGCAACATCTGGTTAAGTTAACACCCAATCTATTACATCAATGCAGTCTACCAGTTCAGGGAAAAAATTTTCAAAAATTTATAATCCGCCTGACCTAAATGTTGAGTGAACTGATAATATTGAAGATTGGGGCACATGACATGTTCTAATTATGCTGAAAGACTGCCTATACTTATCAATCCATTAGACATAAACCGTCTCTATGTAAATCAGAAAATAATAGTAAGACACTGTGAATTATTCGTTTAATATTTGTATTCAATCAGTATACATCAGCCTCAACAATTGTTTGAAAATAATTAATAAATGTATTTTGTTAAATTAGAATTGAAAACAGATTATTGACAGTCTCAACCCTATTTATAAGAAACAAAAAATGACTTAAATGAGGTCCTTCAAAAAAATAAAAATAAAAATATAATTTGCATTTCTAAAAAAATGACCTAAATAGTTTTACTACCCATTTAAAAGGATTGAAACTTATGTTTTTATTTTTTGATGGGTAATAAAATCATCAAGGTAATTTTTTTAAATGCAAATATTATGTTTTTATCTTTCTTGAAGGATCTCGTCAAACTCATTTTTTTCATCTCTTATAAATAGGGCTCAAACTGTTAACAGTCTGTTTTCAAGTGTAATTGAACCGAATACATTTGTTGATTATTGTCAGGCAATTAATGGGACTAATGTATGCTAGTTGAATACAAATATTAAACGGATATTTCACAGTGTCTTACTGTTATTATCTGATTTACACAGAGACGATCTATGCCTAAATGGATTGATGAGAATAGGTAGTTTTTCAGCACAATCAGAACGCCCCATGCACTCTAATTTTCAATATTATCAGTTCACTCAAAAAGAGGTCGGGCGAATTATAAAGATTTGAAAATTTATCTTCAACAAACTTATAAAAGCATACAATTTTTCCCTTAATTGTAGACTACATTAATTGAATAAATTGACTGTTGACTAAATCGGATGTTAATAATCTTGTATATCAAACATATATTTGCAATAATGTCAGTGTTATGAAATCAATGAATCGAACATCTTTAATTAACAACATCAGATTGACTTATAAAAGTGGGAATAGCCATATGAAAGGAGAGTTTACAAGAGCATTCCCATCTATAACAGACACATGGTGGTCAAAGTTGATAAATCAACCATTTCAAGATATGGTTGCTGAGGGTCATTTCATATATAATCTAAACAATCTTTTTAGTATGGTGATTTGCATGAGAAATGTGTTAGTGTTTTTAATGCGTGATTATCCAATGAAAAATTATTATTTCACGAAGATTGATATAGAAAGAAACTTGTATATTGAGCTGTGCTCAAACTTTGATTCTATTGTTGAAATCTTATATTAAGTCAATCTGTTATAGTATCAACGTGAATTATATTTAAAAATAAAATATATATTCATTTAATTTTCAAACAAAAGTGACTTTTTTTTAAAGATTGAAAAATTTATGATATTTTTAAAAGTTTTTTCCTCCTGAAATATTTTGCTAATATTCTGTGGTCTGAGGTTATCTTGAACCTTTTATCTTGACCCTTAGGAAGCTACTTGCTCTTTTTATAGGCCTGTGGAGACACTCCACTGAGGGTAACATTCCATTGAATATTCTATTGATTTTCCATAATGGATGTTTTCTCTGGTAAACCCGTTATGCGTTCCCTGCACCGAATCCGAAACGAAATGTCTTCTTTGTTTCGAATTTTAGGATTAAAAATGGGCACAAAAACGTGAAAAATTCTACAAAGGATTTTTGGAGGACATTTTCCTTGTTTCTTGTAAACTTTCACGAGTTGATAATAAAGATATTTTATGATTCAATTTCTGGGTATACAATTGCTATTTGATCAGATTGCTGTATTATCAGAAATATGTTTCTGATCGGATTCCAATTCTAGTCGAAATGGTGGTCTGATAGAATTTCGGTTCTGATCGCGGTAATCTTCCAGATCGAATTTCAGATTCTGACCGTGGCTTTAAGTCTGATCGTGGTATCAGCACTAGTCGCGGTATAACATATTGAATGTGTCTCTGGTCGTAATACCGGTATTTATCTGTGTATGAGTGGTCGTAAAAACACTACTTATGGCTACGTTTTCACACAAATTATGAAGAATCTTCATGTTATGTAAGGTAAAAGAAATTTTTATTTCTGACAATCTTTACATACAAAAGAGATACCGGCGACCAGAGCGTCGACATGATCCGAGAGGAGTTTACAAAGTTCTCCTAGGACATGTTGTCGTCAGTAGGATCTACATTGACGATCCCTAGGAAATTTGGTGGAGAAGTTTCTCGTAGTCCTCTATTCACCATAAAAATTTGGAGTCGATCGGACTTCTGGATAAAAGTTATCATCGATCTCTCCCATGAGGGCAAGCTGAAACAACTTCTGGACAGAGTCTCTCTTCTGGTCAAATTCGACCTTAGAGATCTCTGATGGACATGAAATTTGGTGGAGTAGTTTCTCATAGAGTCTTCTATTCACCATAAAAATTTGGAGTCGATTGGACTTCTGGATAAGAAGTTATCATCGATTTATTCCCATGAGGGCAAGATGAAACAACTTCTGGACAGAGCCTCCCTTCTGGTCAAATTCGACCTTAAAGATCTCTGATGGACATGAAATTTGGTGGAGAAGTTTCTTATAGAGTCTTCTATTCACCATAAAAATTTGGGGTCGATCGGACTTCTGGAAAAAAAGTTATCATCGATCTACTCATGAAACAGAATGTGGTCGAATTAGACCCTCTGATCGAACGGTATTTGATCATGCCCAGAAGGAATGATCGAAATACAACTTTGAACAGATAAGTGGTCGAATTATTCTCCTGATCGAATGCTATTTGATCAAGCCCAGAAGGAATGATCGAAATGCAACTTCGAACAGATAAGTGGTCGAATTCTTCCCCTGATCGAATGCTATTTGATCAAGCCCAGAAGGAATGATCGAAATTTTGATCTGGTTGTCGAATAGAACGTGGTCGAATTAAACGCTCTGATCGAACGCTATTTGATCAAGCCCAGAAGGAATGATCGAAATGCAACTTCGAACAGATAAGTGGTCGAATTCTTCCTCTGATCGAATGTTATTTGATCAAGCCCAGAAGGAATGATCGAAATGCAACTTCGATCTGGTTGTCGAATAGAACGTGGTCAAATTACACCCTCTAATCGAACGCTATTTGATCAAGCCCAAAAGGAATGATCGAAATGCAACTTCGAACAGATAAGTGGTCGAATTCTTCCTCTGATCGAATGCTATTTGATCAAGCCCAGAAGGAATGATCGAAATGCACCTTCGATCTGGTTGTCGAATAGAACGTGGTCGAATGAAACCTTCTGATCGAACGCTATTTGATCAAGCCCAGAAGGAATGATTGAAATGCAACTTCGAACAGATAAGTGGTCGAATTCTTCCCTTGATCGAATGCTATTTGATTAAGCCCAGAAGGAATGATCAAAATGCACCTTCGATCTGGTTGTCGAATAGAATGTGGTCGAATTAAACCTTCTGATCGAACGCTATTTGATCAAGCCCAGAAGGAATGATTGAAATTCAACTTCGAATAGATAAGTGGTCGAATTCTTCCCCTGATCGAATGCTATTTGATAAAGCCTAGAAGGAATGATCGAAATGCAAAGTCGATCTGGTTGTCCTATGAAGAAATCAATAGGGCTCTCTTCTGATTGAGGCTCCCTTTGCTTTATATTCTTCTTTTTTTTCAGGAATGGACGGCCATGGGCACCAACGAACATGCCTGCTTCTTAATGCAATGCATAATGATGCAAAATATATCAATGCTCACCCATGGAAACCTTCATGGACTTGAGTAGATCTGTAGAAAAGGAAGAAGATGGCTCCCTGGTTGAACAGAGAGACTATTCTTCTTCTTTGCCTGACGTCGGTCTCTGCAACTGCTTCTGTGTTTTATGCCTGTCTTTCCTATCCGTGCCTGTGAAAAAGGTTAGCACCCCCCTCTATTTATAGAGGTTCCAGGTTGGTTACAACCATCCAACAACCAGAGATCAAGTCCGCGGAATGCTTGCAAGCTTTGCGCAAGTAGCATAACAAAAGGGTGCGACCACGTAGTCTCCACGTGGGCGATCTGGTTTTACAAAAAATTCAAGACCAATCCAATCGCAACAAGTTCTCCCCAAGGTGGGAAGTCCCTTACATTGTTGTTTCGGTGCCGCGACCAGGATCAGCTCGATTAGCGATGGAGGATGGTCGGATTTTGTCCAATACTTGGAACATCGATCAACTACGCAAGTTTTACGTGTAAGTACTCAATCCCTTTTCCTTTTCAATTAGCATGGTTAAATAAAACAAAAGCCTTTTTGTTTCATACGACGAATATTTCCTTTTATGCCCATGTGTTACGAATTTGACTCGGGGGCTGGTCGCCGGTGGTTATATCACCACAACGTCCTAATCGGATTCGCTGGCCGATCTCATGATCACTTCCAGGCAAGACACCCCTCAATAAGTCGTTTCTCAACGCACACGGGGCTTGCTGGCATGTCCTGGGTCATCCGAGTGGCTGCCGGTTTGCAATAAGGTTAGGCGTTGCATCGATTATAATTGCTGGCCCGATCGCATATCCCTGGTCGTTACACTCATATTTTTCCTGTGCTTATAATACTAAGTCTCCAGTATATATAATCACAGGCCGGGGCTAGGGGAATATGGTTATATGAAACAACAAAAAAATATGCTTTCTTTCGAAACAAAGTCAAAAAATACATGCATTGCATCCTATAAATTGTGTCTGTACAGCTACAGGGTTTACATAATCCCGAGCTCGGTCAGGAGTTTATCCACAAAAGGTTTAATTTCCTCCATGATGGCCTCAAGTTGTTCCTCACTCTCGATCTCTACCGTTTCTACCAGTGGATTCAGATCCAGATCTGGGCCATGGTGGAGACGAAATCGATAGAGAATGGCGGAGGCTGCTGATCGGACTCTAATTCTGATCGCCTCTTGTTGTTGCCGTGTATCTTCAGGAAGATACTCAAGTAGTGATTCCGCTTGAGCAACGACCAGTTTAGACCAATCGCTTGGGCTAAGGTCGTCTGTTGTGGTCTCGACCACATCAGCCCTTAGAAGACGGGCCACCATCTTCAGCTTTTCGAAGATGGATAGGCTCAAGTCTCTATTCGCCCTCCGGATAGAGTCGATGGACAACTGGAGGAATACCTTCTCTTGCCTAAGCTGTTTATTTGACTTGCTTGTGCTGCGATAAGGAGATCGTTACAAACAGTCCGAATGGCAAAGTTTAGTCGTTCTGGTCGGAAGTTGACTTACCTGAGAGCTGCGATCGCAGTTCTTTGAGCTCGGCCTGTTGATGTGAAATTGTGGTGGCCGCCCTGAGCTCGTCATTTTCCCGATCAGCAAGGCTCTTCTTCAGAGAAGCAACCTCCCTGCAATAAAAAAGACAATTGTCATAACAAGTTTGTATTCATGCAAACTAAAGAGCATTTTTCCTTACTCTTGCAAGCAGTTTCTCTCCTCTTGTATGGCCTCGATGCTTTCCACCATAGTAATCGATATGGCCGTCATACCAGATAGTTCCTGTGACAGAGGGAAGTCAGTTGTATTCTATGCAATACTCACGTATCATGAGGGATGTTCAACATACCTCTGTATATTCCCGGAATGATTTATCCTTCGGGATCGCTGGAGGCCTAGTCAAGGGACTCGCCTCATCCTCGACGGGAGCAGCAGGTGGATACGCCTGCTGAATCTCGGTTGCAGGTTTCAATGCCTGCAATACCAGGAACTTTTCAAAAGACTTGAGGAACCATGAACCATGCAATCCCCTGATGCCAAGATATACTTTCCTTTGGCGCAATAAGAGATTGTAAATCCCAAAGGGACTTCTAACTTGTAATTCTTTTCAGAATTAATAAAGTACAGTGTTTCCTAAGATTGTGCATTCTCTACTATTTTATTTGTATACTTATGTATACTGGCACGCCCGCACCATGAAAAAGGGGCCAATTTCCCAGAAGAGAGATCTTCCCGGCAAAACAAAATGGCACTCCCGGTGGGACATGGTTCTCCTCTCATCTTTGCTGTGCTCTGATGGTCGTCTGACTCGCTTCTGCATGCCCTCTGTCTTTCATCCATCATGCATATGGCTGCTTGTCTATGGAGCTCCTGCATAGTAAACGTGATGATGCATAAGTTGATTAAGGAACCCCTTTTTGCAGGTGAGTCCTTCGTCAACAAACTTGCTCACACAGATCACGAAGTTCTAATGGTTCAGTTTGGGACATTGCCCCCGATGGCAATCTTCAAGTACAGCTACACAACATACTTCCATCAGACTCAAGAACCTGTAGAGTTCCAGGTGATAGAGTCAAAGAAAGCACATAAACGTGCCTCTGCTAAAGCGAAGAAGGAGCACCGTGCCTTGATGGTAGAAGCACGCAATCTTTTGAAGAATGCTGTCGTCACCGACATTCAAGGCGACATTCAAACTGCTCAACGGCTTCGTCAGCAAGCCACCAATAAGCAGCGTCATGCCACTTCTCTTCGTGTGGATGCTCCGCTCATCAGTCCTGCACTGCCTACTCCAAGCGTGCAGCGCGCTGAGGTTGAGTTATTCACTGCACTGGAGAATGCCTCCTATACTCTACAGAGGCAGATGTCATTTTCTCGCCGTGCCTTCAATCCCAACAGGCTGCGTAACCTTAGAAGGAAGTACCGCAAGGTGAGTGCTTTGCAGGAACAACTTGGTGCCTGCATCGCCCGCGTTGCTATTCCTGAAGAGGACTGGCTGCTTGGTGCAAGTGATCTCATTGACAGGACTTGTCGTTATCCCTACATAGTGACACCGCCCTACGACTTGTTCCCTGACGAATGGGCAAATAACAAGATCAAGGACTTGTTGAGACTTGCCATCATGAGGGAATTCTAGAGGCGCCATTCAACCAAGCAAGCAAGAATGCCTGGTCAAATAGGTTCTTTCACCCCCGAGGTTAAAGTAACTAGTTGGGAGTCATGCTTTCACGTTTCTGCGGAAGCTAGCCCATCCAATACCGATAACATGTTTGCATTGTTGCCGAATGACGTACCCGCTCCCGGTGCTGACGAAGTAGAACAACAACTCCAACAACTAAGAACCCAAATGAAGAGTCTACAAGAGCGGATGCGTGGTCATGACATGCCTAACTCTTCTCTGTTTAGAAGGAGTTTGGGGCATGACACCTCAAGACGCCGTCCTCAGCACATGTACCAGATTTGGGCGCATCGTCAAAAGCCTTCATCTACATCGACTTATCGGCCTAGACAAGCACCACTCCCACCTCGTTGGAATCAGTGGTCTCGTCAGCCAGAGCAACCACCACGTGTCCAGCAACAATGGCGTGTGTGGACTTCACCTGCATCGACTTCATTTCGGCAAGGCAGGGGTCCATCGTAGGCACCTACTTCGCCTAAAAAGCAAGTCGACTTGCCATCTCGCACTTGGATGCCTCCTCAGGCTCCTCTTCCAACGCCACCTGGCCTACCCAAGGCCCCTCATGTCCCTACATTCAATCAACGCAAGCGTGATCGGCATAGGAGGAATCGTCAAATGTTGCGCCAAGAGTTGGAGGATCTTGTACTGAAAAATGTGCAAGTTTGTGTTGAGTCTACAAGACCGTTCGATCAGTTCGCAACCCGCGGTTGAGTCGACCAGCTGGTCGGTGCGGGGAAGGGGAAAGTCGTCCTTTGGACAGGCACTGTTGAGGCTGGTGTAGTCGATGCACATGCGCTACTTACCATTTGACTTGCGGACCATGACCGGATTCGCAAGCCATTCCGGGTGATCGACCTCGCGAATAAACCCGGCTTTTAGGAGTTTGTCCAACTCCTCTCGGATGGCTTCTTGTCGGTAGACAACAAAACGTCTGAGTTTTTGCTTTATTGGTCGCTGTCCATGTTGAATTGCTACCTTGTGCTCGATTACTTCCCTTGGGACACCGGGCATGTCGGACGGTTTCCACACAAACACATGTGCGTTAGCCCGGAGGAAAGTAATGAGCTCGAGTTCCTATTTGTCATCCAGGCCTGATCCGACCCGAATTGTCTTGGATGGATCGTCTGGGTACAACGGAACTAGTTTGAGTTTCTCATCTAGTCGAGGAGCAGCCTTGATGGCGTCAGCGGCGACTGTGGCGACCTGAGTGTCCCGGAGGGGAAGTTGGTCCACCATCTCCAAAGATAACCAGTCACACGTGAGTGTTATGTTGCGACTGCCTCGGATCGAGATGACACCTTTGGGGCCAGGCAACTTGCCGCACTGATAAGCATAGTGCGTTGCCATCATGAACTTAGCAAGAGTTGGCCTGTCAAAGATTGCATTGTGAGCCGAATCACAATCAATTACATCAAAAGTAACCAATTCTGTTATCCGGTTCTCCCAGTGTGACCGGGAGGACTACTTGTCCAACGGCATCATGGAGGGACCAGGGATTATCCGATAAAACGGATGGATTATGGGCTTAATCTTGGAACGAGGAATTTGCATCTCGTCGAGCGCCTTGACCAATAAAATGTCCAAGGAGCTTCCTCCGTCGATCAGGACCCTTTCGACTTTCGCATTACTGATGATCAGGGTAATGATAAGAGGGAGCCTCAATGGTAGAGTAAGTCTTGCAGGACAATCAGAGCGATCAAACGTCAAAGGTGTATCCGACCAACGGGAGTCTGAGGTTCACCAAGGGATGTCTCCGTGTGGTTAACCTCTCGATAAAAAGCCTTAAACTGCCTTTTGGGAAACAAAAGAGGAGGAACCTCCGAAAATAACATTAACATGATTACATGTTACCTGGTAAGACATCTCTTCGTCCCCGTCGACGTCTCTAAGCCCGCATGCTTGTAACCTTTTATTACCTATAGTGAAATCCTAACAGGACGTAGGGCTATTACTCCCACCATCGAGGGCCCGAACTTGTATAAATCTCTCTGTGCTCTTGTTCACCGTTGTTTACATACCTTCCCAAGACATCCGATGCCTGAACACTTTATCGGGTCCGCCAGAGGCAGTATCCATTATGAGAAATGAATAAAGCATTCAATGGACCGTTTGAAATGAAACATTTACTCACATTAATGCGCTGCCTTGGGTCTATAAAACGAGCAGATGTCTTCTCAAAGAAGCCACACAGTCGAAAACTCTCATCGTTCCCGCCGCACAAAACCCTCATTTTCCTCAGCCTTCGTCTTCCCAAAATCGCCAACTTTTCCTTTGATTCTCCACCAAAAATGGCATCCTGGAGCCGATCCATTCACCACTCTGAGGAGAGCCTAGTGGCGTTGGAGAAGGAGGAGATCCTTCCTCCGCGGTTGCTCATCAATTGGCGGCCCGCGGAGAAGGACCAAGAAACCCCAACCGTTCAAGAGGGCGAGCTGGTGGTTTTTGAGAAGTACTTGCGCTGCGGGTTCCGATTCCCTGAGAGTCGGTTCCTCAAAGATGTCCTTGAGCATTATGGGTGGGAATTGATTAACCTCCACCCCACCGCGATGCTGATCCTTGCAGTGTTCCAGCATCTCTGTGAGGCGTTCGTCGGAGTGTATCCCAGCGTGGATCTTTTCCGGCGATTCTACTTCTCGGCATGGTCGAAGAGCACCAACGCCGCCGGATGCATCTACTTCCGGCTGAGGGATAAAAAGAGCAGCCTGTGGTTTGAAAACTCGTGACCAGAGAAGTCGAGCGAGTTGGATGCTCTCCCGCCGATGAATTCGGAGCTCTTGAAGGATGCCGAGGTGATCCTTTACTTGGTCAATCAAGGGTTGACAGCTCGAGATGTCATCCGAGACTTTGTGAAGAATCGGGTGAGTCCTCTGCGCGAAAGGGCTCATCCGGCATGGCAGATTAAGTCCATGGCGGACAGCACCTTGGACTATAGTAAAGGTATTTATTTCCTTGGCGCTGAGTTTTGCCATTCTTGAATTGCGCAAATTCTGACTCAAATTTGGGAACAGTCCTGCCTTCATCTGAAATTGAGAGGCGGACCAACTCCCTCCTTAGGGTCTACAATGCCGATGTAAAGGGCCCTAAGGGATCGCCTCGCCCACAGAGCCTGATTCACGCCGGCGACGACCTTAAACAGGAGCGCCAAAAGGTACATTCTCTATCTGGCCTCCGTTTTTCAGGTCTTGCACATGTCCAGCGCTAAACAATTCCATCGGAAATGTGAATCAGCTCCTAGGAAGGTTCAGCTCCTAGGAAGGTTCATCGAGACGACTTTCCCGAGTCCGAATCGTGCGAGAACTCTCCAAGGTTAAAGGCCTAACTTGCTGAGATGCATGAACGGGGAGAGTCAAAGGAACTGAAGGAAGAAAGAGACTTTCTACGTTCTTCACCTTTGTTCCACTGGAAGATCCTTCGTCAACCTTGGGGTTCTCCCTTAAGGGAGACAGGTCTCCAATTGTTTGAGGCCCTTGTTCGGCAACTTCCTCTTCATCACTCTCAATCTCGATGATGTTGTGATCTGCCATCAGGAGGAGTATGTGAAAAGGAAGAAGGCAGGATGACAAGAAAAGGACTTAGGCGTGGGGAGAAATTGTGAAGTTTTACAAGTCCAGGAGCCTGGTATTTATAGCCGCCAGGGTGACGGTTTGCATTCCAGACGCCTCGGGTTTTGTAAAAGCATTTACAATTTTACCTCGAGATAAAAACAGTTCTACGGCGCTATCATTGCCCGTCACATAATGTCAGAACCCGTCTTGGGAAACCAACCGTTTTTCACTTAGTGCGCCACTAAGTGGAAAAATTGAAGAGTCGTGTTAAAAATCCAATGCATGGTCTTAAAATTCGAAATAAACACGTCTCTTCGTTTTCTTCGAATTTGGGGGCTAGCTGACGAGGATTGACATCCGGGTCACTTCTAATAAACTTTTGGTTCAAGACAGGTTCGAACCAGACATGTATCTAGCAATGCGAACTCAAGTTATTCTGAGGGGCATCGCCATGAGGTCGCAAGCTTTACGCGATCAGGTCGCGGGCTTCGTGCGATCAGGCCGACAGTTTTGCGCGGTCAGAAGTTCGTATGCTATACGCGAACTGGATATCCGGGATGTTGCGCGGTCAACCCACATTCCGCGGTCAGAACATTCTCGACCAGGGCGCTTGGAGTTCATTCGGTTATCCATATGACAGGATATTCCAAGCATCCCGAGGATTCTTCCACGTTGAAGACCAACCGTCAGAGGTTAATATATGCGGTTAATCGTGATTAACACGTGTTAATAACCTCCGTGGAAGTTAACAGTGTTGGATTAAGGATGCCGACTAGTGGGTGGGTGAATAGGAGGCTTTTAAAAACTTAAAGCAAATCAAGAACAAATAATGTAAGCAAGGGAAAGAGAACGAACACAATGGAATAGGTTACTTGCATATTGCTAAGACAAGTCTTCCTAGCTCAGGAGGTGACTTACCAGCAAGTTGCGACCGTAGTCTATTATTTTCGATCTCTTGGTTCCTCATCACTGAGAGCGAATGGAGCTTCATTGTGGCCATTTCCTTGTCCTGCAATGCCACCTTCCTGTAATAAAACAGAAGAAATGGTCGTAACCAATTTATACATCTATAAATTGAAGAATGATGATCCTTACTTGCGCAAGCTGTCTCGTTCTCTTTGTATGGTCACCATGCTCGCCGCCGTGGCACGTGACTGGGCCATCATCCGGGATAATTCCTGTGATGCAAAAAAGGGAGTGAAAAGTGTCCTATGTGTAATTCAGGACATTCATAAAGGGATTCATCATACCTTCATTAATTTCTGCAAAGAGGCATCTTCCGGACTAATTGGAAGATTTGTCGAAGGCCCGGAAGTGCTTACAGCAGGGATAGTAGGAGGAAGTGCCTGCTGAGTATTGCTTCTAGTCGCCGGCGACTGCGACTGGGTCCTCGTATATGTTTCTCCCCCCGTGACTCGGACGACTTCCTGGGCCGAGGGGGTGAAGCGCTCCTCACTGGGGGCTCCTACACCAGCAGTGACTTCAACCCTTTCCGAAGCGGTTGGAGGACTGGGTGCTATTTCTTTCCGACTGATGGAGGAAAAGAACAATCAAATGGTAACGATTCGTGACCATCATTTCTAATACAACCAGGATGAAGGTTCTTACCTTAATTGAAATCCCATTAGCTTTTGGGATTTCTGAGAAGGTTCTTCTTGAGCGCGGAGACGAGTATCGTCCGCCCTGATCTTACGCTTGGAAAAAAAGGGCCCCCTTCCCTGTATGTCTTCCCCTATGAACATTTTTTTTTCAAGGGAAAGATAAAGGCTGACAAGAAGGAACGTTACCTGGGCAGTTGATCCCATTGGCGACGACCCATCCAAGGTAGCAGTGGTCTCTGCGGGGCAGTTTGGAGCATCGCCGGATGGGAGGTCCGCGATCTTCCTCCTCCGAATGACCAGAGGAACATCATCCTCTTCCTCCTCGCTCTCCTCTCCCTGTACGACGAAGAAGTGATTCCAATCTGCGCCTGGTAAAACAGAAGGGATGCGATATCTTACCGCCGTCTTTCTTGCGGTAGGAGGAACGCTCCGTGAAGACCCTTCCCCGGGATTTGGCCTGGCCTTCTTGGAGGCAGGACTCTTTGTCCTGGGTCTTTGGGAGACCTTCTTCACGTTCTTTACCGTTGGCTTCCCATGAGAACCAACGTTCTCACTTGGGAAAGTCGTCTCGGCAAACCTTCCTAGGAGCTGATTCACATTTTCGATGGAAATGTTTAACGCTGGACATGCATAAGATCTAAAAAATGGAGGCCAGATAGAGAATGTACCTTTCGGCGCTCCTGTTTAAGATCGTCGCCGGCGTGAATTAGACTCTGTGGACGAGGCGATCCCTTAGGGCCCTCTACATCGACGTTGTAGGCCCTAAGGAGGGAGTTGGTCCGCCTTTCAATTTCGGATGAAGGCAGGACTGTTCCTAAATTCAAGTCAGAATTTGCACAATTCAAGAATGGGAAAAGCTCAGCGCCAAAGAAATAAATACCTTGACTGTAGTCCAGGGTGCTATCCGCCATGGACCTAATCTCCCACGCCGGATGAGCCCTTTCACGCAGAGGACTCACCCGATTCTTCACGAAGTCTCGAATAATGTCTCGAGCCGTCAATCCTTGATTGACCAAGTGAAGAATCACCTCGGCATGCTTAGAAAGCTCCGAGTTCATCGCCGGGGGAACATCTAACTCGCTCGACTTCTTCGGTCGTGAGTTTTCAAACCATAGACTGCTTTCGGATGGTGGAGAGCGGTAAAACCACCTTTGGTGCCACCCGTGCACAGAATCTCGCAGGGGTCGGGAGGGATACTCCTTTTTGTCCCTCAGCCGGAAGTAGATGCATCCGGCGGCGTTGGTGCTCTTCGACCACGCCGAAAAGTAGAATCGCCGGAAAAGATCCACACTGGGATATATTCCGACGAACGCTTCACAAAGATGCTGGAATACCGCAAGGATCAGCATCGCGTTGGGGTGGAGGTTGATCAGTTCCCACCCATAGTGCTCAAGGACATCCTTGAGGAACCGACTCTCGGGGAATCGGAACCCGCAACGCAGGTACTCCTCAAAAACCACCAACTCGCCCTCTTGGACCGTTGGGGTTTCTTGGTCCTTTTTCGCAGGCCGCCTGTTAATGAGCAGCCGCGGAGGAAGGATCTCCTCCTCTAACGCCACTAGGCTCTCCTCGGAATGGTGGATGGATCGGCTCCAGGACGCCATCTTTGGTGGAGAATCAAAGGGAAAGCTGGCGATTTTGGGAAGACGAAGGCTGAAGAAAATGAGGGTTTTGTGCGGCGGGAATAATGAGGGTTTTGGCTGTGTATCTTCTTTGAAAAGACATCTGCTCTTTTTATAGACCCAAGGCGACGCATTAATGAGTAAGCGGCTCATTTCAAACGTTCCATTGAATGCTTTATTCATTTCCCATAATGGATATTGTCTCTGATGGACCCGATAAAGTATTCAGGCGTCGGATCTGAAACAAAAAGATTTCTTTGTTTTGGAAACTGAAAGTGCAAAAGGACAGAAAAATTTTCAGTACTTTTCAGACGACTTTTTTCCTATTTATGTTTTGAACATTTTTTTTCAGATTTTCGAAATAAACACGTCTCTTCGTTTTCTTCGAATTTGGGGGCTAGCTGACGAGGATTGACACCCGGGTCACTTCTAATAAACTTTTGGTTCAAGACAGGTTCGAACCAGACATGTATCTGGCGATGCGAACTCAAGCTATTCTGAGGGGCATCACCATGAGGTCGCAAGCTTTACGCGATCAGGTCGCGGGTTTCGTGCGATCAGACCGACAGCCTTGTGCGGTCAGAAGTTCGTATGCTATACGCGGACTGGATATCCGGGATGTTGTGCGGTCAGCCCACATTCCGCGGTCAGAACGTTCTCGACCAGGGTGCTTGGGGTTTATTCGGTTATCCTTATGTCAGGATATTTCAAGCATCCCGAGGATTCCTCCACGTTGAAGACTAACCGTCAGAGGTTATTATATGCGGTTATTCATGATTAACACGTGTTAATAACCTCCGTGGAAGTTAAGAACGGTTCTCCAACAACCGCATCTAACCGTTTGATGCAGTTTTCTTCATATGGCACCTTTTCGACCAGTATAAAAAGTTGGCAAATTACATCAAACGGAGGATCCAAGACATTTGGAAGAACAAGACCCCTGATATAAGTGAAATACAAGATATCTCGACCACTCAAACAGTTAATGAGCCGCTTACTCATTAATGCGTCGCCTTGGGTCTATAAAAAGAGCAGATGTCTTTTCAAAGAAGCCACACAGCCAAAACCCTCATTATTCCCGTCGTACAAAACCCTCATTTTTTTCAGCCTTCGTCTTCCCAAAATCGCCAGCTTTCCCTTTGATTCTCCACCAAAGATGGCGTCCTGGAGCCAATCCATCCACCATTCCGAGGAGAGCCTAGTGGCGTTAGAGAAGGAGGAGATCCTTCCTCTGCGGCTGCTCATTAACTGGCGGCCTGCGGAGAAGGACGAAGAAACCCCAACTGTCCAAGAGGGCGAGTTGGTGGTTTTTGAGGAGTACCTGCGCTGCGGGTTCCGATTCCCCGAGAGTCGGTTCCTCAAGGATGTCCTTGAGCACTATGGGTGGGAATTGATCAACCTCCACCCCAACGCGATACTGATCCTTGCGGTATTCCAGCATCTTTGTGAAGCGTTCGTCGGAATATATCCCAGTGTGGATCTTTTCCGGCGATTCTACTTTTCGGCGTGGTCGAAGAGCACCAACGCCGCCGGATGCATCTACTTCCGGCTGAGGGACAAAAAGGAGTATCCCTCCCGACCCCTGCGAGATTCTGTGCACGGGTGGCACCAAAGGTGGTTTTACCGCTCTCCACCATCCGAAAGCAGTCTATGGTTTGAAAACTCGCGACCGGAGAAGTCGAGCGAGTTAGATGTTCCCCCGGCGATGAACTCGGAGCTTTCTAAGCATGCCGAGGTGATTCTTCACTTGGTCAATCAAGGATTGACGGCTCGAGACATTATTCGAGACTTCGTGAAGAATCGGGTGAGTCCTCTGCGTGAAAGGGCTCATCCGGCGTGGGAGATTAGGTCCATGGCGGATAGCACCCTGGACTACAGTCAAGGTATTTATTTCTTTGGCGCTGAGCTTTTCCCATTCTTGAATTGTGCAAATTCTGACTTGAATTTAGGAACAGTCCTGCCTTCATCCGAAATTGAAAGCCGGACCAACTCCCTCCTTAGGGCCTACAACGCCGATGTAGAGAGCCCTAAGGGATCGCCTCGTCCACAGAGTCTAATTCACGCCGGCGACGATCTTAAACAGGAGCGCCGAAAGGTACATTCTCTATCTGGTCTCCATTTTTTAAATCTTATGCATGTCCAGCGTTAAACATTTCCATCGAAAATGTGAATCAGCTCCTAGGAAGGTTTGCCGAGACGACTTTACCAAGTGAGAACGTTGGTTCTCATGGGAAGCCAACGGTAAAGAACGTAAAGAAGGTCTCCCAAAGACCCAGGACAAAGAGTCCTGCCTCCAAGAAGGCCAGGCCAAATCCCGGGGAAGGGTCTTCACGGAGCGTTCCTCCTACCGCAAGAAAGACGACGGTAAGATATCGCATCCCTTCTGTTTTACCAGGCGCAGATTGGAATCACCTCTTCGTCGTACAGGGAGAGGGGAGCGAGGAGGAAGAGGATGAGGTTCCTCTGATCCTTCGGAGGAGGAAGATCGCGGATCTCCCATCTGGCGATGCCCCAAGCTGCCCCGCAGAGACCACTACTATCGAAGAGGTGGTCGTGGCAGATCCTGCGACCACCGAAAATCTTGTAGTCGCGGGTGACCACCCAATTCCTGAAGCCCCCGAGACTTCAGGATCGGTTGTCTCTGTTCCTCTGGTCGAAAGGACGACCACGGTAAGGATTCCTTTCTGTCATTCTTTCTATGATTCCTTCTGTATGTTTGACAAATCAATGTTCATACAGGGAGAAGAGCTTCTCCCTGTGACTACTGCGAGTCCCAGGGGGGAAAGTCTTCCTCCTCTGCAGACAGAGGGGGAGGTAGTTGAGCAAAGGCCGGTTGTGGTGGCTCCAGCGACCCAGGAGTTGTCAAGGCCTTCAGATGTAGTCCCACCAGCCAGTACGGTAGCCCAGGTAAAGACCTTGCTTTTTGTCTCTATCTTTTCCTTAGAAATATGCTCATAGCTGAACACATCCAGGGGGGAGCTACCTTGTTTGCCATGAGGAAGGCAAGAACCGATGATGGTTCTTCTTCCCAAGGGGAACCTTCCCAGAAATCTCAGGAGCGAATGGGATTTCAAATAAGGTAAGACCTTGAATTGGCAATAATCTTAAATAAAAACTACTCAAATTGCCTTTCTTGTCAGGCAAAGAAAGACGGCGCCCAGCTCTTCAACCGCCTCCGGAGGGGATGAAGTCGCAGCTAGTACAGGAGCTTCCAACGCTCCACCCCTGTGGTCCAGGAAGTCGTCCAGACCGCAGGGGAAGGAATAAATGTAGGGACCCAGTCACAACCGATGACTATTGGGGGTAGCGCCCAGCCGGCACTCCCACCAACTGTCCCTGTAGTAAGCGCATCAGGGGATCTAGCGAGGATCCCCGCTGGAATGAATGATGCTGTCTTACAGAAGTTTATGAAGGTATAATAAACCTCCACTCTCGTGCCTGAATTGTACTTAGGACACCTTTGATCTTCTTCCTTGTCACCACAGGGATTATCCTGGCTAATAAGTGTAACACCCTGGTTTTGGGGGTGAAAAGTTTTTGCATAAAATCCTGCATGCATGTATCCCTGTAGTTGTAGCCAGATCAGCTGAACCCTAATCTCTCTCTCAAACCCTAAAAATCTCCAAATCTATTCTCTAGATCCAGATCAAGATCTGACCATTCAGATTTAACCCACCAGTTATTCTGAAGATAAAAGTCTTCATGAGCCATGTTGAATTCTAACCCTAACTCCCAGTATCTAAGTCTCTTTCTGTTTTCGAAAACAGGGAATTCAGATTTATCCTAAGTACCCCAGATCCCAGATAACTGAGTTATCATGGTTTAACCCTATCCAGACTCATGTATCTATTGGAATATGTTCCTAGGTATACCCTCAACTTACTCCAAAAAGTTGGGAACCAGATTGTTTCATCTAAACACTTTTCGCAGTTTAGTCCAAATTTTACTGCGAATAAGTCCTTTTCTGTTTACTTGGAAGCCTGAAAAGGCTAAAATTCACGAATCAACTCCAACCTCAGAATTTCTTCAGGGAACACCTCCCAAATACTATTTGATACAGATTTCCCTTCTGATCAGACTTCCAAATCTCACCCTAATTACCAGAATTCGAGATCGACAAAATCCAGATCTATTTTACCCTAATTTTACCCTATTTTCGAAAATAGGTGAAATCCCTCAAACCTTATCAAATTTTCTCCAAATTTGAGCTAAATGAGTATTAATAGAAATATTATACTCATCCATGAAATCAATTTCCAGATTAAACCTCTCTAAGACCAGAATTACAAATCAGTCCAGATTTCAACTAAAACTCTTACACTTATACCCCTGGTTCGACCAAATGGGCTATTTCGACTTCGACCAGAGCAGTGCAACCGACCAGTTGCTGTTTTCGACCTCGCGCTGCTGTGTTTGCTTCGACCACGACCTGGGACAGCGCACGAGCACGGGAGCTTCGACCTCGAGCACGCGCCGTTGTTTCAAGCTTCGATCGCCACACCTCGCCAACTGCTACAGTAGCCACGTGGTCGCCATCTTCGCCAACTGAACAGCGCCGCGTGTGTGCTCCCCATTTGCCACTGTGGATCTTCCCCGGCGCGACTCACAGCCAGCTGATTTCCTCCCGTTTGCACGCCACCAGCAACGGTCGACGCAGGAGCTTTGCGCCACGTGGAGAACTCGCCGCGGCCAGCCATCAGTTCACCTTTCCATCACCTGTAAAGCCTTCACGGCCGCTGAACCAAGTCGTTTCGCTTCCTGTCTTCGCCGTGAAGTCGCAATCCAGTCTTTTCCCTGCCGGCTTCAACTTCCCGTGCACATCTAGCCGTTGCAGCACCTCCAGCTTGCCTATTTATACCCCCTGGGACTTAGCCAACTTCACCACACTCCAAAACACCAGAAAACCAGCAGCAGCACTGTGTCTTCTTCTTCCCCGGTGAGCAGCAAAGAGGGTGCACGGTGCCAAGCTTCACCACTACTTCATTCTTCGATCCAGCACCCCCAGTGAGCTTCCCTCATCTCCCTCATGCTTCTCGAGCTTGGAATTTAGTCTAAATACCCTCAGTCGCCGGCAATCTCAGTTTTACTCCAGTAGCTCCGGCGAGCAATTAATTTCATTCCAGAATGAATTGATCTTCGAGCCAGTAGTAAAATATGCTTAGAATAGCTCACTTAAGACCCCTGAACTACTGGTTTGAACAAATTCGTTGTAAATCAAAAACCCCCAATTTCCAGCCATGAACATGAACTTGTACTTGCTGATTTAGCTTCTCTGTTGAGCAATCTGTTAATCTAACTTCACCAATGCATTTCTAGTACCCTGAGGACCATACTCAAGCAAGGAATTGAGTTCAATCACTTTAAATCAGAAATGCCCAAAACAGATTTGAGTTCATCTTTTCTCCAGCCAGTATCTTCCAAATCCAGCCAATCCAGCCCTAGCCACTTTGCCATTTAGATGTTTTGGACCATTCTGAGCAACTTTGTCTTCTATCACGACTTCCAATTCGGCCTAGATTGTGAGATATAGCCATGCCCTAGTTACTGCACTGTTTATGTTGCATGTGCTCCAGGCCAGTCAACTTCTTTGCCGGTTTTCATCACTTTCCGGCCATCTCCTGCCCTAGATCCTGTTGAGACATTTGTTCCTGTTACAAATGTCTAACTTCCAGACAAAGTGTTGCATCATTTGGAGCCCTAGATCAAAAGTTATGGCAAACCCTAGTTTCTGGCCATGTCAACTCTATGTCAAACTATGCCAGTCAGTGGCATTAGCCCTGTTCACCCACCTCTGGTCATGAAAAACAGAAAATACCTTGTCAAATAGTTGCCTCACTACCTTGTGCACCATATGCTTGAATAAAAACCCATTTTGGCTACTAGAAACTGTTCAAAACATGTCAATGCCATTCTTGGGCATTGTCAGCCTATGTCAGCCAATGGCATTGGGCCATTTTGACCCCTTCTGGGTATGCAAACTGAACATAACCTTGTCCCTTAGACTCCTGATGTTGTGATCTACATTTTATTCTATTGTCACAACTTGAGTTGAGCCCTCTATCATCCATCGACCCTATGTCGATGCCTTGAACCGAATGTCGACCAAAAGACATTCGCTGTTTTTGAGCGAACCAGTAGCAGCCTTGATATCATTCTGATATTTTGACACATTTGGAACCTTGTAAACCCTTGACAACTAATCTTAACCTTGGTTTCCATAGTTTAACCCAAATCGCTTCCAAATCTTGTATCGCCTAAGTGTTTCTCCTTGCATTATCGCATATAGTGGAATAGTAAGAGTAGGATTGATTGTAATGCCTGTTTGCTTGTTTGATCCTTGTTCAGAGCAAGAGTCCGAGTTCGAAGACTTCGTCGCAGACCCGACATCAACTGCTGTTTCTTACGACGCGGAAGGCAAGTCATATTCTTGAACATCTTGAACCTATATTTTATGAATTGCTAGAATATACCTTGATTATAAAATAATAATATTGCATGAGAAAGATTGAGAATAATTGAATTATGAAATGGCAGCATCAGGCTGATGCCTGTGAAATGTGAATTGATCAAATAATGAGCCATGAACTAATATATTATGTATATTTATATTCATGAAATAAAACCCCTAGCTGTGACCAGTATTTTGGTATGGAATGGTGGTAGCACTGGAGGTGCTTGGCTGCACTGGTTGTGCGGGCACTGAAGGTGCATGGATTGTGGTATGATCTGGTCACTGGCATATAAGGACCTAGAACCTTGTGTTGTGCGTCTAGTGGCATGATTAACGTGCCTACCGCAAGCCTGGTATGGGACAGGCATGAACAAGTAGTATGTGGATCACACATGAAACCCCTATATGACAAACTCACGATTAACACGGGGTGCGCTCCAACACATATCACAGGATGTGATCATGCACACTGACCCTGAGGGGAAGACGCCAATTAGTGGGGGTTGTGAAACCCTGCCACAACTGTGGTTTGCGTGAAGAAAACCACGGGGTCTGGGGTGAATTGTGTGTGAAACATGGCAAAAGTTCTTGTTATCTCCACCTTGCCACTCACAGTATGAAGTGAGTCAGGGGTCCAATCCTTGTGATAGGAAGGGCATGAAAGTGGATATATCTTGCGGGTAAATTGGTACCCCTCTGCAGAGTTAAAAATGTATTCGAATACTTCGTGCTCCCGAGTTTTAGGAGTATGCCGCGGTGGATTAAATCCACGGGGTGTGACACAAGTATTGTTTTATAAATTAAAATTTGTTAGTTCAAGATTACCCAAATGACATGTGTGGTCATGATAAGGGGTGCTGCCGTGGGCTGTCATGTGTTGACGTGTCGCGGTAGTACCATAATTTAGTGATCATGTGATATCTAAGAGGCATGTGGATTGTGCCCTAAGTATATGAAATGCTGCCATGAGCATGACATTTGAAAAGCTTGGAAGAAAAGTATTTATGGAAAAACCCTCTCACCTCTTTCCCTCAATAGCATAGGATCATGTCATCTCTACTATACATATCTCTACTCTTACCTATGACTTGCTGAGTACGTAAGTGCTCACCCTTGCAACTTATCAATAATAGATGGAGTGCTACAATACCAAGACGAAGGCTTGGAAGATTTCGTGGATCCAGAAGGAGGAGAGCCAGTTCTGCCAGAACCCTGAAGTGTGCCGTTCTGCTGTCAACTTCTTACGACTGTGGGGGTTTCGCCTAGCTTCCGCCGAGTAGTTGTCTTTTGTTTTAATTAGGCCATTTGTGCCGTGAAGGCATTGTATTACTCTTGTTGTATCAGGCCAGCAGGCCATACTGTTTATCAATGATATTTTGTAAGTTACTCTGCTGCAATGAACTCCTGTGCTTGACTTATCCTGGGAAGTCAGTGGTATGTATGTATGAGGCCAGCTGCAGCGAGCTAGGTCTCCACGGGAGTAGTCGTGGTACCCTGTGCGGGGCGCGACAATAAGCCATTCGCATGTTGTGATGGCCAGTACAGAAGCCATTCAGAAAGAACATGACAGCTTGCGCAGGTGAGTACCATTACCCTTTGGTTAGTATGGGTGCATTTTGGTTGTGACTGCCTTGATTTTGCTGCAGAGAGGTTACATTTTTGAAGAAAGAGGTGGCCAGTTCAGTCTCAATGTTTAAGAAACAAGAAACTGAACTCAACAAACTTTGATCAGAGAATGCTGGTAAGCCGATTCCTGATTAAGGAGACTTAAGCCCATAACATGCAAATAATCTCCTCTCTCTGTACAGCGCAAGCAGGTCGAATTACACAGCTTAGTCGGGACAAGGGGATTCTTGAATCCTCGATTCGCCACACCGATCGGGCGATCAAAGAGTTGAGCCTTCTGATCTTCGAAAAACTGAAGGCCGTGGCTGTTCTTTTGAAGACCGATGTGGTAGAACCGAAGCAAGACAACCTCAGCATAAGTGACTGGACATCGCTGCTTACTGCCCAGGCAGATTCACTGCTTGAGTATCTCCCTGGAGATACACGGCGACGCGAAGAGGTGATCAGAACCAGGGTTCGATCAGCCGCAGTAGCCGTACTCAGCCGGGTTCGACTTCACCATGGCCCAGATGCAGATCTGAGCGCACTGGTGGGTCCGGTTGAGGTCGAGAGTGAAGAGCTGCTCGATGCAGTCATAGAGGAGGTCAAGCCCTTAGTAGATAGGCCCCTGACTGAGCTAGGGATCGAATGATCCTTATTTTTGTATCTAGACAATTGTGTATAATGCAATGTATGTAGAAAAATCATTTTTGACAGGAAATATATATTTTTCATTTTTAATATCATGAGTTCCATACTATAAGCACATCCCCCCTAGCCCCCGCCTCTGCTTATGAATACTGAAGCCTTAGTGTTATAAGCAGAGGAGAAAACATAAGCGTAACTACCAGGGGTGTGCGTTTTAAACCAACGATCAGGATCAATGTAACGTCTTAATCTTATTGCGAACTGGTAGCCAGTCAGATGACCAAGGACTTGCCAGATAGCCCCACATGCACTGAGAAGCGGCTTATTTAGGAGTGACTTATCTGGAAGTGGTCATGAGATCGACCAGCGAATCCGATTAGATTGTTGTAATGATCTGACCGCCGGCGGTCAGCCCCCAGGTCGAATGCATATGATACGGGCCTAAAGAGAAAAACTCATTGTGTGAAAGCAAAACATATTTTATTTTGTCAAAAGATGCTAATTGAACAGGGAAAAAGTGATTGGAATACTTACACGTAAAACTTGCGAAGTTGATCGATGTTCCAAGATTGGACAAAATCCGACCATCCTCCATAGCTAACCGCGCCGATCCTGTCCGCGGCACTGAGACAATAGTATAAGGACCTTCCCATTTTGGGGAGAATTTGTTGCGATTAGACTGGTCTTAAATTTTCGTAAAACCAAGTCGCCCACATTGAGATCACGTGGTCGCACCTTTTTACTGTGATACCTGCGTAAAGCTTGCAAGTATGCCGCGGATTTAACTAGGGTGCGATCACGCCGTTCTTCTAAGAGGATGAGATCTTGTGCCCGTTGTTCGGACTGATTAATCTGTTCGAACTGATCTGTCCGAACAGAACCAATACTTACTTCCATAGGAAATACAGCCTCGGCCCCATAGACCAAATGGAAGGGCGTCTCACCGGTGGCGTGACTAGAAGTAGTTCGTAATGCCCATAGAACGGTATAGAGCTCACCTGCCCAAGCCCCCGAGCGGGTCTTAAGGCGATCAAAAACGCGCTTCTTAATGCCTTACAGTATTTGCCCATTGGCCCGTTCTACGGCACCATTGCTTTGTGGATGGGCCACAGAAGCAAAGCACACCTTGGTCCCAACCTGATCGCAGTAGTCTAGGAAAAGACCGCTGGCGAACTGAGAGCCATTGTCTGTGATGAGACGGTTTGGAACACCAAATCGTGCCACAATGTTCTTATGGAAGAACTTTTGTGCGGCTGATGCGGTAATATTTCGTACTGGTTCGGCCTCAATCCACTTTGTAAATGTGTCAATGGCTACGAACAAAAACTTGTACCCATTGACCGCTTGTGGCATAGGACCGACGATATCCATCCCCCAGACCGCGAATGGCCATGCGAGAGGAATGGTTTGCAACGCATAGGCAGGTTGATGAACTTGCCTTGCGTGGAACTGACACTGGGGACACGTCTTGACCATATGCTTGGCATCATCAAGTGTCGAAGGCCAGTAGAATCCTTGTCGAAAAGCCTTTCCGACCAGTATTCGATATGACGAGTGCGCACCGCATACACCGTCATGTATTTCTCTCAAGAGGGACTTTCCTTCCTCCTGAGATATACAACGCATGAATACTCCTTGAGTACCCTTTCTGTACAGAATCCCATCTATGAGTTTGTACAGACGCGCTTTTCGAATTAACCGATCACTTTCGGTTTCGTCCTCGGGTAGGGTCCCATGTTCAAGATAGACCCTCAATGGATGAGTCCAATCTTGTTCCTGACCGAGGTTGGTAACGAAGGCTATTACCGGATCATCCTCGACCGAAGTCATGATCGAAGGACGGTCCAAGTTTTTAATCTGGTCGAGGAGCAGCCTTGATCGCATCGGCGGCAACGGTGGCGACCTGAGCGTCCCGGAGGGGAAGCTGATCGACCATCTCCAAAGATAGCCGGTCGCACGTGAGTGCCACGTTGCGACTGCCTCGGACCGAGATGACACCTTTGGGGCCAGGCAATTTCCCTCACTGATAGGCATAGTGCGTTGCCATCATGAACTTAGCAAGAGTTGGCCTGCAAAAGATTGCATTATAAGCTGAATCACAATCGATTACATCGAAAGTAACCAATTCTGTCCGGAAGTTGTCTGGTTCTCCCAGAGTGACCGGGAGGACCACTTGTCCCAATGGCATCATGGAGGGGCCTGGGATTATCCCATAAAACGGATGGATTATAGGCTTTATCTTCGAACGAGGAATTTGCATCTCGTCGAGTGCTTTGACCAATAAAAGATCAAGGGAACTTCCCCCGTCAATCAGGACCCTTTCGACTCTCGCGTTACTGATGATTGGGGTGATGACCAGAGGTAGCCTCAATGGTCGGGTTAGCCCCACAGGACAGTCAGCGCGATCGAACGTCAAAGGCATATCCGACCAACGGGGGTATTGAGGTTTACCAAGGGATGTCTCCGTTTGGTTAACCTCTCGGCAGAAGGTTTTAAACTGCCTTTTGGAAACGAAAGAGGAAGAACCTCCGAAAATGACATTAACATGATTTTGAGGTACCTGGTAAGCCATTTCTTCGTCTCCGTCGACGTCTCTAATCCCGCACGCCTGCTCTTTAGGCGGTAAGGTTGGCATTGGCCCAGCTCCTTGGTAGAAATCGTCCAGTTGTTTCAACCAACTCCTGCAGTTTTTGAGGTCGTGGCCTGCGGAGTTGTGGAGTGGACACCACTTTTTGCCCTCCTGCGGATTAGTTGATTTTTCTGGCTGGTCGGAATCCCGACCACCAGAGGCAGTTTTACTTTTAAATGAAGACTTATTACCTTTGGTCGAAGGTGGCTTCTCTGCGACTGCGACCTCGTGGTATTGTCCAGAGCGGTTCCTCTTCGACCTCTTTGACTTCCCACCCGGTGAAGACTCCGGCTTTTTGCTTGAATCTTCTTTCCTGGCGTCCTTGAAGCCTGGTTGGGGTGGCAAGTCCCCCTTATCGACCATTCGGTTCCATTCGACCGCTTCGGCTGCATCGGAATATCGATCAGCCATGTCGAACAGATCGGCCACTGATCGAGGAGGGTGGATAAGCAAGTCTTCAGTGAATCTCCGGTATCGAACGGCATGCTTAAATGCCATGATTACGGAGCCATCAGATATGTTCGGGATGGTATTCCTCACCCCTACGAACCTCTTGACAAACTGCCGAAGTGTTTCGGTCGAAGTTTGCCGCAGCCTATGCAGGTCGTCCTCCTTACCCGGCTTTTGGTAACAGTTTTGGAAATTGCTGAGGATGGCATCGCATAGCATTTCCCAATTGTAGATGGAACCCTCAGGCTGATTGAACAACCAGGTTCTAGCCGGTCCTGCGAGGACTGTAGGTAGGTAATTGGCCATGACCTTGTCATCGCCTCCCGCTGCTTGGATGGCAGTAATATAAATCTGAAGGAACTCGGATGGGTTCTGAGTTCCATCAAACCTCTCAATGGCCCCTGGTCGAAACTTATCGGGCCAAACGACTGCTCGTAGGCCAGGCGAAAAAGCTTTGCAACCGACGTAAGGACCGTGAGCCGCCCTGTGACTCTCGGTTGGGTTTCGAGCAACCTCACGCAATGGCGAGGCTACTCGTGGTCCCAAACGAGAGTGAACAGGAACTCGATCCCTACTATGAGAATCCTGCATTCGCCGGTATTTGTCCTGTCGGGACGGTACGGGCGGCGGGTAACTCCGCCGGCCAGAGCCAGAATGAGGACCATCCCGTTCACGGGAATGTGTTACCGAGCGGGAAGAGGCTGTTGGGGTCGCTTCGGATGCGACGTCATCCAGTCTTTCCGCCAGGATCCTGAAAAAGGCCGGTTTCTGCGCATCCGTGACCGTAGGAGGAAAATTGCGCATGACTTCCGCGATAGATCGCAGTCGTCCATGGGTACTTCTCCTAGGGGCACCAGGTGTTATCGTTTCTTCATCCACTGGGAAACGCTCCGGTGGTAAAGAAGGAGTCTGGTCACGTCTACGACCACACGACCGTCGAGAAGAACTTGGGGCAGTATCGTAACGAGCCTGCATATCTTGAAGAGCCTCTAGGGCAGTTCTGCGTAGTTCGTTGTTCTGCTGCTCGAGATCTTGATCCTCCTTCTGTTTGTGATCTTGTTCTTCCCTGGCAGCCTGTCGATCGGGAGTTTCTTCCGACAGCGCAGCAAACTGCCTAGGGAGAGAGGTTGCCGATGGGGAAAACATCTCGGTTTGTTCCGAGTCGGACTCGAAATCAAAGAGACGGTGAAGGTTATCAGGGTCGAACCTTCCTGGGCTAATTTCCGGGTCATCATCATATTTTCCCTCAACAGGGTCGTATGACGGGCCGGATTCATCACCTAGCACATTAAGAACCTCTGTGGGTTCTGACCTTGCGCCAGTTACCTCCTGGTCGATTGACATGACTTGGAGAGATGATTCAACCTGTGGAAGATTCTGGCCTTCGACCTCTTCCATCGGAACAGGATCGCTTGGAGAAGGCATTGGTATATGGGCATAATCCTCGAGATCGAAATCGTTCTCGGAATCATATGCTCCGGCCATGTTTCGGCGAACCTCCGGATTTCAATTAGGACGCCTTGGGAAAGGCCCCCACGGTGGGCGCCAGCTGTCGACGATTCGGACTCGGGGTCCTCAGCCGAACTTATGCAAAATTTGTAATTGTGAGACCTTTCAAGATGACCCTCCGGGAAGGTATGTAGAACAATGGTGAACAGGAGCACAGAGAGATTTATACAGGTTCGGGCCCTCGATGGTGGGAGTAAAAGCCCTACGTCCTGTTAGGATTTCACTATATGAGATAAAGCTTTACAAACTAGCAGGGAGAAACCTTCACAGGCGAAAGTTTTCCCTATGTAAATGTACAAAAAGGAGCTATAGGAGACTTGTAAGTATTGTCTAATCTAAGCCGTAGACTTGGCTGTTTGAGTGGTCGAGATATCTTGTATCTCACTTATATCAGGGGTCTTGTTCTTCCAAAATGTCTTGGATCCTCCGTTTGATGCACTTTGCCACCTTTTTATACTGGTCGAAAAGGTGCCATATGAAGAAAACTGCATCAAACGGTTAGATGCGGTTGTTGGAGAACCGCTGTTAACTTCCACGGAGGTTATTAGCACGTGTTAATCATGAATAACCGCATATAATAACCTCTGACGGTTAGTCTTCAACGTGGAGGAATCCTCGGGATGCTTGGAATATCCTGACATAAGGATAACCGAATAAACCCCAAGCACCCTGGTCGAGAACGTTCTGACCGCGGAATGTGGGCTGACCGCACAACATCCCGGATATCCAGTCCGCGTATAGCATACGAACTTCTGACCGCACAAGGCTGTCGATCTGATCGCACGAAACCCGCGACCTGATCGCGTAAAGCTTGCGACCTCATGGTGATGCCCCTCAGAATAGCTTGAGTTCGCATCGCCAGATACATGTCTGGTTCGAACCTGTCTTGAACCAAAAGTTTATTAGAAGTGACCCGGGTGTCAATCCTCGTCACCTTCCTCCGCGGTTGCTCATCAACTGGCGGCCCGCGGAAAAGGACCAAGAAACCCCAACCGTCCAAGAGGGCGAGTTGGTGGTTTTTGAGGAGTACTTGCGCTGTGGGTTCCGATTCCCTGAGAGTCGGTTCCTCAAAGATGTCCTTGAGCATTATGGGTGGGAATTGATTAACCTCCACCCTAACGCGATGCTGATCCTCGCGGTGTTCCAGCATCTCTGTGAGGCGTTCGTCGGAGTGTATCCCAGCGTGGATCTTTTCCGGCGATTCTACTTCTCGGCGTGGTCGAAGAGCACCAACGCCGCCGGATGCATCTACTTCCGGCTGAGGGATAAAAAGGAGTATCCCTCCCCAGCCCTGCGAGACTCTGTGCATGGGTGGCACCAAAGGTGGTTCTACTGCTCTCCACCGTCTGAGAGCAGCCTGTGGTTTGAAAACTCGCGACCAGAGAAGTCGAGCGAGTTGGATGCTCCCCCGGCGATGAATTCGGAGCTCTTGAAGCATGCCGAGGTGATCCTTTACTTGGTCAATCAAGGGTTGACAGCTCGAGATGTCATCCGAGACTTTGTGAAGAATCGGGTGAGTCCTCTGCGCGAAAGGGCTCATCCGGCATGGGAGATTAAGTCCATGGCGGACAGCACCTTGGACTACAGTAAAGGTATTTATTTCCTTGGCGCTGAGCTTTGCCATTCTTGAATTGCGCAAATTCTGACTCGAATTTGGGAACAGTCTTGCCTTCATCTGAAATTGAGAGGCGGACCAACTCCCTCCTTAGGGCCTACAATGCCAATATAGAGGGCCCTAAGGGATCACCTCGCCCACAGAGCCTGATTCATGCCGGCGACGACCTTAAACAGGAGAGCCGAAAGGTACATTCTCTATCTGGCCTCCGTTTTTCAGGTCTTATACATGTCTAGCGCTAAACAATTCCATCGGAAATGTGAATCAGCTCCTAGGAAGGTTCGTCGAGACGACTTTCCCGCGTGAGAACGTCGGCTCTCTTGGGAAGCCAACGGTGAAGAATGTGAACAAGGTCTCCCAAAGACCCAGGACAAAGAGTCCTGCCCCCAAGAAGGCCAGGCCAAATCCCGGAGAGGGGTCTTCACGGAGCATTCCTCCTACCGCACGAAAGACGGCGGTAAGATATCACATCCCTTCTGTTTTACCAGGCGCAAATTGGAATCACTTCTTCGTCGTACAGGGAGAGGGGAGCGAGGAGGAAGAGGATGATGTTCCTCTGGTCATTCGGAGGAGGAAGATCGCGGACCTCCCATCCGGCGATGCTCCAAACTGCCCCGCAGAGACCACTGCTACCGAAGAGGTAGCCGTGGCAGATCCTGCAACCGCGGAAAATCTTGGGATCGCGGATGACCTCCCAGTTCCTGAAGCCCCCGAGGCTTCAGGGTTGACTGTCTCCGTTTCCCTAGTCGAAAGAACGACCTCGGTAAGGATTCCTTACGGTCATACTTTCTTCAATTCCTTCTGTATATTTTGACAAGTCAATGTTTATACAGGGAAAAGAGCTTCTCCCCGCGACTACCGCGAGTCCGAGGGAGGAAAATGCTCCACCTTTGCAGACAGAGGTGGAGGTGGTTGAGCAAGATCCTGCGGCGGTTACACATGAGGTTCCGGCTACAGGATCACAGGAGACAGCGAGATCCTTGGATGGGTCGTCGCCAATGGGATCAACTACCCAGGTAACGTTCCTTCTTGTCAGCCTTTATCTTTCCCTTGAAAAAAAAATGTTCATAGGGGAAGACATACAGGGAAGGGGGCCCTTATTTTCCAAGCGTAAGATCAGGGCGGACGATACTCGTCTCCGCGCTCAAGAAGAACCTTCTCAGAAATCCCAAAAGCTAATGGGATTTCAATTAAGGTAAGAACCTTCATCCTGGTTGTATTAGAAATGATGGTCACGAATCGTTACCATTTGATTGTTCTTTTCCTCCATCAGTCGGAAAGAAATAGCACCCAGTCCTCAACCGCTTCGGGAAGGGTTGAAGTCACTGCTGGTGTAGGAGCCCCCAGTGAGGAGCGCTCCACCCCCTCGGCCCAGGAAGTCGTCCGAGTCACGGGGGGAGAAACAGATACGAGGACCCAGTCGCAGTCGCCGGCGACTGGAAGCAATACTCAGCAGGCACTTCCTCCTACTGTCTCTGCTGTAAGCACTTCCGGGCCTTCGACAAATCTTCCAATTAGTCCGGAAGATGCCTCTTTGCAGAAATTAATGAAGGTATGATGAATCCCTTTATGAATGTCCTGAATTACACATAGGACACTTTTCACTCCCTTTTTTGCATCACAGGAATTATCCCGGATGATGGCCCAGTCACGTGCCACGGCGGCGAGCATGGTGACCATACAAAGAGAACGAGACAGCTTGCGCAAGTAAGGATCATCATTCTTCAATTTATAGATGTATAAATTGGTTACGACCATTTCTTCTGTTTTATTACAGGAAAGTGGCATTGCAGGACAAGGAAATGGCCACAATGAAGCTCCATTCGCTCTCAGTGATGAGGAACCAAGAGATCGAAAATAATAGACTACGGTCGCAACTTGCTGGTAAGTCACCTCCTGAGCTAGGAAGACTTGTCTTAGCAATATGCAAGTAACCTTTTCCTTTGTTGCAGCGCAAGCAGGACAAATAAAACAGCTCAGTGCGGATAATAAACTCCTCCAGGATTCTATCGAAGCCTCCACAAGGGCGATTGGAAAGCTGAGCCGTTCAGTCTTCGAAAAGTTGAAGGCGGTGGCTCATCTTCTGAAGGCTGATGTGGTCGAAACCACTCGAGACGATCTCAGCCAAAAAGACTGGGCTGACCTAGTTATAGCTCAAGCAGAGTCACTTCTCAAGTATCTCCCTGAGGATACACAGCGAAGAGAAGAGGTGATCAGAACTAGAGTTCGGTCAGCCGCTTCTGCTATCCTAAGCCGGATTCGACTCCACTATGGCCCAGATGCAGATCTGAATCCACTGGTGGGGCCGGTTGAGATCGAGAGTGAAGAGCTACTCGATGCCGTCATGGAGGAGGTCAAGCCCTTCGTAGATAGGCTCCTGACTGAGCTGGGGATCGAATGATCCTTATTTTTGTATCCAAACAATTGTGTATAATGCAATGTATGTAAAAAACCATTTTTGACAGAAAGTACATATTTTGTAATTTTATATTATGAGTTCCATATTATAAGCACATCCCCCCTAGCCCCCGCCTCTGCTTATGAATACTGAAGCCTTAGTGTTATAGGCAGAGGAGAAAACATAAGCGTAACGACCAGGGGTGTGCGTTTTAAACGAACGATCAGGATCAATGTAACGTCTAATCTTATTCCGAACTGGTAGCCACTCAGATGAAGGACTTGCCAGATAGCCCCGTATTCGCTGAGAAATGGCTTATTTAGGAGTGACTTATCTGGAAGTGGTCATGAGATCGACCAGCGAATCCGATTAGATTGTTGTAATGATCTGACCGCCGGCGGTCAACCCCAGGTCGAATGCATATGATACGGGCTTAAAGAGAAAAACTCATTGTATGAAAGCAAAACATATTTTATTTTATGAAAAGATGCTTAATTGAACAGGAAAAAAGGGATTGGAATACTTACACGTAAAACTTGCGAAGTTGATCGATGTTCCAAGTATTGGACAAAATCCGACCATCCTCCATAGCTAACCGCGCCGATCCTGTTCGCGGCACTGAGACAACAGTATAAGGGCCTTCCCATTTTGGGGAGAATTTGTTGCGATTAGACTGGTCTTGAATTTTTCGTAAAACCAAGTCGCCCACGTTGAGATCACGTGGTCGCACCTTTTTACTGTGATACCTGCGTAAAGCCTGCAAGTATGCCGCGGATTTAACCAGGGTGCGGTCACGTCGTTCTTCTAAGAGGATGAGATTTTGCGCTCGTTGTTCGGACTGATTAACCTGTTCGAATTGATCTGTCCGAACAGAACCAATACTTACTTCCATAGGCAATACAGTCTCGGCCCCATAGACCAAATGGAAGGGCGTCTCACCGGTGGCTCGACTAGAAGTAGTCCGTAATGCCCATAAAACGGTATAGAGCTCATCTGCCCAAGCCCCCGAGCAGGTCTTAAGGCGATCAAAGACGCGCTTTTTAATGCCTTGCAGTATTTGCCCATTGGCTCGTTCTACGGCACCATTGCTTTGTGGATGTGCCACAGAAGCAAAGCACACCTTGGTCCCAACCTGATCGCAGTAGTCCAGGAAAAGACTGCTGGCGAACTGAGAACCATTGTCTGTGATGAGACGGTTTGGAACACCAAATCGTGCCACAATGTTCTTATGGAAGAACTTTTGTGCGGCTGATGCGGTAATGTTTCGTACTGGTTCGGCCTCAATCCACTTTGTAAATGTGTCAATGGCTACGAACAGAAACTTATACCCATTGACCGCTTGTGGCATAGGACCGACGATATCCATCCCCCAGACCGCGAATGGCCATGCGAGAGGAATGGTTTGCAACGCATAGGCAGGTTGATGAACTTGTCTTGCGTGGAACTGACACTGGGGACACGTCTTGACCATATGTTTGGCATCATCAAGTGCCGAAGGCCAGTAGAATCCTTGTCGAAAAGCCTTTCCGACCAGTGTCCGATATGACGCGTGCGCACCGCATACACCGTCATGTATTTCTTTCAAGAGGGATTTTCCTTCCTCCTGTGATATACAACGCATGAATACTCCTTGAGTACCCTTTATGTACAGAATCCCATCTATGAGTTTGTACAGACGCGCTTTTCGAATTAACCGATCACTTTCGGTTTCGTCCTCGGGTAGGGTCCCATGTTCAAGATAGACCCTCAATGGATGAGTCCAATCTTGTTCCTGACCGAGGTTGGTAACGAAGGCTATTACCGGATCATCCTCGACCGAAGTCATGATCGAAGGACGGTCCAAGTGTTCAATGAACACTCCTGCCGGAGCGGATGAGCGTGAGGACCTAATTTTGGATAATTGGTCTGCGAGAATATTGTCCTTTCGCGGGATGTATTGGACTTCGAAATGGCTGAAGTGTTTTTCCAATCTCCTCACTTCCCCCAGGTAATGAGCCATTGTCTCATCGGAGGTGCTATACTCCTTGTTTACCTGGTTTACGACCAGCTGCATTGTTAGTCGCAACAAAGTGTAGTTGAATGACATACTTAAGCTGTTCGCCCTGGGGCGTAACTAAGACTACTCCAGCCCCCGAGTGTTGAAAACTACGGGAGCCGTCAAAGTACATTGTCCAGTAATCGGGGCACTCCAGTTCCTCTGCCAACTGCACGGGTGGCTCAGGGTTGGTCCATTCGACCACAAAGTCGGCCAAAACATGAGACTTAATCGCCGTGCGGGGCGTGAAATGAATCTCGAAGGCACCGAGTTCGACCGCCCATTTGGCGATTCGACCAGATTTCTCTGGGTTTCAGACAATATCCCCCAAAGGAAAAGAGGAGGGTACTGTGATCTTGTGCGCTTGAAAGTAATGTCGAAAGTTATGCTGTCGAACTTATGCAAAATTTGTAATGGTGAGACCTTTCAAAATGACCCTCTGGGAAGGTATGTAGAACAATGGTAAACAGGAGCACAGAGAGATTTATACAGGTTCGGGCCCTCGATGGTGAGAGTAATAGCCCTACGTCCTGTTAGGATTTCACTATAGGTGATAAAAGATTACAGAAATAGCAGAAAAACTCCTTCACAGGCGAAGGATTTTTCCTATGTAAACGTACAGAATAAAGCCAGGGAAGCTTGTAGAAACTATCTAATTTGGGCCGTAGACTTGGCTGTTTTTCGTAGTCGAGATGTGTTATGTCTCAACTATATCAGGGGTCTTGTTCTTCCAAATGGATTGGATGTCCCCCTTCCTCGGACCTCTATGCCACCCTTTTATACTGGTCGAAAGGGTCCCATATGAAGAAACTGCACCAAACGGTTGGATGCGGTTTTTGGAGAACTGCTGTTAACTTCCACGGAGGTTATTAACACGTGTTAATCACGATTAACCGCATATATTAACCTCTGACGGTTGATCTTCAACGTGGAAGAATCCTCGGGATGCTTGGAATATCCTCTCATATGGATAACCGAATGAACTCCAAGCGCCCTGGTCGAGAATGTTCTGACCGTGGAATGTGGGTTGACCGCGCAACATCCCGGATATCCAGTTCGCGTATAGCATACGAACTTCTGACCGCGCAAAACTGTCGGCCTGATCGCACGAAGCCCGCGACCTAACCGCGTAAAGCTTGCGACCTCATGGCGATGCCCCTCAGAATGACTTGAGTTCGTATTGCTAGATACATGTCTGGTTCGAACCTGTCTTGAACCAAAAGTTTATTAGAAGTGACCCGGGTGTCAATCCTCGTCAGCTAGCCCCCAAATTCGAAGAAAACGAAGAGACGTGTTTATTTCGAATTTTAAGACCATGCATTGGATTTTTAACCCGACTCTTCAATTTTTCCACTTAATGGCGCACTAAGTGAAAAACGGTTGGTTTCCCAAGACGGGTTCTGACATTATGTGACGGGTAATGATAGCGCCGTAGAACTGTTTTTATCTCGAGGTAAAATTGTAAATGCTTTTACAAAACCCGAGGCGTCTGGAATGCAAACCGTCACCCTGGCGGCTATAAATACCAGGCTCCTGGACTTGTAAAACTTCACAATTTCTCCCCACTCCTAAGTCCTTTTCTTGTCATCCTACCTTCTTCCTTTTCACATACTCCTCCTGATGGCAGATCACAACATCATCGAGATTGAGAGTGATGAAGAGGAAGTTGTCGAACAAGGGCCTCAAACAATTGAAGACCTGTCTCCCTTAAGGGAGAAGCCCAAGGTTGACGAAGGATCTTCCAGTGGAACAAAGGTGAAGAACGTAGCAAGTCTCTTTCTTCCTTCAGTTCCTTTGACTCTCCCCGTTCATACATCTTAGCAAGTTAGGCCTTTAACCTTGGAGAGGAATTCTTCTCAACTCTCTCCTTTTCCCTCCATCGGAACAGGATCGCTTGGAGAAGGCATTGGTATATGGGCATAATCCTCGAGATCGAAATCGTTCTCGGAATCATATGCTCCAGCCATGTTTGAGCGAACCTCCGGATTTCAATTAGGACGCCTTGAGAAAGGCCCCACGGTGGGCGCCAGCTGTCGACGATTCGAATTCGGAGTCCTCAGCCGAACTTATGCAAAATTTGTAATGGTGAGACCTTTCAAGATGACCCTCCGGGAAGGTATGTAGAACAATGGTGAACAGAAGCACAGAGAGATTTATACAAGTTCGGGCCCTCGATGGTGGGAGTAATAGCCCTACGTCCTGTTAGGATTTCACTATAGGTGATAAAAGATTACAGAAATAGCAGAAAAACTCCTTCACAGGCGAAGGATTTTTCCTATGTAAACGTACAGAATAAAGCCAGGGAGGCTTGTAGAAACTATCTAATTTGGGCCGTAGACTTGGCTGTTTTTCGTAGTTGAGATGTGTTATGTCTCAACTATATCAGGGGTCTTGTTCTTCCAAATGGATTGGATGTCCCCCTTCCTCGGACCTCTATCCCACCCTTTTATACTAGTCGAAAGGGTGCCATATGAAGAAACTGCACCAAACTGTTGGATGCGGTTTTTGGAGAACTGCTGTTTTTTGCATCTAGGCCTTCATGCCTAACCCTAATTTTGATGATTAATGAAAACAAAGTGTTCCGGACTAATTGTGCTATTGAGTTTAATTGATACAGGGATCAGTTGGGAAGAAATGCAAGAATATCAAGATGAACCCGACTTAAAGTAAAGCACAAGATGCAGAAGAGCAAAGATAAGACGCAAATCATGAAGATGCGAAAGACCTCAGGTATTTCGAGTTTTTATTTTTACCGATCTCGGCGTTTGGAGAAGATCGGTTAGGAAAATTATTTTCTAGCTTTAACCGTACTATAAAGAGGGGTGGCGAAAGTCCTCTTTTTATCTCCAACACAAACCGAGAATTCTAGGTCATTGCATTGCATCCTTTTTGGTTGGATTTGGTTTTGAACTTATTTGAAAATCTGGATTTTCAGTTCAGTTTTTGACAGCAGAAGAGTATTTGCAATTTTCAGAAAGATCTAGGAAGATCTGGCTTTTGCTTCTGTTGACAAAATTGTATCCCTTAAAATTATCTTTCCAAAGAGCTATTAAACACCTCTTTTGGATTTCTGGATTTAAAGTTATCTCAGTTTTTGTTCATGCTGACTGTCAGTTTGAATGTCAGTTAGTTTAAACTGACAATTGTCCAGAGAGGGTGTTTTTTGTGCTCAAAATTTTTGTACTAAACTGACTGTAAGTTTGTCCATACTGACTGTCAGTTGGGGTTTCGACCACAGTGCTTTTAACTGAGTTTCTATTTGTTTTTGGTCGAGTTAGTGGTCGAACTGACTGTCAGTTTGTGTAACTGACTGTCAGTTGTGGGTTTCAGCTTTCCTTTTTCGACCACGAACGACTACCAAAATTTTCGTCCGTAAATTTTGTCGGCCATTGTGCACTAAACTGACTGTCAGTTAGGCAAACTGACTGTCAGTTTGGGTTGCTGATTTTCAGCCCTAGCTCCAACGGTTCATTTGCTTCTTGAGGCTATAAATAGGGGCTTTGGGCATGTGTTTCTTACAACAAGCAGCAGCATTTCATATACACTCTTGAGCATTAGTTTCTTATATAAAATCTTGATCTTTTGATCAAGTCGAGTGCTTTCCGATCCACTGAGCATTTCAGTTCTTTGCATTTTGCATATACTTAGCTTCTCGGTGCGTGTTTGGAGGTCTTGAGAAGACCTCGCTGTCTGTTACTCTTGGTGAGCGCCCTCACCGAGACGGTTCGGAGGCGTGGCCGTTGATCTCTCCGTTCGGAGATTGTCGGAGAGGCTCGGCAAGTGTGTACAAGGCATCGGTGCTCGCCTTTCCGGAGTGGACATGGAGCAACCACTAGTGATAATATCCTTTGTGGATATTGAGGCAAGACTTAAGTGATTTGAGTGCTTCAACGAGGATTAGTGGAGACTGGGCGAGTCTCCGATAAATCGGTAAAAACCATTGTGTTCGTTCTCTTTCCCTTGCTTACATTATTTGTTCTTGATTTGCTTTAAGTTTTAAAGTTTTTAAAAGCCTCCTATTCACCCCCCTCTAGTCGGCATCCTTGATCCAACACTGTTAACTTCCACGGAGGTTATTAACACGTGTTAATCACGATTAACCGCATATATTAACCTCTGACGGTTGGTCTTCAACGTGGAAGAATCCTCGGGATGCTTGGAATATCCTGTCATATGGATAACCGAATGAACTCCAACCGCACTGGTCGAGAATGTTCTGACCGCGGAATGTGGGTTGACCGCGCAACATCCCGGATATCCAGTTCGCGTATAGCATACGAACTTCTGACCACGCAAAACTGTCGGCCTGATCGCACGAAGCCCGCGACCTGATCGCGTAAAGCTTGCGACCTCATGGCGATGCCCCTCAGAATAACTTGAGTTCGCATTGCTAGATACATGTCTGGTTCGAACCTGTCTTGAACCAAAAGTTTATTAGAAGTGACCCGGGTGTCAATCCTCGTCAAAACTTGCCGAGCCTCTCCGACAATCTCCAAACGGAGAGATCAACGGCCACGCCTCCGAACCGTCTAGGTGAGGGCGCTCACCAAGAGTAAAAGGCAGCGAGTTCTTCTCAAGACCTCCAAACACGCACCGAGAAGCTAAGTGAATGCAAAATGCAAAGAACTGAAATGCTCGGTGGATCGGAAAACACTCGACTTGATCAAAAGATCAAGATTTTAAGTGGAAAGCTAAAGCTCAAGAGTGTATAAGAAATGCTGCTACTTGTTCTTGAAAACTTATGCCCAAAGCCCCTTTTTATAGCCTCAAGAAGCAAATGAACCGTTGGAGCTAGGGCTGAAAATCAGCAACCCAAACTGACAGTCAGTTTGCCTAACTGACAGTCAGTTCAGTGCACAACGGCCGACAAAATTTACGGAATAAACTTTGCTAGTCGTTCGTGGTCGAAAAAAGGAAAGTTGAAACCCACAACTGACAGTCAGTTCGACCACAAACTCGACCAAAATCAAATAGAAACTCAGTTAAAAGCACTAGGTCGAAACCCCAACTGACAGTCAGTATGGACAAACTGACAGTCAGTTTAGTACAAAAGTTTTGAGCCCAAAATACACCCTCTCTGGACAATTGTCAGTTTAAACAAACTGACAGTCAGTTAAGCAAACTGACAGTCAGTATGAACAAAAACAGAGATAACTTTAAATCCAGAAATTCAAAAGAGGTGTTTAATAGCTCGTTTGAAAGATAATTTCAAGGGCTACAATTTTGTCAACAGAAGCAAAAGCCAGATTTTCCTAGATATTTCTGAAAATTGCAAATACTCTTCTACTGTCAAAAACTGAACTGAAAAACCAGATTTTTCAAATAAGTTCAAAAACCAAATCCAACCAAAAAGATGCAATGCAATGACCTAGATTTCTCGGTTTGTGTTGGAGATAAAAAGAGGACTTTCGCCACCCCTCTTTATAGTACGGTTTAAAACTAAAAAATAATTTCCCTAACCGATCATCTCCAAACGCCGAGATCGGTAAAAATAAAAACTCATAATATCTTAGGTCTTTCGCATCTTCATGATTTGCGTCTTGTATTTTGCTCTTCTGCATCTTGTGCTTCACTTCAAGTCGGGTTCATCTTGATCATCTTGTATTTCTTCCCAACTGATCCCTGTATCAATCAATCTCAAAAGCACAATTAGTCCGGAACAGTTTGTTTTCATTAATCATCAAAATTAGGGTTAGGCATGAAGGCCTAGATGCATCAATCTCCCCCTTTTTGATGATTGATGACAACAAGTGTTTAATAACAAAATAAATGAAATAGCTCCCCCTGAGTATATGCATCTCATCACATCAGATCATAAGCCAATACATATACGTCAGGGCATCTCATACATACCCAAGTCATAGATGTGCAAATATCACAAAGTCATATCAAAGCATACACATCTCAAAATCAAGACATCATATATATCAATGTATCAGAGCTCAAGAACATCATCTCAAGAAACCAAGTCACATATATATATTAATCAAGATATCAGAGCTAATCAGAGCTACACAGATAAACATATCACACACAGACATATCTGATGATCAAAGACATCTCCATATATAAAAATAAACATTTGTGTCCACTACATCAAAAGACTAATAAAATCCAAAATACTTCTCCCCCTTTGGCATCAAGCACAAAAAGGGAGGCAAAAACACAAATCAGAGCCTAATGCTCATCATCTGAAGAAAGCCCTAGAATAGCTGTATCTCCGGAGCCTGCTGGAGATGCAGTTGGATCGACGGCTGGAGACGCCGGAGGAGTAGCTGCTGAAGCAGGAGCAACTGAAGCCGGAGCAGGTACCACAAGAGCTGGATCAGCAGGTCCTGAAGGTGTGCTCGGGGAAGACGAAGCCAGGCGGGCCCTTTTGCGAGGAGTAGGAGAACCTGAACCAGGCAGGCGACGCAGAATCTCCTCCTGCTGAGCAAGCAAGTGAAGCAACATCTGATGATGCTCCGCCTGGGTGCTAAGGATTTGCTGCTGCACCTGGAGAATCTCCTGAAGCTGAGAGGAAGAAGCTGATGATGAACCGATGCCGGGCCCTGCAGCTGGTGCTGGAACAGTCTCCTCAGCAGGAGCCTCGTCCTCTGACTCCCCCGCAGCATCATCATCTGATGCGGGAGAACCAGGGTCCACAGCAGCCGCAGGCCGAGCACCAAGACGGCGATCAGCCTGACCGGGAGGATAGAAGAGAAGAGGATGATGGGGCCGCGGGAGCTCAGTATCCACAGCCCGGATATGAAGAAGCACCGCCATGATATACGGAGCGTATATCAGCTGACGGCGCAGGGAAAGAAGGACGTGCTGAATCTCACTGATGATGAGATCAGCGACGTCGAATGGCTCCTCCTGAAAGATCGAAATCAGGACGTGGAGGGCCAGATAGGTGATCCTAGCCCTATCTCCGCTCATGGGGACCAGAGTGAGACGGAGGATCCGCAGGGCTAGGTCTACATCGCGGCGCAAGCCGGCAATGTGACGGAGCTGGAAGGGGCCGGAGTAAAGCATGGCCACCTCCCGACGCTCAAGGTCAGGTAAGGTATGGAGCTGGCAGCCAGAAGGAGGGCGCACCAGTCCAAGCGCCGACTCCAGCTGATCCTTCGTGACAGTGTAGACCTGGAGGCCTGTCATGAAGGTCATGAAGTCGCGCTGAGGGGAGACGAAGATGGTGGAATAAAATTGGCGAATGGGCCCCTCAGCCCAGTGCAGAGAGGAATCAGCGACTAGGTCGGGGATCCCTATAGTGCCGAACAAGTCTGCGAGGGTGGCAATGCCTGTGCGAGAGGCAATCGTTCCCCACGACAGAGAGCGGTGAGCGAAAATGGGTGCGCGGCTATAGACGCTGGTAAATAGGTCCAAATGGAGGTTTGTGTCGCAATTGAGAACCTCGCATGCGTCGCGACCAGTGGGACGCGGCGACAGATACGGGTTCACAGAACGAAGAGAGCGAAGGCGGCTCGCGTGCCACCGTGAATAATCCACGGGCACGCGCTCAGGCGGAGGCGAGGGCCGGTTCTCGGAAGTCTGACCCGATGAACGCTGGCTGTTTGCCGCGTTCTTCCGTCGGGCCACGCGTCGCGAAGACGACGGCTGATCAGACATGACTGAGAATCGAAAACAGAGAAAGAAAACAGGGGGAAGAGGAAGAGACGACCTGAACAGACGAACGAAGAAGCCGAGACGTCGAACAGATCTGGGCGACGCAGTTCGGCCAGCACAACGAGGCACACTACATCGAGGAGGAACACAAAGAAGGCACACGACGAGATGTGGTGTCGAGGAGCAAAACCGGGGAACAGAGGAGCCAAAAGCCGACGAGGTCGAGACGAGCGCGGACGGTGGCGCCGGCGGTGAGGAGCTCACCGGCGACGAGTGGTGGCGCAAGGAGGTGGTGGCGAGGCACGGCGAGGAAAAGGCGCAAAGGCGACGGCGAGGGGGCGCAAGAAGCAACGGCTGCGAGAAGAAAGGTGAAGAGGCAAAGAAAACAGAATGAGGGTTTTAGGGTTCTCGATCCCGCAACTGACAGTCAGTTTGATAAACTGACAGTCAGTTCCAAACTCAGAAACATAGAACTGACATTCAGTGTGCCACACTGACAGTCAATTCACAGAACTGAGTTTTGAAACTGACAGTCAGTGTATGAGACTGACAGTCAGTTTAGGACTCGAACACAACCAGGAGCTACGACCAAAAATCAAATGCACGTAACTGACTGTCAATTTGTGAAACTGACTGTCAGTTATGACATTGACTTCGACCAGAGACTAAGACCAGGCTCCTAACTACTGAACTGGCTGTCAGTTATAGGAACTGACTGTCAGTCCGGTCAATTTCGACCAAAAGCAATCTAAGACCAGAGAGGGAATAAAATAATAATATTTTATACAAACAACACATTTAGCACATCAACTAGCATTTGATATATCAATAATGTTCAGTTCACCCCTTAAAAAGCAAAATCTTGATTCATCTAAGGGTTTGGTGAAGATATCAGCTAGTTGCATATCAGTTCTAACAAAATTCACATCAATATCACCTTTTGCCACATGATCTCTAATAACATGGTGCCTTATTTTAATATGCTTGGTTCTAGAATGTTGAACAGGATTATTAGCAATTTTAATGGCACTTTCGTTATCACACAGGAGTGGCACTTTATCAAAGATAATCCCATAATCCAAAAATGTCTGCTTCATCCACAATAATTGAGCACAACAACTACCTGCAGACACATATTCTGCTTCAACTGTGGAGAGAGCTACTGAATTTTGTTTCCTAGATGACCATGATACTAATGATCTCCCCAACAGCTGACAGCTACCAGATGTGCTCTTTCGATCAATCTTGCATCCAGCATAATCAGAATCCGAATACCCAATTAATTCAAAAATTGCATCTTTCGGATACCAAAGGCCTAAACTGGGATAGCATTTTAAATCTTGCTGATGCGGGAGTAAAAGGTAGCGAGGTCTTCTCAAGACCTCCAAACACGCACCGAGAAGCTAAGTGAATGCAAAATGCAAAGAACTGAAATGCTCGGTGGATCGAAAAATACTCGACTTGATCAAAAGATCAAGATTTTAAGTGGAAAGCTAAAGCTCAAGAGTGTATAAGAAATGCTGCTACTTGTTCTTGAAAACTTATGCCCAAAGCCCCTTTATATAGCCTCAAGAAGCAAATGAACCGTTGGAGCTAGGGCTGAAAATCAGCAACCCAAACTGACAGTCAGTTTGCCTAACTGACAGTCAGTTCAGTGCACAACGGCCGACAAAATTTACGGAATAAACTTTGCTAGCCGTTCGTGGTCGAAAAAAGGAAAGCTGAAACCCACAACTAACAGTCAGTTACACAAACTGACAGTCAGTTCGACCACAAACTCGACCAAAATCAAATAGAAACTCAGTTAAGAGCACTGTGGTCGAAACCCCAACTGACAGTCAGTATGGACAAACTGACAGTCAGTTTAGTACAAAAGTTTTGAGCCCAAAATATACCCTCTCTGGACAATTGTCAGTTTAAACAAACTGACATTCAAACTGACAGTCAGCATGAACAAAAACAGATATAACTTTAAATCCAGAAATCCAAAAGAGGTGTTTAACAGCTCGTTTGAAAGATAATTTCAAGGGCTACAATTTTGTCAACAGAAGCAAAAGCCAGATCTGCCTAGATCTTTCTGAAAATTGCAAATACTCTTCTGCTGTCAAAAACTGAACTGAAAAACCAGATTTTTCAAATAAGTTCAAAAACCAAATCCAACCAAAAAGATGCAATGCAATGACCTAGATTTCTCGGTTTGTGTTGGAGATAAAAAGAGGACTTTCGCCACCCCTCTTTATAGTACGGTTTAAAACTAGAAAATAATTTCCCTAACCGATCATCTCCAAACGCCGAGATCGGTAAAAATAAAAATTCATAATATCTTAGGTCTTTCGCATCTTCATGATTTGCGTTTTGTATTTTGCTCTTCTGCATCTTGTGCTTCACTTCAAGTCGGGTTCATCTTGATCATCTTGTATTTCTTCCCAACTGATCCCTGTATCAATCAATCTCAAAAGCACAATTAGTCCGGAACACTTTGTTTTCATTAATCATCAAAATTAGGGTTAGGCATGAAGGCCTAGATGCAATCCTTGGACCTTGGATAGAATTACGTCAGATAGTTATGGAACTCCTGAAACCCTAGATTTTTATTCCAACTTACAAACCCTAGATTGATAGCTTAGTTGTAGAAAACACACCCACAACTCGTTTAGATTTAAGCTAGAAAGACAAATACGCTTGTTCCTCGTGGAATTCGACCCTTAAATATTTAACATTCAATCGTCCACTTGCGGTTTATTACTTACATCGCATCGCGCCCAACCTTTTTGGGCTCAATCAGAGCTCTAGCCTTTTAACCCCGGAGCCCGCATATAAAAAAAAACTCTCCGAGGAGATGTTTTCAAGTTGTAACATCAACTAAGGCCTGGGAAAAGAGCCTTGCTCTGCTTCTGGAGGGAGGGCTGGAGGACCGGTCTAAACGTTACTGGTGAGCCCAGAGCCCCTAGGACGAGCTCGCCCAGAGGCCTTGTCTTGGAGAAGAGGTGGCCTTTGAGACCTGGCTCCAGGTGAGGTTCCAGTTCCCAGTCCAAAAAATGCAATAGTGGCAATAAATGTTCAAGAAGGGTGTAACCAATAGGATTCCTTGATCATATATAGGGCTTCTCTAGAACGGGGCATGTTCAGGACTAAGCACTTCAGGAGCACACCCTAATGCAAGTCTTCAAAGTGGTGACATTGTTGTCGGGAAGACCCCAAAGTCACCCCGGAGCTCGAGTCGGAGTGAGTTCGGAACGCTCTCAAGGCTCATGGAGGTACAAGTCCAAGAGAAGGATGAGATAGAGTGGGAATAAAGAGTCACCGGGGGATTTGTCTCCGGGATCTTTTTGCATGAAAACTCACCAGGGGACATAGTCATAGGGGTTGGTTTGTAATAGTTTGAAACAAGTTTTTGTTTTTTTTCTGTACCTTTGTTTACTTCTTACTGTAGAAAGGGCCGGGAGCCATATCTCTAGGATATGCTCTGGGACTTTTACGATGTCTACTTGAATGTAATCCAAGTAACTAGAGTATAATTCATTTGATCCCAGATTATTCGTGAGCCATGATCTGGCGAGGCTTATTTTAGGGTGCGAGTATATGCACCGTCCGAGTAGCTATGTCCGGAGCATGGGAGAACAATCATAGAAATAACTAGGAATGATATATCCGATCCTCTGGGAAAAGTCGTTTGGGAATTAGAGAGTGAAAGTATTTAAGAAAAAACCAATTAAGGTCATCCCGGAATGATACATTCGGGAATAATCATGCAATATCATCTGGAGAAAGTTGTTCAGAAATTGTGGGATTCACTCCAAAAAAGATTTAGGGATCGCCCCCGGGAGTTGACCAGTGGCTCTTGTTTGTGCCCAATCTGAGGGTTTTTACCGACTTGTCTCAGAGGCACTAGTTCATCCAGACAGAAACCATGGTCGTTTACCACTTTCGCCCGAAGGAGTTAGGGTAGACCGCCTGTGGGGGGAGCGGATCCCGCACCGTAGGACTTGAGGATCAAGCCGCTAAGTGATGCATCGCTTCTTCTGAGTGGGGCGAAGGTCGCAGAAAGCTCAGGAACACAATCTAGGGGAACCGTGGTCACCTACCCTTTGCATCCAAAGAGGTTATAGCAGGCTGCCTACAAGAAGGCACGGTGTAGGACTTGTGGAGCAATTCGCTTGATGAGTACTTGGGGTTTGACCAAGGTTTGTAGAAACCACGAGCCCCTAGACTCAGATGCTGCATGGTTCTGATGTGTCATGCAGCGAGGTTGATGACTTTACTCCGAAAAGATTCTGCCCAAGGCTCTTGTTGGTGTCCAATTTGAGAAGTTTTTACCGACTTGTCTTGGTGGACAACATCGTTGGCCTGAGCATGCGATTGGGACAAAATCGCAAAGGTCTCAGAGGCATGATAGTCTTTGCTGCTGGATTTACTCCCAGTGATCATGGCCTAACTCTTTTTGTTTGTGTCTGCTCGTGGTAGGGACAAGGATAAAAACCATCCATTAAAAAAGTTCAAGAAAAATGCAAAAATCTTAAAAATTCCAAAAAAAAAAGAAATGTTAGAATTTTTTTTAAAAAAAAATTTAATGCAGAAAAATTGAAAAAATCTAGAAAATATCAGGAAAAAAATCAATAAATCTTTAAAAATTCAAAAAAAAGAAAATGCACGAAATTTTTAAAAAAAATCATAAGTTAATCAAAATCAAGAAAAATTGAAAAGAAAATATCAAACCAATAATTACAGACTTGTCAAACCAAATGACAACAATTCAACCAATGATTATATGGGACAGAAACATACATGTCAAGAATTAAAACATCTCTACATGATACATAATACTTTAATTAAGAGTATGCCATTATTTTAAGATACACAAAGCCATTTGGACCATAGAAGTAATCACAACAAAAAGAACTAGACAAAGGCTTGGTGTTTTTCTTCCAATTTACAACTTATGGCAGCATCCAATTATCACAAGAAGCAACCTAAACTACAAGAAATCAATTTCAAGACATGTACGTTGCCTCGTTGACGTACGGCAATTAAACAAGAACTGAAATTTATGTATTGACCCTGATGATCCCCAATTTAGGCCTAAAATTTTGCTTCGCTCTTTGACATTTAGTAACAACTTCATACCCATGATTTATTCAATTTTATCGAACAAAATAATCAAACTTATATTAATAAGAGACATCTAAGTTTAACGATAAATTTTACCCTACCAATCATGCATTTAAGCGCTGGCTTTTATAATGATGCATCAAGTTTCAAAGAACCAAACTAAAACAAAACCCGACTTCATAGACCAAATCCACTCGAGAAAACAAAAACTCCTCTGTGTGCGTGTGTGTGTGTGTGCGTGTGTGTTCTGTAGCAGCCAAGAAAAGAAGTAACAGCACGAGAGATGGTGGATGACAGCCCAAGCGACAACGATAGTGGCTCAGATGCGCCCGAGGCGATAGATTTGTATTAAAATAAATTATATATAAATCAATACTTTCATAAATTTGTAATCATCAATCAAACACTTAATTTAAATTCTAATTTTCAAATTATAAATCAAATAATGTAAATTAATTATCAAATAATTAGGGGAGTCGAACTAGTAGCTTGGATTAATTATAAAAAAAAATTCTATCTTTATCTATCTTATAAAATTTAAATTCATAATCTACACAAATAAGGATTTGAACTCTGGTATTCAACCAAAATCATGATTATCAACCAAAATCGTTTTCTACCAGAATTTTTAGACATCCAAAAAGATTAGTGAAATCTCTATCGAGATTTATTTAGCTATGAAAATTTTTCCCAAGTTGCCAAACAAATCCTTAAGCGGCCCAATTTAGCGGCCAAACCGCTAATTCCACTGCTACTACATATGTGTCTGCTTGCAAGGTTGAAGTAGTCTCCATTTAGACATAGTTTGGGTTAGCTTAAACTTTTACGATAAGTGTTTTTTTGAAGATTTCTCAGAGAAGTTAGGGGAGAAGATTCACTATTCACTTCAAAATAAGTTTAAATTTCTAAAAAAGCTCCTCCTAGCATCTCGTTTGGGAGGACTTCAGCTAATTTAGCCTTAAAACACTACACAAGATGCATATTCAAAATATATTTCAATAAAAATCTAACTTGAATATATTCCTAAACACTATCACTCTACCTCTAAAGGATCCTCAAACTCCACCTCTATTATGATTGCAATTGCTGTTCCGAACCAAACACTAAAAAAGTTTGGATATGCTATTTGTCTTGACTAGAGTACTCCAAATAATTGACTCCTCCGTATCATTTTTTAGGGTTGGCTTATTTGATATTGGTAAGATTTGACTTTGTTGAGGGATTTGTTTCAGCACGTATTTATTCAGCGGTGGAACTCACACATACTGATTAAGATGATCGAAAGCAATATGAGAGGGGTGACGCAAGAGATTTTTACAATTTCAGATGGAGTGGATCCAACCCTACGTCCTAAGCTAAGGTAGCCCCTGATTATCTGTAAAGGAGTAATCCAGGAGTACCATCACTATATCGTAAAAATATTACAGTAATAGTCGAGTGTAAGAAAAAGAAGTAGATCCTTTACCGAGCACCCAAAAGATTACAAGGGTGCTAGAACAAACAAGATTATGTTCTTGAGCACTAGAAATCTAGCAATGTAACTTAGAGTTTGATTTAGTGATTCCTTCGTTCCTCTATAATGCTCTCTTCTTCTTCTCTCCATTGTCCTTTGTACTTAAAGTAGGTAACGACTGATTCATCTTCCTGAGAAATTAAGATATGATTACGATTCGGACGTTGAATCCAGAGACAACGGCATAATCCTTATCTAGCGAGAGATCATAAGTTTACAACAGTTCCCTCCCAGATAGCCAAGCCAATGGAGACCGCCTAAAATGGAATAAACAAATATATTCACAAAGGGGGTATGCGGTACATAGGAGGTCAAAAACGGTTGTCAGCCTTTTCACTTTTTGGCACCCCCTCACATTACTCAAATTGGACAATAGGCACATACGGTACAACAATGCTTCAAAGGAAAAAATGGAAAGAAATCTCCGGCTTAGCTTCAGGATGGAGTTTGGAGCTCGTATTCCAAAACAGGACAGGACAACTCCAGATCAATGGCTTCTTTGGAGCTACTCTGCAAGTGCATAGACATTGGACGGAACAAAATTTGGGGCAGAGCACTAGAAAATGCTATGCTTGGAAGAAAATAAGAAATAATATTTGCATAACAAGATTTTAAGACCACGGATTATCCTACTAAGAAAGGAAAGGAATGTTTACCTGCAATGAAAAGGCTGCATAGGACTGTGACCTACAAAAAAGAGGAACAAAGGATAATGAAAGTGTAAATTGTAAAAAATCAACTGAGAACTCTCTCTCTCTCTCTCGAACACACACACACACACACAACAACCAAGAAAAATTCATGTAGATGTAGAGCGTACAGAAATCAACTAAGAGCACATCCGTGCAGTAGAAGATAAAAGTTGGTCCAGTTTTTGATGAATTTTGTTTAGGATAGTCTATTTTCCTGTCCTAATGTCACAAATTTCACTAATTAAGGTAGGGTCAGTTGGGGTTTTTGCTTTCGAGATGAGAGAGAGAGATTGGGGGTTGTGTGTGTGTGGAAGAGAAGAAGCGATTTGCAACGGAGAGGAGTCGCGGGAGATGACCGGCGACCAACAATGGATGGAGCCTGCGGCTGCTGTAATTGAGGACGTGTGTTAAAGCTATCTCCAACACCCGCCTAGGAGAGAGACAAGCAACACTCGCTTCAGTCAAAAAATCAAGAAAAAGCCACCTAATAGTTTAGCTTTTGTTTTTGGTGGTTTTATATGCGAGATCCACATTTTATAAAACTAATTTAAGAGTTAAGTATTTTAATGGTTGGTTTTTGATTGGTTCTATTTGATGGACTCATTAATTATTTTAATAGTTTGTAATATTTATTGATTTTGACTACTAGTATTTAAGTTAAATTGTAAATTAAAAATTGAACTTAGTAAATCAATTTATTTTATTAAATTTAGACATTGGAACATAACATTGAGCATATTAAATTAAAATTAAATTTACAAAGAAGTCCACTACATTCGAACATTGAAACATAACATAAATATATTTTAAAAAATTAGAAATAGGCCCATGTATGGGGGTGATATTTGAGAGGGATAAATATGTAGAGAAAATGACTTTTGAGGACCTTCCTAGCAATACATCCCTAGTACTGTATTGATTGGAAGCCCTCGTTATTGAGTAGATAGTGCTCATTGCATGGGTAGTTTGCATATAAAACATATAAAGGATATCTTTGGTTGGTAGCTATTTTTTACCAAACTTCAACACTATTTAACTTTCATTTGTTTCATGATTAAGATTTGGCAAGCCAGTTAGAGTGGCCAATTTTCTGCGTTAAGAATGTCTCTTATCCTACTCGATTATGACTGGACATCTACAAAGAAAACCTAGTTGTATTTGGTTTATATTTTCTTATTGTTCTAGATTTAGAATTGGGGATTTGTATAAACTCGTGAGGGGTTGTGATGAGGACATCACGCCCACACACTCACATGCATTAATACGAGCGCATGCACGTCGTCTTGAACAACTGGTGAATTCATTTCTTTGATAAATTAATTATTTAATTACAGAACAAATAATATTACCTAATGATTGTTATTTGTCTATTTCTTCATGCGAGGGAGTTCTTGGTGAAGTTGCTGATCTAGTTTTTAGCCAAGCAAGAATGAACACTTTTCTGGCAACTTCGACCAATGACCACTTCGACCAAAAGAACTCTGCTCGACATGCAGTCTGTTGACCAAGCGACGATCAGATGTTTGATCGGATACTTCGACCAAGCACCATTTCCAACACAGATATCCGAGTCGGTTGTGTGAGTATTTGTTGGAAAGATATTCAAAAGAATTTTCCAACGCATCAAGAATCATTGAAAACCGACATCGTATGCAACTAGAAGACTCAAAAGAGTAAACACTGTACAAGAGGCAAAAGCCCAGTCCGAATCTGTGAAAAATAGTTTCAAATTTCCTTTATCTCTTATAGGATGTTAGGATTTTATTCTGTTTCGAATTAGATTAAGATTTGATTTCTAGTTTAAATCTTCTATCTTTTGTAACACCATCCTCTAAAAAAAGAGGTATGATCTTAGTTTTAGGTAGACTTCGTTTACACAGATTGTATTATCGTGTCTTTGCCGACCAGTACAATTCAAAGCCTCACAATTCGGATCATAATACAAATCATTGAAAGTATTATTCTTCCACAATTACTCTTGCTTTTCTTTTTGATTTGTTTGAGTTGTTCTTCATGAACAGGTCAATTTAGTTTTGTTTGGTTGATAACGAATTGAGAAGTTGTTTAGTGCTTGTGAGGTTGCTGGTCACGTTTTGGATCGTGGTTAGCCTCCTCTTCGTCAAAGTCATAGCTCATTTTATCCACGGATTTCTCCTACGATAGAAGATTAGAACCAAACTTCATGCATGCATCTTAAAGCGAGGCGTGTGCATATCAGGTGGGTTTAGAGAAATCGATCATCATAGAAGCGATAAAGACATAGTGAGGGCAAAGACTAGAGTTTTCCTAAGTATAAGATTTTTGCATAGGATAAGGATCGAAGGGTTCAAAAGATATGAGGGTTAGTTGAGAGTATTAATTTTCTTGTACTCTTCTGAAGTTGTACTTAAAGAATTTGTGGTATTCTTCACCAATTTTTCTCTCTCCGATTGTCTTTACTTCACCCCTCATTATCATGGCTTTTCTCTACTAGATTTTATATTCTTGTTCTTGTTATCGTGCGTGTTAGGCCGTATCTCACGAGGTGAGATCGGATCTGCAGTCGGGGCTCCTGTTATCCCTAACAAGTGTATCAGAGCTAAGGAGCTAGCGGACTATCTAGATTGGATCTGTTGAGATGATTGATAAGCGTTGTGGATGAGGGCTACTGGGTGGAGTCATCTAGTACTGAAATTTGACGGCAAGAGTAATTTCAATGTGTGGCAATGTGTGGTGAAGGATATCTTGATCCAACAAGGATTGATCGATGCCCTTGAAGAAGAAATGCCGAAAAAGATATCCAATGAAGAATGGAGGATAATGGAGCGCAAGACTGTCAGTGCAATCTAGCTATATCTTTTTGGATGAGGTAAAGTACTCAGTGATTCGTAGAAATGCACTGAAGAAATTATGGAAGTCTTTAGAATAATTGTACATGATAAAGTCGCTGACGAACAAATGGGTACTAAAGCAGCAAATGCACAAGTTACGCATGGAGGAGAGCACACGATTCATTGACCATCTCAATGTTTTCAACAAACTTGTCATGCAGCTGATTAGTGTGGATGAGCCGATCGAGGAGAATGACAAGATCATCTTGCTCATGTCATCTCTTCCATTGTCATGAGAGCAACTAGTGATGAATATTCTTGTTGGTAAGACTATATTCAACTTCAATGAGATAGTTGCAGATTTGTTGGAGGCAGAGTTCTTAAAGAAGCCAGCAAACTCTTCACCCTCAGACAACCAAGCATTGGTTACAAAAAGGTGGTGTTGGGAAAAGTAGAGTCGCTGAAAGAAGAATGGAAATATCAAAGATTATTATTAACGAACTTGAAATTAAATATAGGATTCTTATGAATGGCAATAATTTGGTTACTATTTTCAGAGGTGGGTATTTAAGATTACTAAAGCTGGGGTAAATTTAACAACTTCTGAAATTTGAAATTATAAGGATGTAATTTTTGAATCTCAATATTTCAAGAATAAAAATTCAAAAATTGAACTTCGAATTATATGATAATATAATTTTGAAACTTAAAATTTCATATCTCCAAATTTCAAAAATTTTAATTTCAAAATTTAAAGATTTAAAAATTAATCAAAGATATCATATTATAAACTCGAATTTAAAATTTTATCTGTGGGGACCTCGCCCATTGTAGCAAGTCCCAAATTGTGCTCATACTCTGATACGAGGTGTCCGATCTTCACGACGTAGGATCGTTGATAACTCGTTGATTCATATAACCTAGCAAACGGATGGCGCCAACCATGAAGTAAATACACAAATATTTTCAGAGAACCTTTTGCTCTTGTTTTGGGGTTTGTGCTTATAAGCCAACATCTAGAATTGGGAGTTATTCTCTTCACTATTGTTCTTGTAATTTCTTCGTTGATTATAAGAACCATGCGTCTACTTTTGTGTGGTCAAGTAGACAATGATCAAAATGTGTGGTTGGGCGAATTTTTTGTCGCAGGTTGCTGTATTGACAGTAGTTGGCGCCATCAGTTCATCAGGTTACACGAATCAACGAGTTATCAACAATCCTATATCTTGAAGATCGTGCACCCCGTATCATACTCCGACTGCCTAAAATGCAGTTATGCACAAAAGAATAACAGTTATCCAACTCAAATTACACTAGCGAACATAAAGTAACAGAGTAGGGTTAGATGGCCTTAATTACAAAACAATTACATAACGGGCTAACATGGGCATTAACTAATTTTTAGAACTTAAGTTTTTAAACAAAACGTGGAAGCGAAACTACTCGGGCTCTTCCACAGTAGAAACTTGAGTGTGGAGCGATACCCTCATAGTTTCTACTGGAAGCTTTGGTCGTGTTTAGGCTCTAGTGTGAGGGTAAACTCTCCTTGGTCAGTTGGCTTTTCATCTACTAAATTTGTAAATTTGCAAGGATAAGTATTTTGGTACTCAACAAGTCATGATAACACCTATCATAAATGTTTTTATGACTTGTCAAGGAACATTGTTCCTGGTTTGGTTGAAAACCAATCTTTTCATGCATCACTAATCTATCAAGTTACATTGAACACTATTTTATCTTGCACTAAGTTCATCCTATTCCAAAATATACTTGTGTCGCAACGATGTGGGTTTACCGCAAGTCAGCTCTTAAACACTCGAGAGCACGGAGTATTCGAATACGTGTTTAACTCTATAGAGGTGTACCAATTTACCCACGAGATACCTCAACTTTCATGTCAGCCCTTATCTACGACAATTAAACCAAATTCCGCAACCATATGCGAGCGACTAGGTTGAGATATCGAAGACTTTGTTTACGCTTGTCATACAATTTGCCTCTGCCAAGTAATCCAACTAACAACAGTTGTAGCGGACTATACCCCCCACGCCGAACGATTGTATTTCCATTGTTGGGTCAAAGTGCGGTGTTTAGAGCGAAGCTCCTAAGAGTGTGTGAAATAAGACTCCACCATACATAAGTGAGTATGTGAAAAAAGACTCCACTATACAAGGGTTCATGTATATTTCACATATTATTGATTTAGACCCGTTTCATATCAGACTTGTAGATAATATAAAATTTATGTTGGTGTGGAAACACAACATAAGAATCTAATCTTTATATGTCCAAGACTAACAACAAACTACATACCATGCACTAACAATACTATTTTGCCATTCAAAACAATCTGGTGGACACATTGCTTTCTAATAAAAATCCTAAGTTTTATGAGAAATATCCTATTCTAGGGCATTAACATTATAGATGAACCTAGGATAATTTGGTGTAATAGACATTTATTTAGAAGTGATAATATCTTGCATCCTAGGGTGACAACTTTAAAACATGCAGTGTAATCACATCTCAAAGCATAGTATAATTAACAAATCTAAATATAGGTTCGAGATGATAAATAACATGACTAGCCTCCTTAAGCTGTCTCCAACGGCGACGGTAGGAGAAACTCATGTCGACGACGGTGGAGGAGTGCTCGGCGTTTCCTCAGCACGATGGGACGGCCGTGTGCTACGGTGCGGAGGAGGCAAACGAGAGGCGAGCTCGTGGCGAGCGTGGCGTCGCCATTGGAGGAGGAAGACTACGCTTCGTCGCTCGCGCTGTGGGACCTACTGAGTAATAAAGTAGCAAATCGTACCAGCTAAAAAACTAAACTGACAGGTGGGTCCACGAAACAAATGACCCCACATGTCATTGATAAGTGTTGACAGTACACACATGAAAAAAATGGATGCGTGGGTGAAAAGGATCTAGGATATCGACTAGAGGGGGGGTGAATAGGCGATTTTAGCAAATTACAATAAATCAAACAATTTGTAGTAAATGAGAGCAATTTAAGTAACACAAGATGAACAATGAACAATTTCAACACAAGGATATATCCCGTGGTCTCAGTGATTTGCCGATCACCCCTAATCCACGTTGAGGCAAACTCAAATCTCTAACCGCTCCTCTATCTAGTCAACCTTCTCTCGAGAAGTGACCTAGATCTTGAGCCGGACTAGTGTGATGAGTTATCCAAACCTCGATTTCACTAAGGATGCACTTTACCACTCCGGCAAGGCGTGCTCAACCTTTCACAAGACGTTTTAAAGCTTCTTCACAATCTTCCTTAAAGAGCTCTTCAAAACCTTTCTCCTAGCCGTCTAGGAGCCGGCAAACTCCAAGAGTAACAAGCCGGTGATGATCACTTTGCCTTCTTCTAGTGCCACACGATTGATTCAATGATCTAAATGCAATGCACTAGAAGATCTCAAATGCACACTCTCACAAATTTGAGAATTTGAAACCTAGAGTGTATGAAACTAGCTTAGGCTCTCAAGGATGATGACAATGCTCAAGATTATGCCAAAAGTACTGAACAGGGCCGTGCATGGGAGTATATATACCCCCCACAATTAATATAGCCGTTACAGGCCGTTGGGAGAAAAAGATCACCTGGCGGTCAGACCGCAGGCACAAGCTCGGTCAGACCGCCGCAATTGCAACGGCATTAAACAGGCGCAATAAATGCTCAACTGCCCTTGTCAGGCACACATACGGTCAGACCGGATACTATTTCGGTCAGACCGTGAAACTGTCCAGAGACGACATAGTTTCTGGACACCTTATACGATCAGGCCGATATATACGGACAAACCGGCCAAACGGTCAGACCGCAGTTCAAAAACACGGTCAGACCGATTTCGCGGTCAGATCAGTATAACAAACGGTCAGTCCGTAATAGCTCAAAACACCAGAAGGATAAAACAAGAGGTTCCAGGAGTTTGACCTTGGTCTCTACTACGGACAGACCGGCCAAACGGTCAGACCGTAGTTCAAAACACGGTCAGACCGATTTTTCGGTCAGACTGGCCTAACCAACGGTCAGACCGACTGAGACAGAAATGAGCTGAAATAAGCATTCTCAAGGATGTGACCTTCTAGCATGCAATGCAAGTTGATTTTATGTTTTTGTGGCACATAGATGAAGTATTTTGTGATACACCACATGCTCCTCTTAATAGTACGGCAACTATCCTAAAATCCGGTCAAAATTCTTCTCTAATCACCTTAGACCGGTAAAAGTGGAAAAGATCCTATTTCGTACCTTTGCCCTTTTGATCAATGCCCTTTCTTCATCATGAGACTCTTTCTTTGCCTTTCATTAACCTGTCTTTTAAGTATCGTCTTGACGCAACTAGGCAGGTAACGTTAGTATAGCATTTGTAGTTGTCATTAATTATTAAAACACTCTATAGGGGCCTAGAAGCTACAATCTCCCCCTTTTTGGTAATTGATGACAACATAAAGAGTAGATGAAGAGTTTTAAGTATAAAGAGAATTTTACAATAAGCATCGAAGAATAAGACACTCCCCCTAAATGTATGAATAAGAGAATTTTGGCATTTTAGTGGAGTTCAAGCATGTGAATAAGATGCAATCTCAATTCATCCACTATAGAATCATGAAGTATCACAAATAAGACATTCAATTCTACACAAGATATTATAATCACAAGGTCATATGTAACTATTATACGCATAACTCATATTCAAAGAAGTGCCAATCTCACAAGTGAGTCATTCAATCATAAGTCATAAACTAGACATTCAATTAAACAAGTTAAAATAAAACTTCTATACACCAAAAGTTTTCAATTACATTTAAGGTTCAACTCTCTCCTACTCTTCTACTCTCTTCTCTCTCCCCCTTTGGCATCAATTGCCATAAAAAGCTAAGAATCAGCTGGAGCATCATCACAGGGAGGATGGTGAGGAGGAGTCTGTGGGAAACGAGTGAAGAAGTGAGTGGAGAAGGTGTCGAAGCGCTGCTCGAACTGATCCTGGCGCGAAGAGAAGGTCTGGAACTGATCATGCAAAGCCGCCAAGTCCGAACGAGTGAGCTCAAGCCCCTGGAGAAGAGTAGCAAACTGATCCATCATGGGCTGATGGAACTGCTGCTGATACTGAGAAAACCAGGCGGGGACTTGGCTCGACTGAGGTGCCTGCTGAGCCTGAGGTGGAGGAGGAGGAGGCATAGGCTGAGCCGGCTGCTGCTGATGCTACTGATGCTGTGCTCCTTGGCCTCGAGCTAAGACGCGTGGGTTGACACTGAACGGCTTATAGCCGAGATGCCTGATGTCGCAAGAACCGCGAGGAAACTTGGTCTTCTGGAGCAGCAGAGACATGATATATGGAGCATAGTAGAGATTTGGCAGAGTGGCCGCCGAGACATCCTCAATAGTCTTCAAAATGAAGGAGACAATGTTGATCCGGTGACTCTGGAGGATGTGGTCGATGAAGTTCCAGTAGTAATCCCGGACCGCTTCTCGGTTTCCACTCTTTGGATGGATCGTGGCTCGTACAATTTTGTTGACTACAGTGGGGAGGACTTTGAGACCCGTAACAGTACCGGGTACAATCCGCTGTCCACCTCCCGGCTGCTCATAGAACTGGAGCCAGTCGTCCTCATGGAGGTAATCCTCTTCCTTCATGTCGATCCCCTCCTTCAGCTCCTCATAGTTTAGCTTGTTTGCCGCAGCAAACTCCTCAAAGGTGGCCTGATAGCGCCTAGACCCTGTCATCCATATAATCTGCTGGTCCGCCCATTTGATCTCAACTGTAGCATAGAACTGTCTGATGGCAGTGGCGTTCCATGGGCACTTGTGCTCCACAAAGTCATACAGCCCTATATCCTTGAAGATCTGCACCAAGGGAGCCATGATGGGCTGATTCACAACATAGGCCCATTCGATCCATTTGTGTTCAAAAATGTTTTTGTGGACCAAATGGCCGTAGAAGGCATCCTGCTGCGTCATCGTGTAGAAGTGAGGCGTCGTGGCGTCATTCGCATGATCGTAGGCATAGGTGGTCCTCCCCTTCGTGTAGTCGCTCGATGTCCAGTTCTTCTTCAGGCCTTGATAAGCGTGGACGTTTATTTCATCGTCCTCACTCTCGATGTCCATGCCCACATGAGAAGATCCACCCCGATGAGACGACTGCTCTGTCTCTGAATCACCGGCCGAGGGTACCCAGTCGTCATCGTGACTGTCACTGCTACTTGAGGGTAGAACCCTTTTCGGCCGCTTGGCCAATTTCTTCTTGTTGGTCCGAATGGAGCCAGCACCTTGAGTACCTCGACCACTATACGATTTGGAAGATATGCAGCAAGTAAGATACCAGAAACAGGAAAGCAAGACGAGAAAAGAGATGATAACAGAACTGCACATCCTGGCTCTGCTGTTGCAGTCGGTCAGACCGAAACAGGGGCGGTCAGACCGGCGCAACTGTAGAGTTAGGGTTTGGCATGATTTCTGGGATTTTGTTGATTCTAGGGTGCAATGTAGATAGATATATGTGTGAGACTACTCATTGCATCAACTGGACGAATCAATTTCAAGAGAAAAACAGATTTGGATCAGATTCATCACATTTTCCCTAAACCTCTAGATGAACAGAAGAGAAAATGAAAAACAAAGAGGAATCTGAGCAATGTACCTAGAAGACATGATTTGATGATGATCTTGAACCACGGTTTGTCCGAGCTTGATGAGAGTTTGACCGGAGAGGAAGAATCCAAGAATTTGAGGCGCACGTGAAGGAGACAGAAGTGGGGAAGAAAGGCAAAAAGGACAAGAGATTCGGGTTAAAAAGGTCTCTGGTCATGAAAATTCGGTCAGACCGTAGAAAGGGTACCGGTCAGACCGCTGGAAGCAGGAATCTAAGATGCTCTCTGGAGATGCATTCGGTCAGACCGCATATGGTTCGGTCAGACCGCTGGAAGGACTGACTTTCTTGGAAGATTTTGATTGAAATGAAGCTCAAGAGATTTTGAGAGAGACATATATAACTATAAGATAATTATAAGTAAAATATGGGCAATGACACCAAAAGGGGAAGTATTTTCTTACAACTTAACATGTTTTTGGTTCATTTCACTCAATTGCCGATAAAGGAGCCTAAAAAGCTCTAAAAGAGGAAGTTCAAGCAACCAAGTGATACTCTAAGCACATTTCATATGAGTTCAACATTTCAAGCCACATTTGAGATATCAATGACGTTAAGCTCATTTCGAAGTTTGCAAAAGGAACTTTCATCCAAGGGCTTAGTGAATATATCCGCTAATTGATCTTCGGTTCTCACATTTTCCACCACCACATCACCTTTGCTAACATGATCTCTAAGGAAGTGGTGTCGAATATCTATATGCTTGGTCCGAGAGTGTTGAACCGGATTTGTGGCTATTTTCACCGCACTCTCATTATCACACAAAAGAGGCACTTTTTCAAATTTTATTCCATAATCCAACAATGTTTGCCTCATCCAAAGCAATTGTGCACAACAACTACCCGCGGAAACATATTCCGCTTCGGCGGTTGATAAGGCTACAGAGTTTTGTTTCTTAGAGGACCAAGATACTAAAGATCTTCCTAATAGTTGACAACTTCTTGAGGTGCTTTTTCTATCCACTTTACAACCCGCATAATCGGAATCAGAATATCCAATTAATTCGAATTTTGCACCTTTAGGATACCACAACCCTATGCTAGAAGAATATTTTAGATACCTCAAAATGCGCTTAACGGCCATTAAATGACTTTCTTTAGGAGAGGCTTGAAATCTTGCACACATACAAACACTAAACATAATATCGGGCCTAGAAGCAGTAAGATATAATAAACTACCAATCATGGATCTATAAAGCTTTGAGTCTACCGATTTACCTCCTTCGTCAGAGACAAGGTGTCCGTTTGTGGCCATTGGTGTCTTGATTGGTTTTGCTTCTTCAAGTCCGAACTTCTTGAGTAGATCATTCACATATTTGTTTTGACTGATGAAAGTTCCTTCCTTGAGTTGTTTAACTTGTAGTCCGAGAAAGAAACTTAATTCACCTATCAAAGACATCTCAAATTCCCTGGACATCATATCACCAAATTCCTCGCAAAAATCTTGGTTAGTAGATCCAAATATGATGTCATCAACATAAATTTGACATACAAAGAAATCATTTCCAATTTTCTTAGTAAACAATGTAGTATCAACTTTCCCAATTTTAAAGCCTTTTGAAATTAAAAAATCTCTAAGTCTTTCATACCAAGCACGAGGTGCTTGTTTAAGACCATAAAGAGCCTTGGAGAGTTTATACACATGATTTGGCTTAGAAGGATCTTCAAATCCGGGAGGTTGTTTAACAAATACTAACTCATTAATTTTTCCATTTAAAAATGCACTTTTGACATCCATTTGATATAGTTTAATATTATGAGATGAAGCAAACGCAAGTAAGATTCTAATAGCTTCAAGTCTAGCTACGGGAGCAAAGGTTTCACCGAAGTCCAAACCTTCAACTTGAGTGTATCCTTGAGCCACCAATCTTGCCTTGTTTCTTACTACCACTCCGTTTGCATCTTGTTTGTTCTTGAAAATCCATTTGGTTCCAATGACATTATGCTCATCCGGATTTGGTTCTTCTACCAATTCCCAAACATTGTTGCGGGTGAAGTTATTTAATTCTTCATGCATAGCATTCATCCAATCCGGATCTTTTAAAGCTTCATCTACAAGTGTGGGCTCAAAGGAGGAAACAAAAGAGTAATTTTCACAAAATGAAGCAAGACGAGAACGAGTTTGAACACCCTTACACAAGTCACCAACAATTTGATCGACGGGGTGATCTTTGGAAATTGAGTGATGAATTCTTGGATGGTCAACCGGGATTTGTGAAGTAGAGGTAGAAGGTACTTCCGGTTGTTGTTGAGAGGAGTCTTCCACATTGACCACTTCAACTATTTGATCTTCGTGTTGAGGAGTTGATGAAGAGGGGATAGCATGAGTGGATGGATCTTCATCTTAATCACTATCTTCTTTAGGCTTGACATCCCCAATGGTCATGTTCTTCATTGCCACTCTCAACCCTTCATCACCTACATCATCCAAATTTTCTTGCTCCTCTTGAGAGCCATTAGTCTCATCAAATTCAACATCATGTGTCTCCTCAACCAAACCGGAGTTTTGGTTGTAGACACGATATGCTTTGCTATTTGATGAGTATCCTAACAAAAATCCTACATCACATTTACTTTGAAATTTAGATAAGCGTGTACCTTTCCGCAAGATATAGCACTTACACCCAAACACACGGAAGTAGGAAATGTTTGGCTTCCTTCCAATGAGAAGCTCATAAGGAGTTTTCTTTAGTAGTCGATGACAATAAAGACGATTTGATGCATGGCACGCGGTGTTGATTGCTTCGGCCCAAAAGGTGTCCGAAACATTGTACTCCGAAAGCATAGACCTTGCCATATCTATCAATGTCCGGTTTTTTCGTTCGACTACTCCATTTTGCTCCGGTGTATACTTGGCCGAAAACTCATGTTTGATGCCTTTATCATCACACCAATTTTCAACCTTGGTGTTCTTGAATTCGGAGCCGTTGTCACTTCTCACTTTCTTGATCTTGAAGCAAATTCATTTTCGGCCCTTTGAGCAAAGCTTTTGAAAGTGTTAAACACAATTGACTTATCATGCAAAAAGAATATCCATGTATATCTAGAAAAATCATCTACAACGACAAGGCAATAACTATTGCCACCAATGCTCACAAAAGAAGTTGGTCCAAATAAATCCATATGCAATAATTCAAGTGGACTCGAAGTTGACATTGTGCTTTTAGTTGGATGTGAGTTTGCAACTTGTTTTCCGGCTTGGCAAGCACTACATAATTTGTCTTTTTCAAACTTTACATCTTTTAGTCCAACAACCAAATCATGTTTAACTAGTCTATTTAGTTGTTTCATTCCAACATGCCCAAGCCTTCTATGCCATAGCCAACCTTTGGAAGATTTTGTAAACAAGCATGTACCAAGATTAGTATCATTTGAATTGAAATCAACTAAATAGAGGTTGCCATGTCTAAAACCTTTGAAAATCAACTTATTATCATCAATGCTAGTGATAATTACTTCTTTTGGATAAAATGCACATATGAATCCAAGATCACAAAGTTGAGCTACGGATAAGAGGTTGAAGTTTAGAGATTCAACAAGCAATACATTAGATATGGAGAGGTCGTTTGAGATGGCAATTTAACCTAAACCTTTTACCTTTCCTTTACTATTGTCTCCAAACGTGATCTTGTCATATTCCGCACCTTTGTTATTTAGTGAGGAGAACATGTTGTGATTACCGGTCATGTGTTGAGTGCATCCACTATCGAGCACCCAATGTTGTCCTCCCGCCTTGTAATTTACCTACAAAACAAAGTTAGGTCCTTTTAGGTACCCAAACCTTTTTGGGTCCTTGGAGGTTAGTCACCAAGGATTTTGGGACCCAAATGACTTTCTTTTTGGCACCAATGATCGGGGTTCCAACAAATTTGGCTTTAACATCGCCATTTGTCATTTTCTTCAATACATAGCAAGAATTGAATATAGGAGATGAAATGCTTTTGTTAGCATGGCAATTCTTTTCAATGTGACCTAAACTTTTACATTTGTTACAATATCCCTTTTCTTTTACAAAAACGGTTTTAGTTGGAACAAAAGCATGTTTACCCTTTTTGGGAATGAAACCTAGTCCTTCTTTTCTTAAGGAAAATCTTTGACTATCTAGAAGGTGTCTTAATTTTGATTCTCCTACATACATTTTGCTAGGTCATTGGTTAGTTTTTCAATTTCTTCTTTAAGTTCGTTGTTTTCAAGACTAAGCATATTATCTTCAATTTAGGTCTAGTAGGGAATTCATTTAAGTCTTCACAAGAAGTAGATATGCTAGAAGTAGACATCATGGGCAAATCATTCAACATATTGCAAGTGATGCCTATGTCATTACTCGATTTGTTGGCTTTATGAGTAATTAGAGAGTCATGAGCTTCCTTGAGCATCTCATGAGTTTCTTTGAGACTCTCATGAGATGTGTTTAGCTCCTCATAGGAATTTTGAAGAGCTTTGTATCTCTTCTTCAATTCCTTGAATTTTTCTTTTTCCTTACTCATATAGTCATCAAAATCAGTGATCATCTCAACTAGGTCATCATAAGTATATTCATTTTCATCACAAGATACCTTTGATTCTCTTTTAGCCATGAGGCAATGAGGAGTGGAGAATAGAGATGGAGCTTCCTTGATAGCTACTCCGGCAAGTCCTTTGGGTGACGCTTCATCCTCATCATCGGAATCGGAACTTGAAGCATCCGAATCCTACTCAATGAAGCAAGCTTGCCCATCCTTCTTCTTATAATATTTCTTGAAAACCTTTTTCTTGCTTTCTCCTTCCTTCTCGTATTTCTTCTTCTTCATTGATTTTTCTTCTTCCTTATTTTTGCATTGTGTGGAGATGTGACCCTTTTCACCGCACTCAAAACATCTTCTCTCTTCAAATGGGTTCCTCTTGGATGTTTGTTCTTTCTTGAAAGATTTCCCTTGATATCTTTTCTTCATGAACCGCTTGAATTTTCTCACGAAGAGAGCCATTTCCTCATCGGTGTCTCTCTCATCACTTTCCTCTTCATTGTCTTCCCTTTTAGAGACTTGAGCTTTGAGTGCAATGTTCTTCTTCTTGGAGTCAGAAGCCTCATCTTTCACTTCTTCTTGAGACTTCTTGAATATATCACGAGTGAGAATCTCACTCAAGACTTCCAACGAAGTCACACTCTTCAAGTTCGAATGCACAAGTAAGGTTACAATTGTATCATATTTAGAAGATAAAGCTCTAAGAAACTTATGACAAAACTCCACGTTTGTGACATCCATACCAAGCCCTTTTAACTCATTTACGATGTTATTTAATCGGTTAAACATCTCCGATACATCTTCATTGGGCAACATGGCAAACTTTTCAAATTGGCCCTTATGGATAAATAGTTTAGCATTCTTGACCATCGAGGTTCCTTCATGAATATCCATAAGATTTCTCCAAATATCATGGGCCGTTTCAAGTTTACAAATTCTATTAAATTTACCTAGATTTAGAGCACTATAAAGAACATTCATGGCTTGAGCATTTGCTAAGGCATTATCTCTATCTAAGTTGGTCATGTCATCATCATCAAGAATTGCAAACCCCTCATCCACCACTTTCCAAATCTTTCCACCCATGGCTTTAAGATAGACCATCATTCTAGTTTTCCAATAAGTATAGTTAGATCTATCAAAGAGTGGTGGTTTACCAATATTGATCCGACCCTCACTGGCCATCTTTATCCTACTCCGGGATGGTTAAATCCTCTAAAAAGGAGTCCTTGCTCTGATACCAATTGAAAAGGATCTAGGATATCGACTAGAGGGGGGGTGAATAGGAGATTTTAGCAAATTACAATAAATCAAACAATTTGTAGTAAATGAGAGCAATTTAAGTAACACAAGATGAACAATGAACAATTTCAACACAAGGATATATTCCGTGGTCTCGGTGATTTGCCGATCACCCCTAATCCACGTTGAGGCAAACTCAAATCTCTAACCGCTCTTTTATCTAGTCAACCTTCTCTCGAGAAGTGACCTAGATCTTGAGCCGGACTAGTGTGATGAGTTATCCAAACCTCGATTTCACTAAGGATGCACTTTACCACTCCGGCAAGGCGTGCTCAACCTTTCACAAGACGTTTTAAAGCTTCTTCACAATCTTCCTTGAAGAGCTCTTCAAAACCTTTCTCCTAGCCGTCTAGGAGCCGGCAAACTCCAAGAGTAACAAGCCGGTGATGATCACTTTGCCTTCTTCTAGTGCCACACGATTGATTCAATGATCTAAATGCAATGCACTAGAAGATCTCAAATGCACACTCTCACAAATTTGAGAATTTAAAACCTAGAGTGTATGAAACTAGCTTAGGCTCTCAAGGATGATGACAATGCTCAAGATTATGCCAAAAGTACTGAACAGGGCCGTGCATGGGAGTATATATACCCCCCACAATTAATATAGCCGTTACAGGTCGTTGGGAGAAAAAGATCACCTGGCGGTCAGACCGCAGGCACAAGCTCGGTCAGACCGCCGCAATTGCAACGGCATTAAACAGGCGCAATAAATGCTCAACTGCCCTTGTCAGGCACACATACGGTCAGACCGGATACTATTTCGGTCAGACCGTGAAACTGTCCAGAGACGACATAGTTTCTGGACACCTTATACGGTCAGGCCGATATATACGGACAGACCGGCCAAACGGTCAGACCGCAGTTCAAAAACACGGTCAGACCGATTTCGCGGTCAGACCGGTATAACAAACGGTCAGACCGTAATAGCTCAAAACACCAGAAGGATAAAACAAGAGGTTCCAGGAGTCTGACCTTGGTCTCTACTACAGACAGACCGGCCAAACGGTCAGACCGTAGTTCAAAACACGGTCAGACTGATTTTTCGGTCAGACCGGCCTAACCAACGGTCAGACCGACTGAGACAGAAATGAGCTGAAATAAGCATTCTCAAGGATGTGACCTTCTAGCATGCAATGCAAGTTGATTTTATATTTTTGTGGCACATAAATGAAGTATTTTGTGATACACCACATGCTCCTCTTAATAGTACGGCAACTATCCTAAAATCCGGTCAAAATTCTTCTCTAATCACCTTAGACCGGTAAAAATGGAAAAGATCCTATTTCGTACCTTTGCCCTTTTGATCAATGCCCTTTCTTCATCATGAGACTTTTTCTTTGCCTTTCATTAACCTGTCTTTTAAGTATCGTCTTGACGCAACTAGGCAGGTAACGTTAGTATAACATTTGTAGTTGTCATTAATTATTAAAACACTCTATAGGGGCCTAGAAGCTACAGTGGGGCCCACCACTGCCATTGTACGCGTTGTCAAAAAGTGCTACACCAATCAACGTGTCAACCCCTGTCACTGACAAGTGGATCTACGAAATAAACAGCCCCACATGTCAGTTAGTGGGTCAAATCTGATCTCGTATGTACGCGAGCGAAGCATGTGGGCCCCACCTGATGCGGTTTACGCGTTAGTGCGCCAGCTGATTTTTTCTCATACGCGTGCCGTTCAAGCCACTGTAACTGACGTGTAGGCCCAGTTACAGTTGACCCCACATGTCAGTGTAACATATAATGTTTTCCCGGATATTAGTGCAAAGAATTTTTTGTGGAGTCTAGGTGTCAGTGAAACGAATTATTAATAAAGTTGTAATATTTTATTTGTTTGATTAAGAACCCAGTAAGAACCAAATAAGAGTAAGTTGTTGGAGACTTGACTCTTGCTTGCTCTTTGGTATGATTTTTGTATATGTGACAGAAAATATTCTGTTTAAGAGTTAAGATAAAATCAAGATGGTTGGAGCTAGCCTTAAAAGAACATGTCGGCAGTCGACCGCCGTGCCGCCATCATTTGCACGCCACTTCCTCGACGCTCTCTCTCCCCCTCCTAATTCTTCCTCGGCCGCGCCACCCACTTGTTCCCCCAAATCGGCGCCGGCGGCGCCGCTGTTCACGCCGCCGCAACGCGCCCTAGCAACTCCACCGTTTGCGCCGTCGTAGCCGCCGACCTAGACCAGCCGCCGCGCCCTAGCTCCACCATCGCAGCGCCGCCTCCTCTCCATCCTCAGCCGCCACCGCCCTCAAACCCTAGATCCGGCGCCACCTCTCATTTCCTCCCGCGGCGCCACCGTTTCTCACGCCGTGCTCCTGCTCCACCTCACCGATCCACTCCTCCGCATAGCTGCTGCCACACGCCGTAGCCACCGCTGCCTTCGCGCTCCACCACCAAATTAAGTCGCTGCCTCCTCGTGCCGTCTTCACCCAAGCCCACACAGCGCCGCCGCCTTGTGGGGTCTTCACCCGAGCCCCATCGTAAAGCGACGCCGCCACTTGCACACCACCGGCTCTCTGATGATTTCAGCGAGATCGCCTCGGCTGCGGTCATCTTCTCCGACGCCGACGGCCACCTCAGCTTATCCACGGCTTCGTCTACAGAAACATCACCGCCAAACCCGGCAACAAATTTCTGGTTTCCAATCCCAATTCCCTTCTCCTCTTTTCACTGTCTTCTTGCATGTGAAGAAATTGATGATGAACAGATTGCAAAATTTTGCACTGAATTAATGTCAATTCTAATTTAGTGCCTGATCTTATCTTGTGTTGAACTAAACATGAATATCTTTGAATTGAACTGATTTTAGCTTTAGATTAATCAAGTTGAGTACCACTAGTGTGATTTGAATTCCCCTTTCCTAAATTTCTTTTCAGTATTGCAATTGCAAGATTTTGTCCTTGTTCAGTGATTTTCTCTGTGATGAATGGAAATGAATTCTGGTTAGTTTTTATTCTCTGTTAATCAGTTCAGTCTTGAGTTGCGGCTGTGATGTTGTGTGATATGTGATTGAGACTCTGAAGCTTCAACATCAGTAGTTCTTGGTCCAAGTTCTTCACTTGTGCATTGTTGTTTGTTTGATTATGTTGAAGTATTCTTCTGTGAACATGTGAGATGCTAGATTTAATTTGAGAAGGTTTTCTGGGAATTGGACAGCAGAGAAACTTTAGTGGCTCCAGGGAACTTTGTGATCGAAATGAAAATCTAATACTTTTTTGTTGTGAAATTTATTGCTTTTGTGCTGGGCTGAGCTTGTGTTGTGTTGTGCTATCCTGTGATTGTGTTTGCTTAACAGTATGATCCCGGATGCTGGAGACTAGATTTCAGTAATATGTTGTCGTCTTTGTTAATGCAAATCGATTTAGTGATCTCCTGTCTTGTTGCGTGTGTTCTGCTCTTGCGCATTAGCTGAATTGTTTACTGATTGGATCATCTTCCCATTAAAGAAACAAATTCTTCGGTCTCTGTAAATTTCAAGTGATCAGTTGCATTGATTTCTGTGGAGTTTAGGTACTAGTGTTTGAGTCAGCTTTTCTGGGTTGTAATCGGTGTTTTGAGTTTGCATTGAGTTGATCAAAGCCCTGGTTGCTGCATTCTTCTCCTTGTAAGAACCTGTTTGTGTGTTTCTGTAAGGGACCATTATTTATAATTGCTGGATGATTTCTAGTAGCAATGAATCCCTCAATTGAATCTCTGTTGACTTTGCTGTTGCAAATTGGTTTCTTGTGCGCTTAAGTCTTTGCCATGATAGTTATAAAAGAAGCATCGTTCTCTTGATTATGTATATTTGTGTACCGCTTGCCTGAAATACGGGTGCAGACCATCATTGTCTGCGCATCGTATATCATTTGGTGAATATTTGCGAGGCAGGTAGCTTGTAAGCTCCCGAGGAGTTTTTTTCTGGTGTAACAGAGATCTTGGAGGACTATTCCAGTGAATTTGGTCTGCAACCGGTGTTACAATTAAGTGATCTACAACTATTGTCCGTTTTGTTCAGTTTGCCTTCTGTGTTTTGAATGGTGTATGCTTGTTGAGGATGCTTGTTGACAGGAGTTGAGGAACAGTCTGTCGTAGATTGCAATCAATGATAGTCACCTGCATTGTCTTTGCACGATCACAACACAATTCTTTTCTATTGCTCGTATTTATGAAACACTAACTCAGATTGAACACTAGTCGAGTGGTGTCTTGACCACCTCTCTCTATCCCTAATTTTCTTCTAACATTTTCTTCTTATTTCTTTCATCTATTTTATTTTTATCTGATGTCGATTTAGTTTAGTTTTACGCAACATCTAGTATATACTCGCCCACTGCTTCATCCTTATCCTCTTGCGAATTTTCAAACCTACAACAATTGAAATGCAGAATTTTCAATTTGGAAAAAAAATTCTATGACGGCACCACTGTCAGACTATGTCGCTGCCAAACCAGGCCATTGCCTGACTAGGCCGACTAGCTTAGATCAGATCAGATCAGATCGCCACTGGCCGCGGTTATCAGATGCCGAAGCATCTACCGGACGATCTCGCTGCCACCACGGACCAGGCCGTTAGTGCCGAAACGCAAGAAAGACTCGGACGAGGTCGTCCTGTGCCGTGGCCATGGCGTGAATGCGGCCTGCGTCGACGCCGTCACCGAAGCACAGCAAATTCGGTTGGAATGTACACGGAATTGGATTAACCGAATCAGTTGGGAATTCGAATTAACCGACCAAATTTGCTATTTATTTAATTACTATTTGAGTTCGAATCAGTTGGAAATTCCAAATCAAATACAATATAAGCGTACGTAACCAACCTCTCAGAGTCTCCAACGCATTTGGGTCTTGGCAGAAGTCTTGTGCGGATTAAGTTGGTAGTAACCCTAGCCAGAGCCCTCTCCTTCCTCTGATGGCGTTTCCTGAGGGCGAAGCAATCTCCCACGATCGGTTCCAAGACCTTCCTGATCACCTGCTACATCTGATCCTCTCACTTCTGCCATTAGAGCAAGCTGCAAGAACGAGCACTTTGTCCAGCAACTGGAGGCAGATGTGGAGATCGTACCCGAGGCTAATATTTCGTGGCACAATTCCAATATTTACATTTGATGACAGGATGGCTAGTTCCGAGCAGCACGCTCGCAGGTTCATCAAGTACGTGAACGCCGTCTTGCGGGGGCACGGCGGCCCAGGCGTCGAGGAGTTCGAGGTCAGGTTCCCGTTCCAGACCTTGATGGCCGCTGATGACATTACCCAATGGATCCGCTTCGCCGTGGCTGCGCGGGCGAGGAGCCTCACCGTCGACCTGCAGCCGCACGTCAGGCACTGCATGGACAAGTACATCTTCCCCTTGGATGTCTTCGCCGACGGCGGCGAAAGCACTGTTAGCCAACCAGCCGGCGATGATTCCGGTGCTGGAGAAGAAACAACAACAACGAACACTGTGAGACAGAGAGTTTTGTGCTGCGAGAAGCTACAGCGTTTTCGTTGTTTTTCTTCCACTTTTATTGACAATGATTACAACAGAAAGGAAACCACGTGAGCGCTTCTCACGCCACGCCTCAGCCGCGTCCATCCCCACGACCCGCGCAGCGTGCGTCCCGTTCACGCACGACTCGGCTCGTCCGCGAGCTATTCTCGCTACAGTGCCATAACCACTACAGTGCCATGCATGGTATGCACACAAACCGTGAGCACATGCATGACCTTCTAACAAATACAAGGTTTCAGCTAACAAATCTCCCCCGAAGCCTTGTATGTTTACTGGATGTTAACGACACCGATCCTGGTACGCAGCTCCGTGAACTTCACGCACCCGAGCGGCTTCGTCAAGATGTCCGCGAGCTGTTCATTCGTGCCAATGTGCCTGACCTGCACCCTGCCTTCCTCGACGCATTCTCGAATATAGTGGTACCTTGTATCAATGTGTTTACTGCGATCGTGAAAGACAGGGTTCTTACTGAGCATGATCGCGGATTGGTTGTCAATCTCCAATGTGATGGTGTCGGCTTCTTCTCCCCTGAGCTCAGCTAGAAGACGCGCCAACCACACTCCCTGGCAGGCAGCAGTAGTTGCTGCAATGTACTCTGCCTCACACGAGGACAGGGCAACGACCTTCTGTTTCTGAGACTGCCAGGTGATCACGCTGTCGCCGAGGAAGAAGAAGACGCCCGTGGTGCTCTTGCGTGTGTCGACGTCGCCCGCAAGATCACTGTCGCTGTACCCGACAAGTTCAACATCTTTGGTCTTCTTCTTGTAGCAGCAGCCGTAGTTCACGGTGCCTGCGACGTAGCGTAGCACCCTTTTCATAGCCGCCTGATGTTCCGCTGTTGGCGAGGCCATGAATCTGCTGATGTAGCCGACGGAGAACGCCAAGTCCGGCCGTGAGTTCACCAAGTACCTGAGTGATCCCACGATCCTTCTAAACTCGGTGGCGTCAACAGCTGGTGCAGAACTGGTCTTGCTAAGCTTGAGGCGAGGTTCCATGGGCGTTTGACTGGGGTTGCACCCAGCCATGCCTGCCATCTCCAGGATCTTCATGGCATAAGCTCTTTGACTTACAGTAATGCTTCCGTTGGTTTGAGATACCTCCAGTCCAAGGTAGTAGTGGAGCAGACCAAGGTCGCTCATCTTGAACATCCCCTTCATCTCTAGCTTGAATCGTTCGAGCTCGACGTCGTCGCCGCCTGTGATGATGAGGTCGTCGACGTAGACGCCCACCACCAGACGATGTGCACCCGTCCCGCGCAGGTACACAGCATGCTCGAACGCGCTCCGCTGGAACCCAAGTGATACTAGAGACGCATCTAACTTGGCATACCAGGCGCGTGGTGCTTGTCGAAGTCCGTAGAGCGCCTTGATCAGGCGCATCACCTTGTGCTGCTCGCCGTCGACCTCAAACCCGGGTGGCTGTGTCACATATACCTCCTTTTCAAGCTCACCATTGAGAAAGGCGGACTTCACGTCCATGTGATGGACGGCCCAGCCTTCACTCGCAGAGTGCGCCAGCAGCAACCGCACCTACTCGAGCCTCGCCACCGGGGCGAATGCGTCGTCGAAGTCGATGCCTTGCCTCTGCACGTATCCCTTTGCCACCAAACGCGCCTTATACTTGGTGATGTTCCCGGTCGCATCCTTCTTGGTCTTAAAAACCCACTTGAGTCCAATTGGACGCTGTCGGGGAGGTGGATCAACCAGTTGCCAAGTCCCATTGGACTCGATCGATTTCAGCTCCTCGCTCATGGCATCGCGCCAGCACTGATGTTGCTGGGCTTCTGCAAGCGTGGCCGGCTCCTCCGCGCTCACCAGTAGCAGCTCTTCATCGAACTCCGGGCCGAGCACATCGTCAACGTGGCGGAACCGAAGTGGCGCATCGTCATGGTCGGCGTCGAGGTACTCTTCTGCACCAGAAGGCGGCGACGTGAACTGGATCGTTGGTGATGATACGCTCGGTAATGACGCCATCTCCTGTGTAGGAGTGCCTGCGCCTGATGGTGATGCCGGTGCCATGCTTGATGGCGATTCTGGAGCCGCTCTTGACAGTGATGCCGGTGCAGCTTGCTCCGGTGCGCCCGACCGAACCTCAACGGCCGGCTGGGACACAGAGGCGTACTTGATGACGAAGTCGTTGTCGTTGTCTGCAGGCTGGTCTTCGCTCCACTTCCACTGGGCTTGCTCGTCGAAGATCACGTCTCGACTGATTTGGACACGCCTGGTGACCGGATCGTAGACGCGATATGCCTTTGATCCCGGTTCATAGCCGACGAAGATCATGGGCCGGCTCCTGTCTTCCAGCTTCTTGAGGTTCGGCGTGGTGACCTTGACATGTGCCACACACCCGAACGTGCGGAGGTGATGCACGCCCGGCGTGCTCCCGTTCCATAGTTCGTATGGGGTCGTGCCGCTAGTGCTCTTGGATGACGAACGATTGAGTAGGTAGACAGCGGTAGTGACCGCCTCCCCCCAAAACATACCTGGTAATTTCTTTGCCTTGAGCATACACCGTGCAGTGCCGACCAAGGATTGATTGCGGCGCTCGACGACGCCGTTCTGTTGCGGGGAGTAGGGTGCCGTGAGCTCGCGTCGCACGCCGAGCTCTGCGCAGTACTGATCGAAGTGCGCAGCAGTGAATTCTCCCCCTCGATCCGTGCGCAATGCACCCAGCTTGAAGCCGCTCTTCCTCTCCGCCGCAGCTTGGATGCGTTTAATCGCCGTCGATGCACCATTCTTGGTGGACAGCAGCGCGAGCCACATGAAACGGCTGTAGTCGTCGACGAGGAGAAGAAAGTAGTTGTTCCCGCTCGGAGTAGAAGGCGTGATCGGGCCGCAGAGGTCGCCGTGCACCAACTCCAACGGCCTCGTCGCGCGGCGCTGCGCCTGTTGAGGGAACGGCGCGCGCCGGTGCTTACCGGCGAGACACGCCTCGCAGACTTGTTCCACTTGCTCCAGGACTGGCAGGCCACGTACCAGCTCCTCCCTAGCCATTTTCCTTAGCGCCGTGAAGTTGATATGCCCGAAGCGTGCGTGCCAACGCCACGCGTCTTCGCCGGCATGCGCCGCCAAGCACACCGGTCGCGTGATGTGGAGGGCGAGCACATAGAGCCGACTGGGACTTCGGCACACCTTGGCGAGGAGACGTCGATGCTCATCGCGGATGCGCATGACACCATCCTCGACGAGCACCTGGCCGCCGCACTCGTCCAATTGCCCGACGCTGATGATGTTGGCTGTGAGGCGCGGGATATAGTAGACATTGCTGAGGGTACGATGCTCGCCGTTCTTGCAGGCGTATAGGATCATGCCACATCCTTCGATCCGGGCAATGGAGCCGTCGCCGAACCGTACGGTGCCTGTGGTCTCCGCGTCGATGCTGGAGAAGGCCGCCCGGGACCCCGTCATATGGTTGGTGGCCCCGGTGTCCAGCACCCACCGGCAGGGCTCTCTGCCCTCCGCGTCGCCCAGTGCAGCGAACACCTTCTCCTCCACAAGGTGGACGGCGCCGCGTGTGCCGCACGGTTGCGTCGTGGGCACGTCCAGCGCCCCCATCGCCTGGGTCGTGATCGCCATGCACTTGAGCGCATCGCCGGTGGACGCGCTGGATCTGCCGCCGCCGAGTGCATCAGGCGAGTTGCGAATTGGAGTCGGGGTCGATCCGGCGGCGGGGTCAACCCCAGCTTGGAGGAGGAGTAAAGTGGGCTCGTCGTCTTGGGCCACGTAGGCTTGCTCCTCTTGCTTGGGCTTGCTGCGGCAGTCTCGGGCCCAGTGCCCAATTTTGTTGCATTTGCGGCATTTGTCACCACTGCGGCCTGAGGTGGAGCTCGGGCCGCTTGAGTTCCTGCCGCCGCCGCCGCGACCTTTTCCACCGCGTTTGCTGCGGCCACCATGGCCGCTGCGCGCAGGATCCTCTCCTAGAGGCTTGTGACGCGCGAGCCACTCCTCTTCTGTGAGGAGAAGGCGCCCACAGTTGTCCTTGGCGGAAGGAGAACCCAGTCGATCCTCCGCCGCTTTTAATCGCCCAGTGACTTCCTCGAGGGAGAGAGTAGAGACATCAAGTAAAGTTTCAATTGAGAGAACAAGTTGGTTGAACCTAGGAGGTGCAGCACGCAACAGCTTCTCGACGACTCTGTGATCGGGCTCGGGGTCGCCGAGGATAGCCAGCTGTTGGACCATGCCGGTGAGGCGCATGGTGAAGTCCTCCACTGCCTCGCCGTCGTGGAACGAGATGGTCTCGTACTCACGGCGAAGTCTCTGCGCGCTGCCCTTGCGGTTCCGCTCGCTGCCGATGCGCAGCTGCTTGATGCTCTCCCACGCCTCCTTGGCCGTCGACTTGGAGGCCAGAGTGGAGATCATCTCAGGTGGAACCGCACTGCATATGGCCTCCAAAGCCTTCATGTCTTCTTGGGGCTCGAGGACGACGTTGCCAGGCTCGATAGCGTCCCAGAGGCAGCGCGCTTGCAACTTGATCTTCATGAGCAGCGACCAATCGTTGTAGTTGGTCTTCGTCAGGATCGGGTATTTAGCCTTGTGGCTCTCCTCCTTGACCGCGCGGTGTATAACCAGCCCGCGATCGTTCTTGCTGCCGCTGCCCGAGGCGCGGCCGCCGGAGTTGCCGGCCGGAGGTACGAGCGATGGAGACGCCGAACGCCGGCGCGGCGAAGGTGCACGCCCTCGAGGCATTGCAACGCCAACGAGCGCACCGCACGAACCTGGCTCTGATACCAAATGTTAGCCAACCAGCCGGCGATGATTCCGGTGCTGGAGAAGAAACAACAACAACGAACACTGTGAGACAGAGAGTTTTGTGCTGCGAGAAGCTACAGCGTTTTCGTTGTTTTTCTTCCACTTTTATTGACAATGATTACAACAGAAAGGAAACCACGTGAGCGCTTCTCACGCCACGCCTCAGCCGCGTCCATCCCCACGACCCGCGCAGCGTGCGTCCCGTTCACGCACGACTCGGCTCGTCCGCGAGCTATTCTCGCTACAGTGCCATAACCGCTACAGTGCCATGCATGGTATGCACACAAACCGTGAGCACATGCATGACCTTCTAACAAATACAAGGTTTCAGCTAACAAGCACGTCGTACCTCGAGAGGCTTGAGCTTTGGACAGTGTGCTTGAAGATGGGGCCGGCCGGTTTCGGCGGGTTCCCGAACCTCAAAGAGCTCCGTCTGTGCCTCCCGAGCGTCTCTGCTGGCGACCTCCAGCTCCTGCTGTCGAGCTGCCCCAGTCTGGAGAGGCTGGAGCTCGAGATATGCCATTTGCGGGACGAGCTCACGGTGGCGCGCCCACTGCCGCGCCTGCGATACCTGAGCATCAAAAACAGCTTCATAACGAAGATCTGCCTCCGCGCGCCGAACCTCGACACCTTCATCTACGAAGGTTTCATGATACCCATCGATTTCGGCGATGCGACGACGCAGATGAAGCACGCCCGCGTGCATTTCTGCGACCTGACTGTCGGGTACGCAACCGCCGTGCTCCGCGCCGCGGTGCCTCAGGTCGAACACCTGGAGCTGCTCGGCTTCGACGGCTACCTGTCAAGTAAAACAGAACTCCAGCCGTCCGTACTGCAACCACTACGCAAGTTTATGCATCTGAAGCATCTGAATCTAAGGCTACATGTCTATCATGAAAGTTTAGACGAAGTCCTCTCCTTCGCCTTCTTCCTCCGAACCGCGCCTTTCCTCGAGAGCCTGCACACGACTCTCCTAACTGATGAAGCTCCGTTGGAGGAGGAGAGTGGCACGATCAGAAGTCTCCCACATTACCATTACGATCACCTGAGGACAGTGTGCGTCAGGGGGTTTCAAGGTGGCAGAAGCCAGGTCGAGCTGGTCGCGGACATCGCCGCGAACTCCCCCAAGCTCGAGGTTTTGAGCTTGGCCATGGATCCAGCGGAGGGAGGGTCTGAAGACTGCTGGTGTGCACATCATCATGATGCAGGAGACTTGGACGTTGACTACATACATGGCATTGCTGAGCGGTACATTGCTGGAAAAATTATTGCTGAGGGTGTGCAGTTTGATGTAGTCAGTGCTCTCTTCTGAGTTTTGATGAACATACATGTATTGCAGCTGTTGTTTTAGATACTAGGAGATAGCACATGAGTAGCAGAGCTTGTAGTTTGCTACCATGCAACTTGAATTTGAAATATACAGAATATGTTCAGCCCTGGATGCTTGTATTTTAGTTTATTTCTGAATAGAAATGGATCTGTTTCACGTACAACTCATAGATGAAAGAAGTTCAATTCACATATATATGCATCAGGGTAGATGAAACGTGCAATTGACTAATGCCCAAAACAAGATAGACATAAAGCAATAAGAGTTTTCGTATATATATATTTTTTATCTCGCATATATCTCACTCCGCCGACTTTGGGATCAAATCTCTCTTTTTCATGACAAATGCGTTCATCTCTATAAAAAAATAGAGTTGTATATGTTATGGAATCTAATATAGATCTGATTAATCTGCATTATTATGTTTATACAAATGATTAAGTAGACAATACTTTCTAGTAACATATAGTCATATAAAAACACATTAGAACATCCAATCTGCTAACATAATATAGAAAAAGAAAACCTACAAAGTATAGTGAAAAATACTCAAATGAACTTTTTTTTGTCACAAACTTGATTGGTAGCTTTGATACCAATTCCGCTAAAAATTTTTAACATTGTGCATTCTGTAAGGGGTAATCAAATTTTCATACTTGTAATGATTAGGTTCCATTTTTCAGTTGAAAATTGTGTGGCAAATTTTTTATGTGTAAGAAGATCTCTAGAATTATTGAATTTTATAGGACAGTTTTCAATGTATCCTACTCCACATATCTAGAATCGTAGATGTGAGATCCGATGACCCTAAAACCTTTATACATAAAAAAAATTTCCATACAATTTTCAAACCTTGTCGGTCAGGTTAACTCCGAAAACAATTTGCTATCTGTTTAATAATTATTTTTGGAGTTCGGATCAGTTGGGATCAACCGACCAAACTAAACCATCTACAACTCTCTATCGAATCCAAATTAGGGTACAGGATACATCACCTCTCAAGCCTCCAACCCTACGCAGAAGAATTGTAGTCCAACTAGCCGCCTACCTTGTGTGTTAGTAGAAACTAAAATTCAAATTTTAGCTCTCGCGGATAATAAGTTCAACTCATGTATTGCAAGTTTATATATTGGTAGTAATTAGATTTGATCATGCAACCTTCCAAATAAGTTGATCGTAAGTAGATTTGATCATTCAACCTTCCAGTGTAAGTCTTGTGCTGTAGTACCTGGATTTGATCCCGTAACCTGAATTTCAGGTTAACTCTCTTCTTCCTCCGATGGCGTTTCCATCCGGCCATGAGCAAGATAATTCTGAGGAACACCATGATCGTTTCCAAGACCTTCCTGACGACCTACTACATCTAATCCTCTCACAGCTGCCATTAGAGCAAGCTGCAAGAACGAGCACTTTGTCTAGCAACTGGAGGCAGAAGTGGAGATCTTATCCGACACTAATATTTGATGATACAACTCCAAGATTTAGATTTGATAGCAAGAAGATGACCAGTTACGAGCAGCAGGAGCGGCGGCACGTTCGCAGGTTCATCAAGTACGTGAACGCCGTCCTGCGCCGGCGCGGCTGCGCCGGTGTCGAGGTGTTCGAGGTCAGGTTCCCGTTCCAAGCCATGCTGGCTGATCACCTCACCAACTGGGTCCACTTCGCCGTGTCGGCACGGACGAGGAGCCTCGCCGTCGACCTGCGGCCGGACAACCTCAGATACCCCAAGGACCAGTACATATTCCCCGTCGAAGTCTTCGCCGGCGGGCAGAGCGCGTTGTGGCTCGAGAGGCTTGAGCTTAGCATGGTGTGCTTGGAGATGCCGTCGGCCGGTTTCGGCGGGTTCCCCAACCTCAAAGCGCTCAGTCTATGCCACCCGAGCGTCTCCGCCGGCGACCTCCAGCTCCTGCTGTCGAGATGCCCCAGCCTAGAGAGGCTGCAGCTCGTTATGAACCATTTGCAGGACAAGCTCATGGTGGCACGCCCACTGCCGCGCCTGCGCCACTTGCACGTCGCCAACTGCCTCATGCACAAGATCTCCCTCCGTGCGCCGAGCCTCGACACCTTCGTGTACGAAGGGAGCATGATACCCATCGATCTCGGTGACGCCACGCCGCAGTTGAAGCACGCGCGCATCCTGTTCTACGGCCTGACCGTCGAGTACGCGGTCACCGAGCTCCACGACGCCATGCCTCAGGTGGAACACCTGGAGTTGGCTGCCTACACGTCACTGACGACACTCCAGACGTTGGTAATGCAACCACCACGCAAGTTTATGTATCTGAAGCATCTGAAGCTGAGTCTACACGCCCACGAAGTGAGTTCAGACAACGTCCTCTCCTTCGCCTTCTTCCTCCGCGCCGCGCCATTCCTCGAGAGCCTGGACATGACTTTCCACAACGACGCGACGCCAATGGAGGAGGAGGAGATCAGAAGTCTCCCAGATTTCCATTACGATCACCTGAAGAAGGTGTTCGTCAGGGGGTTTCTTGGCGGCAGAGGCCAGGTCGAGCTGGTCGCTGACATTGCCGCGAACTCCCCCAAGCTCGAGGTTTTGAGCTTGGTCATGGATCCAAGGGGGAAAGAGTTTGAAGGCTGGTGTCTAGGTCCTAATGATGCAGGAAGAGGCTTGTACTTTGATGATGCACATCGCATTGCTGACAGGTACATCGCTGGGAAAATTGTTGCGAAGGGTGTGCAGTTTGATGTAGTTCCTTCCTTTTGAGTTGTTGCGATTAATATTATATGTTTATTTTTAAGTATTTATGATTAATATAGTATGTATTTTATGTGTAAAATTTTTTCTACAAATAATCTTTTTAAAAACATATATATATTTAATCTGCAAAATTAATCTGTCCACACATTCAAAATTTTATACGGTAAAAAAGAAAAACAATATGACAGGAAGGTAGAGGGGGTCTACTGTGCAGGTGGAGGCTCACCACCAGACCCTCTGCCTAATACATCACTTGATTCGCTAATCGTTCTGCTGATCGGCTCGCTGAAATCTTGGATCTTGATCTATTGTCTTTGGTTGTCCCCCAAGGTGTTGGACAGAGTGCCCAGCGTTAATATGCTATTCTTCATCGTCTTGTAATATAAATCTATTTTTTGTTTTTTATATTTTATATACAATTTACTTACAATTTTAATATATTTTAAATTTCATTCTTACTAATATTTTTTCTTATTCTTTCATTAATACTCCTTCACACTCATTTTATTTAACAGATACACTATAATTTATTATTATTATTTTTCTCTTATTTTATATATCTTAATTTTCATGCACACAATAAATATATTTATATTATGAAACGGAGAAAGAATATGACCTTGATTCAATCAAAGAGAGAAGCAATATGCTATGTACTAGGCAGGGGGCCTAGTGGTGGGAGACTTGCTACCATATATGGGGTGTATGGAGTTTTTTTTATTAATAACTCACATAAAATAACTATTTACAAAAATAACTCACAGTTTGAAAATTTTACAGAAATAGACCGCTACGTCAACATGTCAAGTGCTGGCACTCGACACGCTACCTGTCGTGTGGAAAGAGTTTGTCGAGTGCCCAGGACTCGACAAGCCGTCCACTTCGACCAGGCGCCAAGACCACGAGCATATCGATAGATTTCTTGTTATTACTATGTGCAGTGTCAATAGGTTGGCAAACGGCTCCTAGCCCATCTAACTCCTCCGACTTGGGTTTGAATCCTGCTGACCACAATTAAAACTATTTTTTGTGATCCAGGAGGATTTTCAAGTCCTGATCGCATATGGTTTCGCGACCTTAACCGTGATCGGAAAGGTTTCACGACCATGGATTGATTCGTGACCATGAAAAGGAATACGTTCCCTGTTCGGAATTGTAATCCGATCCAAATATATATAACTAAGGTTATCCGTTTAGGATTAATTGTTAGTTAGTTATATGAGTCTAATACGTTTAGGTTATTGAGTCTGATACATACTCATACGATTGAACTATAAATATTTTGTAATAGGTCTAGTTTAGATCATCGAATATTATTACAACCTTGGATCATATATCCAGCTTATAGTTCATTCGACGTAGGCAAGTGTGTCTAACGCTTGACGTGTAAACCCTCTTTGAAATAAAGAGTGGTGCAATTACTTTGAGCTGTGTTTTCGATCATCCTTTGGGTTTCTGTAATTCCGAGTAAGATCCCGCAATTCTGCATATTAGATTCTGGGTGAGTCTAGTGCGAAAATCAAGGATAGGTCTCAAACGGATCAAGTTGGTATCAGAGCAACTTTTATATCCTGTGGATGGTGAAGACTCGCTAGGGTTATAAAACTTCCGGCGAAACACCAGGCGATCAATTGACGGTTCCTATAGCCGCGTCTTCGACAATGTCTGACGATACCTCCGTTCAAGTTAACCTAGCCGAACAAGTGGCTAAGCTCTCCACCGACATGAAAACCGTGCTTTCTTGGATTAAGCAAGGTAATGGGTGTGAAAACTGGTGAAGACTTGCGCAGGGCAGACGAAGATGAAGACGAAGACGACCATAAGACCGACGACCTCGCCAACACCTCCTTAGCTGTCAGATCTTTCAAGGTCGACGCTAAGGTTGATATACCCATATATGATGGGGAGATCGATGCCGAGAAGTTAGATTCATGGCTCGATCAGCTTGAGACCTACTTTGACCTGAAAGGGTTTAGTAGTGCTCAAAAGGTCAAATTTGCACCTTTGAAGATGAAGGACCACGCCAAGACATGGTGGAAGGTCCTTATCGCCAGTAGTAAAGCTGACAACCTTGCGTGGAGTCAATTCAAATGACTTCTGCGAAAAGAATTTTATCCAATGGGTTACCTTGAGGAGAGATGGGAGTGTTAGCACAAATTGTACCAACGGCGCGACCAGACCGTCCAAGACTATACGACGGAGTTTCGGCGACAAACAATGGTCATCGGCATCTCACTGTCCGATCCTTAGGTATTTCAGAAATACACATCTGGACTTCAGAAAACGATCAGTATTGAGCTAAATCTGTTCGACGTCCAAGACATCGCAACCGCAAGCACAACTGCTATGGCGATCGAGAAGAAGAACAAATCCAGCAACGACAAAGGCACGAAGGACAGTGCGACCTCGACAAATAGAAAACCGAGTCCGAAGAAAAACGCTTCGAAGCCGGGCATGGGTACTTTTTGTGAACATTGTCAAGTCGCGGGACATACCAAGGACAAATGCTACAAGTTTCATCCTGAACTTCAACCAAAGAAAAACGGACCAGGAAAAGAACAGCCACGGCTACTGCGACTTCACCCTATTGAATCTTGAGCCCTAATTAGGGTTTTGGTGATTAATGACATCTGTTAGATTTGCGACTAATCTCTGTATGTGAGACACAGGTAAATCAAAGGAGAAAGCATCAAGAAAAGACAAAACAAGGTTATCAAGACTCCATAAAGCGAAAACGACGAAAATCTCGACAAAAGTACAAATACCTAAACCTAGCGTCTTCTCGTTTTGAAATTTTCTAGGTTAGATGGTCGTACTATTAAGAGGGGTCTTAGCACAAGTATCTTGATCAACCTTGAAGTTTTTAGAAGCATATTTGCATTTGCTTTTTCCCCAAATCAAAAGTTGAGGAAAAATTCAGAAGTCTGTTTTCGTTTTGTACTGGCCGGACAATGTCTGAAGTGACCGGACAATGTCCAGCCAATACAAACAATTTCAGTACTTTGCAAACAAGCGCAATAGAGACAAATACATTTGTCCGGTACATCTGTCCGGTGAAGGCCGGACATTGTCCGAAGTGACCGGACAATGTCCGACCAGTACAAATGTTAACAGCATATTGATTTGAGACAAATCTATTTGTCCAGAGGATTTGTCCGAAGTGACCGGACAATGTCCGGCCAATACAAAATCTGGGCTACTGTAAGGGCTGTATTAACAGAGACAAATCTATTTGTCCGGACAAATCCCATATGTTCGGCCCATACAAAAATCTGGAGTGTATTATGTTAAGTGTTAACAGAGACAGATACATCTGTCCAGACATTTTGTCCGGACAAATGTATCTGTCCGGCGTGTACACATCATTTTAAACAAGGGTGTCAACAGAGACAAATACATTTGTCCGGCCTTCACATTTTGATCCAAACGGCTACTGACACTCGCAATTCACGTGAATAACGGTCAAAATTTTTGTACTGATCGGACATTGTCCGAAGTGACCGGACAATGTCCGGCCAGTACAATTTTCGCCCAATCTTCTTGATTTCGACCGTTTTTGTTGAGAGTATAAATAGATCACTGTTGTAGATGTCTCTTACACATGAAATACATCTCATAAACCCTGAGCAACAGTGTGCAAGCTCTCTCACATCCATTCTCTAGCAATTAGAGTCAAAACTTGAGAATTCTTGAGTGCAAGTTGAGTGAATTTGCTTCCAAGCCTTCTTGCATTTGCATTGTGTTCATCAAGCTTTGTGGTTGATCAAGCAAGGTGCTAGGCTTGTTACTCTTGGTGATTGCCGTCACCTAGACGACCCGGGAGGTCCGGCGATCTCTCCATCGACGGTGTGTCGGAGAGGCCCGGCGAGTGGTTGTAAAGGCTTGGAGCTCGCCTATCCAGAGTAGAGAAGGGCTACCCCTAGTGGAATCGAAGCATAAGCTCAAGCGAAGAGCGCTTCAACGAGGATTAGTGGAAATCGGCAAATTTCCGAGACCTCGGGAAAAACTTGATCTCTTCGGTTACCTCTACTACTTGCTAAATTTTCATTGTGATTGAATTGTTGCTAGTAATATTATAGAAAGTGCTAAATCTGAATTGAATTGTTTTTCATACCCTTAGAAGATTTGTTATTGCAATCTTAGGTTGTTAAACCCTAATTTAGAAGAAAAATTTTAAAACCGCCTATTCACCCCCCCTCTAGTCGGCATCCTTCGATCAACACACCCGACGAAAAAGTTGTCTGAGTGAATTCGGTTAATGTCGCGCCCCGCACAGGGTACCACGACTACTCCTGTGGAGACCTAGCTCGCTGCAGCTGGCCTCATACATACATACCACTGACTTCCCAGGATAAGTCAAGCACAGGAGTTCATTGCAGCAGAGTAACTTACAAAATATTATTGATAAACAGTATGGCCTGCTGGCCGGATACAACAAGAGTAATACAATGCCTTCACGGCACAAATGGTCTAATTAAAACAAAAGACAACTACTCGGCGGAAGCTAGGTGAAACCCCCACAGTCGTAAGAAGTTGACAGCAGAACAACACATATCAAGGCCCTGGCAGAACTGGCTCTCTTCCTTCTGGATCCACGAAATCTTCCAAGCCTTCGTCTTGGTCATGAAGCACTCCATCTATTGTTGATAAGTTGCAAGGGTGAGCACTTACGTACTCAGCAAGTCATAGGGAAGGTAGAGATACATATAGTATAAATGACATGGACCTGTGCTATTGGGGAAAGAGTGAAGGGTTTTTCTCAAAATACATTTCTTTCTCATTTCTTATTCAACTTCCAATCATACTCATGGCAGTAATTAAATCATATTGATGGTGATACATATACCCCATATCCAAGGCGATATCTCCTCATATCACATTACTTTTATTCAAGCCTTTCAATCTTATACTCATAGCAGTATTTCATAAACTTAGGGCATAAACCACATGCCTCTTAATTATCTTATGCTTAAGGCAAATCCACATGCCTTTTAGTTATCATATGATCTCTATATTATGGTATTACCACGACACATCAACACATGACAGCCCACGGCAACGCCCCTTGTCGTGACAACACATGCCACTTGGGTAATCTTGAGCTAACAAATTTTAGTTTAAAAACAATACTTGTGTCACACCCCATGGATTTAATCCACCGCGGCATACTCCTAAAACTCGGGAGCACGAAGTATTCGAATACATTTTTAAACTCTGCAGAGATGTACCTCTTTTTAAATCCACTTTTTCACTCGACTTCCAAGTCGGGCCAACTCCATGCGACTTATACGCATGTGACAAGGCCGAGATCACACAACGTTTTTGCAGTCTAGTATTAACAGTATCCCTGCCCGGTAAATGGACAATACCGTCCCAAGTACTGTTGTGGGTCCTCCCCACTGCCTTACTTCCTAGCCTGGGTCTATGTTCCCGCAGGACACATAACCTCTTTTGATTACAGTCGCGCACGACTTAATCTGGCGTAGGGCGTCTTCCTTCTTTACACCTTATCCTCTCATAATTTTTCTGATCTCACATCACTCATGGACGAACTGCGTCCCACCAGTTTTCACGCGAGAAACCGGATCGACAAGCCATGCAGGGAACTGATAATACTAAGAAAGCTACTTGGTTGCGCCTGTCCCATACCAGGTAAGTGGTTGGTACGTTTTTCATGCCACTAGACGCATAACACAAGGTTCTAGTCCTTACATACCAGTGACCAGATCATACCACAACCATGCACCTTCAGTGCCTGCACATTTAGTGCAGCCAAGCACCTCCAGTGCTACCACCATTCCATACCAAAATACTGGTCACGGCTAGGGGTTCTATTTCATGAATATAAATGTACATGTTTATACCTTTATTAGTTCATGGCTTGCTATCTTAACAAGTTCACATTCATCAAGTATTCAATCAATCACTGCCATAATATCATTGATCTCAACATATGCAATATTAATCAGATATCTACTCATGGAATAGCATAGCAATTCATAAAATATAGGTTCAATATGATCAAAGTATGACTTGCCTTCCGCGTCGTAAGAAACAGCAGTTGAAGTCGGGGCTGCGACGAAGTCTTCGAACTCGGACTCTAGCTCTGGACAAGGATCCAACAAGCAAACAGGCATTACAAACAATCCTACTCTTACTAATCCACTTATATGCGAAAATGCAAGGAGAAATACTTAAGCGATACAAGATTTGAGAGTTCAGGGAAACGATTAGGGTTAAACTGTGGAAACCAGGGTTAAGATTAGTTGTCAAGGGTTTACAAGGTTCCAAATGTTCCAAAATATTAGAATGATATCAAGGCTGCTGCTGGTTCGCTCAAAAACAGCGAACGCCTTTAGATCGACATTCGGTTCAAGGCATCGACATAGGGTCGACGAATGATAGAGGGCTCAACTCAAGTTGTGACAGTAGAATAAAATGTAGATCACAACATCAGGAGTCTAGGGGACAAAGTTATGTTCAGTTTGCATACCCAGATGGGGTCAAAATGGCCCAATGCCATTGGCTGACATAGGCTGACAATGCCCAAGAATGGCATTGACATGGTTTGAACAGTTTCTAGTAGCCAAAATGGGTTTTTATTCAAGCATATGATGCACAAGGTAGTGAAGCAACTGTTTGACAAAGTAATTTTTGGTTTGCATGACCAGAGGTGGGTGAACAGGGCTAATGCCACTGGCTGGCATAGTTTGACATAGAGTTGACATGGCCAGAAATTAGGGTTTGCCATATCTTTTGATCTAGGGCTCCAAATGATGCAACACTTTGTCTGGTAGTTAGACATTTGTAACAGGAACAAATGTCTCAACAGGATCTAGGGCAGGAGATGGCCGGAAAGTGATGAAAACTGGCAAGGAAGTTGACTGGCCTGGAGCACATGCAACATAAACAGTGCAGTAACTAGGGCATAGCTATATCTCACAATCTAGGCCGAATTAGAAGTCGTGATAGAAGACAAAGTTGCTCAGAATGGTCCAAAACATCTAAATGGCAAAGTGGCTAGGGCTGGATTGGCCGGAATTGACGGCCAGTGACTGGAGCAGAAGAAGATGACATGAAAATTGGGGGTTTTCGATTTAGGGCAAATGAACTCAATTCCTTGCTTGTACACGATCTCTAGGGCGTTAGAAACATACTGGTGTAGTTAGATTAACAGATTTCTCAACAGAGAAGCTAAATCAGTGAGTTCAAGTTCATGTTCATGGCTGGGAATTGGGGGTTTTTGTTTTACAATGAATTTGTTCAAACCAGTAGCTCAGGGGTCTTAAGTGAGCTATTCTAAGCATCTTTCACTACTGGCTCGAAGATCAATTCGTTCTGGAATGCAGTTAATTGCTCGCCGGAGCTACTGGAGTAAAACTAAAATTGCCGGCGACTGAGGGTATTTGCACTAAATTCCAAGCTCGAGAAGCATGAGGGAGATGAGGGAAGCTCACTGGGGCTGTTGGATTGAAGAAGGAAGCAGTGGTTGAAGCTAGCACCGAAGCTCCCTTTGCTGCTCACCAGGGAAGAAGAAGACGGCGAGTTTGAGGACTTAGGTGTTTCTGGTGGGTGTGTGATGTTTCCCCGAGGCCAGAGGCTATTTATTGAGGATTCGGAGGAGATGCAACGGCTAGAAGTGCACGGGGAGTTGAAGCCGGCAAGGAAGTGACTGGATGGCGACTTCACGGCGAGCTGGCGATGGAGGTGACCTGTTCAGCGGCCGTGAGGGCTTTTGCAGCTGGAGCTGCTGCGAAGTGAAGGCGACACGATGGCTGGCCGCGGCAAGAACTCCACGTGGCTAAGCTTTCCTGCTGGAGCCGTTGCCGGTGGCGTGCAAACGGGAGAACTAGCTGGTCGCGATCCTCGCTGGAGAAGATCCACAGTGGCCAACGCCGAGCACACACGTGGCAGCAGGCGAAGCAACAGCAGTGGCGCGCTCGAGGACGAAGGCTCCCGTGCTCGTGCGCTGTTCCAGGTGGTGGTCGAAGTCCCAGGCGCTTGTGGGCCCCTCGTTAGAGGGAACCTAATACAAATGCCCAGGTAATTTGTGCACAGGAGTTGAGACTTCAGAACATCCAACAGCAATTACATACATACAATAACATAGCGTAAGGGGTCGTTCAGACCCATATTACAATAACCGACGTGTGCGGAACCACGTCGAGAAAGAGTAGCAAAATAACACGGCAGAGGGGAAACATCTCCCTCAAACAACAAAGCGTGCAGCAGGGCGAAACCCACATCGCTCTCACTGAGGTCGGATGACCCTTCAGGTGCCTGGATCTCCTGGAACTGTGTCTGGATCTTCTTGTGCCGGCTCGATTCCATAGTCAATGAAATCAGTTGCTTCCTCCTCTGTGCTTATTGAATCGGCAAGGGTGAGCGTACAAAGCTCAACAAGTTCCCGTATAAGGAAATATAGTATGCAGTTATTGACAACGACAAGCTATATGGTTCCATACTTAATGAAATTTTATTGGAAACAGAGGTATCTTAGTATTTTGGAAAATCTCCCTGAATCTGGGGTTTTATTTCTCAAAGTAATTTGTCAATACTGTACATGTGTATATTTTTCGCAAGTCAGGCTAAACTCCCATGAGTTGCCACGGTTTGATCTCATTTTAAAGAATTTAGCAATACTAATCATGCTGCAACGACGCGGGTTCACCCCACGACGACCAGGCTCCAGAAAACCCGGGAGCTCGGAGTATTCGAATACCTTTTTACACTCTGCAGAGGTGTACCACTGTACCCACCACGAAAACTCAACTTAAATGTCGGATCAGCTCCCTGCGACTTATACGCAGGTGACCAGGCTGAGCTTACACAACAGTTTACTGACCTATTGTTAACAATTTCCTGCCCGATACATAGACAATACCGGCCCCATTATCAAGGTAGGTACTCCCTACAACATGATACATGGCAAGCACGCGTAAGGTCCTCATTATCGTTGTGGGTCCTCCCCACTGCCTTTTCTTCTAGCCTTGGGTCCATGAAGTCCTCCTCTGGACGCATGGAAATCCCACTTCCGGGTTCGGTCGCGCACGACTCGAGAGCCAGGCTAGGGCGACTTCCTTCTTACACCTTATCCTCTCTACCCCTCACATCACTCGTGGCCCTCTGTGGCCCACCAATTTCCACTCGGGAAACCGGATCGACAACCATTGCAGGAAACGATTAACTCTAGGTGAGTCATGACATTGTGCCTGTCCCATACCAGGCGGGTGGTTAGCACGTTTTCAGGCCGCTTGAAGCACAGCACGACGATCCCGTCCTTATGGACCCTTAGCGAGGCTTTCACAAACCCACCGCGCACACAGCACCAACCATCCAAACCAACCCTCGCTAATAGTCCCTATTTCTTTTACATAAAATGACCTTTTAGAAATAGTTTGCTCATGCTTCTGCCTTCCTTTTTACTTTTACACATTTATCAGTATAGACATGTATTTCCATTCTACATTCCTACTCCTAGGGTGACAAGGTAAAGTAATTTGTTATGAACCAAGGGGGGTCTGCAAAGTAGGACTATCTACTCACATCATTTCTCAACATATACTTTTATCAAAACTATCTATGCATACATGCGTAGGTACCAAATTCCAAATAATTATATGCATGAAAATAATAGGCGCAGTATGTTCAAAGGAGGGAAACTTGCCTTGCCAAGCAGTAGTGTCGTAGTCTGCGGGTTCTTCTGTTTCCTCTTCCGCGTAATCGAAGTCTTGATCTTCAAATACAGGCATACACACAAGGTATTACAATCAACTTACAAAATACGACAACTTATGCTCACATAAAATAATAAGGCGCTATACTGGAACGGCTTCTGATTTCTGAACTGGGCTAGGGTTTGGGCTTTGGATTTCCAAGGGTTGAATTGTGCTAGTTTAGAATGGACAAGAAGAGTAGTAAATAAGACTCTTAGGGTCGACGGACATTGGATGTCAAAAGGGCGACGTTCGGGTCACGTCCGAACTTAACCTAAAAGCCGAAAAGTGGGTTAAAGGGTCTAGGTAGCTCTGAATGAGATGAAAATTGGACAGTATGTGTATTAGACTAAGGCAAGGTTATTTGACAAAGTGGGACAAGCAGAAAAGGCTTAGGTTTTCCAGAATTTACAAAAAAGTCCAGGACACAGCAATTTCTATGCCATTGTACTGCTGAAATTAGGGCTTGTGTGTCCTGAGCAATTGGCTCATGCATTTGAGGGCAAACTATGTCAAACATGTAGGCTTAAGTGTCAGGAGGTGTCTGGCCGGAGGGTTTGGCCGGGGATGGCTGGAGTTGGCCGGAATTTGAATGCCAAGGTGGCTGCTTTGAACAGAAATTAGGGCAGAGCAATTGGAGCACCTAGAGTTGATCAATTTCAAAACCAATTACATATTCTTGCTCCTGGGAGTGTAGAGGTCACTGCTGGATCATTGGATTGCCTGGAGGTGGCGGTTGGAGGCTCACCGGAGTTAACTGCTGGAGTTCACGGCCGGGGGATTTGGGGGTTTTTGATTGGCTGATTGAAAACCAAAATTAACTGGCTGGGGCAATTGGGCGTACTCTAAGGAGTATTTCTTCCTACTAGCACGAGTTCTAAAGCTCACTGGTTCAAGTTGAATTTTGTAAAACAGAGAGAAATAGAAAACCGGTGATAGCCGGAGTTGGAGAAGAAATGAGCTCAATTCCTTGCTCGTGAACCATCTAGGGGTTAAGTGGAGTGTGTTAATGGCTTTAGTTTGAAGAAAAACTCACCGCAGCGAGCTGTCACCGTGGAGGCCGAAGGTGGAGCTCGGGGAAGACGATGAACAGTGGATTCTGTGGTGTTTGCTGTGTGTGTGTGATGAAGAGAAGCTATGCTCTGGCTTTTATAGCCTCCAGGAGCTTTGGGGGAGGTAATGGCCGAGGGAGGGCGCAACTGGGCGTGTTCGCGGCATTAACCGGAGGCGAGGACGGTGGCGATGGGACTGAGCTCCGGCGTGAGGATCAATGGTCGTGGCTACAGCTCGGGCAAAGGACGGCGATGGCACTCTCACCCAATGCTGGCACTGGACGTGGCCGAGGAGCACAGGAGCGGCGACTTTTGTGCGCGGTCAGGTGGAGTGGCGTTCGGTGGCGGAAGCGACGGGACGATCGCGGCGACCTGGGGGTTCCCGAGGCGCTGCCGTGGCTTCGACAGGTGGCTCAGCACACGGGGCACGCGAGGCGCACATGGGGCGGTGCCGGCGGCGAAGGGACGCGGTGGCGCGGCGTGGAGGCGCACGGGCGGCACGCAGAGCGCGCGCACGGCACGGCAACGGCACAGGCACAGTACTGTGCCGTGTACTGTACACAGCTTTGCTCTAGGGGTATTTTGGGTATTTTTGAGCTTTAGGGACCCAAATGTAAATCTGATTTTTCTGAGGGTTAGATGAAGATGTTACACACTCATTCCAATTGAGTATGCGCAAAAATGAGAAGCTTTGGCAGGGTTTCGGCCAAAACGAAAACAGGGCGGCATAAAACTGGTACTTCTGTTTTCGGATTTTTCTAACGGCTGAAACTCTGATTTTCGTCGCGAATTTGGAAACGTTTCTAAAGGACGATATGTATTAAATAGCGATATGAACGCGTAGGAGAAGACGGATCTCGATTCGGACTTCACACGGAGATTTTAGACTTTTTGGGCCTCCTAGAAGCGGTCGTTTTCGGTTTCGAGATAGAATCGGCCGACTTGAGATGTTTCGATGCGAGGGGATCTTAGAGCACATTGCGCTTGTATTGGTTTTGGTCTGGGCTCTTTCAGATTTAGGTGATGCAAGATGCGTGTGATGATGCGATGCTCAGAGAATGAAAATATGGTAAAATTAGGGATGTTACAACCTACCCCTCTTAAGAATAATCTCGTCCTCGAGATTTAGGTGATTTGCTGAAGAGGTGAGGATGGTTCTGACGCAGGTCTTCTTCTTTTTCCCAAGTTGCTTCTTTCTCTGAATGATGACTCCATTGCACTTTGCAAAGCTTGATAGTCCTTGATTTTAAATTCCTTTCCTTTTTCTCGAGTATCTTCACAGGGTATTCTTTATAGGATAAATCAGGTTGAACTCCTGCTCCTGCTAGTGGTACTTCATCTTCGGGTGCTCTTAAACATTTTCTCAGCTGCGAGACGTGAAACACGTCGTGGACTCCTTGTAACTCTGGTGGCAACTCTAATCTGTAGGCCACCTTTCCTATCCTTTCACTTATCTGATATGGTCCAATGTATCTGGGACTTAATTTTCCTTTGATCTGAAATCTGTGTACTCCTTTGAAAGGTGTCACTTTCAGATACACATAGTCTCCTTTTTCAAATGATAACTCTCTTCTTCTACGATCAGCGTAGTTCTTCTGTCTTGATTGAGCTATCTTCAGTCGTTCTCTCATAATCTTCACGTGAGCGACGGCTTCTTCTACCACTTGTGATCCGAGATATTGCTTCTGGCCTATTTCAGTCCAATATATAGGCGTGCGGCACTTTCGTCCGTACAATGTCTCGAATGGTGCCATTTGCAAACTGGCTTGATAACTGTTATTGTATGAAAATTCAGCATATGGTAGAAATTGCTCCCATGTATTACCGTAGTCCAAGACACCAGCTCTTAGCATATCTTCCAGAATCTGATTTACTCTTTCAGTTTGTCCTCCTGTTTGAGGGTGATATGCTGTACTGAACTTTAGTTTAGTTCCTAAGAGCGTTTGGAATTCTTTCCAGAAATCTGACACGAATTGTGGTCCACGATCCGAAACAATTGCCTTTGGTATACCGTGTAAGGCCACAATCCTTGTAAGATACAGGTCTGCCAACCTCTTAGTGGAGTATGTGGTACTCACTGGCACAAAATGTGCTACCTTTGTTAGTCTATCCACTATGACCCATATTGCATCATATCCTTTTGAGGTTTTTGGCAATCCAACTATGAAATCCATTCCTATTTCATCCCATTTCCATTCTGGTACGGGTAGGGGTTGTAAAGGTCCTGCGGGTCTTTGATGTTCAGCTTTCACTCTGCTGCATATGTCACAGGATGCCACATACTTTGCTATTTCCCGTTTCATTCCAATCCACCAGAACTGGTTCTTTAGATCCTGGTACATTTTAGTACTTCCAGGATGGATTGAGTAAGGCGTGTTGTGTGCTTCACTCAATATCAGGTCCTTGATCTTCTGGTCGTTAGGGACGCAAATCCGGTTTCGATTCCATAAGATTCCTTGATCATCTTATCTGAAACTCGTATCCTTTCCGGATTTAATGTCCTCCCTTAACTCTTGAAGACTTGAGTCTACCTCTTGAGCTTCCTTGATCTGCATCTTTAGATCACATTCTACCTTCATAGTGGCAATCATTTCTTGATCAACCAATTCTAATTTCAAGTTTTCAAACTCTTTAAGTAACTGATTGGGAATTCCAGTTACATTCATCTGGCTGACATAAGACTTCCTGCTCAAGGCATCTGCTACTACATTTGCCTTTCCAGGATGGTAATGAATTTCTAGATCATAGTCTTTGATCAATTCCAACCATCTTCTTTGTCTCATGTTCAGGTCCGCTTGAGTAAAAATGTACTTCAAGCTCTTGTGATCAGTGTAAATTTCACATTTATTTCCCAACAAATAGTGCCGCCACATTTTCAATGCATGCACTACTGCGGCTAGTTCCAAATCGTGTGTTGGGTAGTTCTCCTCGTGAGGTCGTAGCTGCCTTGAAGCGTATGCTACTACCTTTCCTTCTTGCATAAGGACACAACCTAGTCCTTGTTTGGATGCGTCACAATATACAACAAAATTCTTCTTATCATCAGGCAAGATAAGAATGGGTGCAGTCGTTAAGAGTCTCTTCAACTCTGCAAAATTTTTGCTGCAGGCTTCAGTCCAATCAAAAGTGATGTCCTTCTTTAGCAGCCTCGTGAGGGGTTTTGTGATCTTGGAGAATCCTTCAATGAACCTTCGATAATATCCTGCCAATCCCAAGAAACTTCTGATCTCTGTGACTGTGGTTGGTTGTTTCCATTCCAGTATGGCTTGAATCTTACTTGGGTCCATTGCTACTCCTTTTCCAGATATAATGTGACCCAAGAAAGACACTTCTTTCAACCAAAATGCACATTTTTCAAATTTTGCATATAGTTGATGTGTAGCCAGTTTCTCTAATACTTTCCGAAGGTGTTCAGCGTGTAGCTCTTCCGTCTGTGAGAAGACAAGAATGTCATCTATAAAGACAATGACAAATTGGTCTAAGAATTCCATGAGGACTTTGTTCATTAAGTTCATGAACACTGCTGGGGCGTTTGTTAGACCAAAGGGCATTACAGTAAACTCATATAGCCCATACCGAGATACAAAAGCAGTTTTAGGTATGTCTGCTTCTCGGATTTTTAACTGATGATACCCTGATCTTAGATCGATCTTTGAGAACACAGCTGCGCCTCTCAGCTGGTCAAACAGATCGTCTATTCTTGGAAGAGGGTATTTATTCTTAATGGTCATGTCGTTCAACTTCCTATAGTCTATGCACAAGCGAAGACTACCATCCTTCTTCTTCACGAAGAGTACTGGGGCTCCCCATGATGATGAACTGGTTCGGATAAATCCTTTCTGTTCCAGTTCTTCCACTTGCTTCTTCAACTCTTCCTGCTCTTGGTTAGTCATTCTAAAGAGTTTTCTGGCGTATGGGGCTGATCCAGGTTTGAGCTCAATAGAAAACTCTATGTCTCTATCGGGTGGCATGCCTGGAAGTTCTTCTGGAAAAACTTCTGGGTACTCGCATACCACGGCTACTTCATCCATTTCCGCTTCCCTTGCGCAGTTCAGTCTGCGGTTGCCAGGTGATGATCTTTCTGCGTGGAAGGTGATCTGACTCCTTTCTTGATTCGTCAGGGCGATTGACTTCCTTTCACAATCCATCTGACCTTTGTGCTTCGACAGCCAATCCATGCCAAGGATGACATCTAGACCTTGGAGATCTAAAACTAGCAAATCTGCCAGGAATCTTAGGTTGCCAATAAAGAAGGCGATATTTCTACAGATGGAATTTGTGGGCATCTTAGTTCCTGGGGCTTGAATTAAGATGGGACGATCGAGAATGCTAATAGGTAGTTCACATCTAGCTGCAAACGACCTTGATACAAAAGAAAGTGTTGCTCCAGGATCAAACAAGGTAATTGAAATTTCTTCATGAATGAGAAATTTACCTATCACCACGTCTGAGGCTCCTTCGACTTCCACGACCGAGGTGTAGTTGAGTCGTCCTCTGATGGGCATCGGTGTCCCGCTGCCTCTGAAGTTGGGCACTCTTCCACCTCTGCTTGATGAAGAACCTCGCTGAATTGTTGGTGCTGAGGATTGGGATCTTGCGGCTTGTGCTCGAGCCATACTGATGGGTAGTTGCCTAAATGGGCAAGTGTCCTTGCGGTGGCCCTTCCGTCCACAGTGGAAACATTCCACGTTCCGCATAGGGCAATCTCTGAAGAAATGGTGCTCTTTGCAGGCAGGGCACAAGGGTGCTGGCTGTGATGACGATGCAGCTGGAGGTGTAGGTCTTTGAGGATGCTGAGGAGGTCTAAAGCTTGGCCGAAAAGGTGGCATAGGCCTTCTGTTTGCTCTTCCTTGGAAGAAGTTGGGTTGCACCTTCCTCTTCCGCTCCTCTTCCACCTTTCCTCATTTCTCCTCCATCTTGATCAATCGATCGATGAGGACATGAAAATTGGTGAAGACTTGTGAGGATAGATGGTATTGCCATGTATATTGCAATCCTTCACAAAATCTCTCAATCTTCCTTTCCTCTGTATTTATGTCCTCTGGGGCATAACGAGATAATTGCACAAACTGATGCAAGTACTGCTTTATTGTGCTGTTGCCCTGTTTCAAATTGATGAACTCTCTGCGTTTGGCTTGTATCACTCCCCTTGGGACGTGATATTGACGAAACTGTTCTTTAAATTCCTTCCATGTGATGGAATCCACATTTGGGTGCACAGTTTCGTAATTCTCCCACCATGCAGCTGCAGCTCCTGCCAGCTGATGGGATCCATACAAAAGCTTTTCCTCGTCACTGCACTTAGCAGTGTTTAGTTTCCTCTCAATGTCGCGTAGCCAATCTTCGGCTACTAAGGGGTCCTCGGAGCTTGAGAAGACTGGGGGACGCGTCTTCTGAAAGTCTGACAGTCTGGATGGAGTCGAAGATGCTCCTGATGCGCTTGTAGTGGGCGTCCTTTGTTGCATCAACTCTTCAAGGATTTGGTTGTGAGTGGCCGCTGCCTCCTGGCGGTTCCACTCCATCCATATTAGGATATCATTTATGTTGTTGCTAGATGGCGCTGCTGAAGGTCCTGGCATATTGAAGACAGGGTCTGCGTTTGAGGGTTCTCCCCTCCCAGCGGGTCTTCCTCTTCCTCTCTGGCCTCTTCCTCTTGGGCTCACCATGTTACTGCGGAGAAAAGATAGGGAAAAGATGAGAATTTTGACTGGGGAAAGAAAAGTATGGTTAGCATAGGTTCAAGAGAGACTTATAGAAGCGTTTACATTTTTCTAAAAATCTCTTTTTCATTAATTTACACATAATACAAGGCTTACACTGAAAGACTACTCTATTTACACTAAAAGACTACTCTATTTACACTACGGGAATCACGATCTCAACAACTACCAGGTTTAACGACCAAAGGTCGGGTACAAAGTACAAAAGGTGGCTACTTAGAGGGTTCGATACGTTCATTCCTCATCCGCAGAGTCATATGGAATGACCTCTTCTGGATCCTCCTCTAAGTCGTCGTCGTCAGCGTCCATGGGTTCAGCCTCCGTGTTTCTATCACCATCCGCCGCTTCGTGGGCAATTTCCTTTCCTTTTCCATGGATTACCTCTTTCTTTGCAAGTCGAGGTTGTATAGGGATGTATTCATTTATGACAATCCCTCGAGCTGCAGGGGTAAATCCACTGAGATACCAACTTGGTTTGCCCACCTTCTTTCTTGCAGTGATCCTTAGCTTCAAGTGGCTCTTCTTAGCTGCAGATTCTGCGTCTTCTCGATTGGTTACGCTCGAGCCTTGTTCTTCTCTTGCGGTAGTCAGCTCTTGGATCTGTGCATCCTTCTCTCGAAGTTCGGCGTTGGCTTGAATCAACCTCCCTTCCAGAAAGTGTCGATCATCTCGAGCAATGTTGCACTCACGGAGTAGTCGATTATACCCCGCTTCTGATGCGTGCACAACATCCCGAGTCTTGGTGAGGGTTGCATCTTCTTCGTCACAGGCGGGTCGGACAATGCGGCGATCGGTTCTCACTGCTTGATAGGGTACAAAACGAAAAGGAGAGTTCTCCAGCATATCATCGTATAGCTGGCGAAAAGCTCCTACAGCGAGACGAGCAGCATCTAATATGGCGTCGTTCTCCTCTCCTCTTAAGGCTTCATGTCGTCTGGCTCCTCTGGCGTGGCCAGGTACTTCGTATACTACCACCGAAGCACGACATCCATAAGGGCGATCTTCCCTTATCTCTTGTTGGACACAGTAAACGGGCCTTTGGGTGTCACAGGCACCTAGAAATTGTAGCATCATCCATAGTAGTAGGGCCCATGATCCGAGCTCGTCACCGTGAACATACTTCTTTCCTGACACCATCTGAGGATACAGAAGTTCTTAAATAAAGTTGGTACAAAATTCTTTAAAAGTTTTTGAAGAAGTAATCGTATAATATCTTTTCTTAACAAATTATGTTTTCTCAATTACTTAATTTTAAAATAGTCAACGTTTCTTCTGCTAGGAACGCCATTTTCTATCTAGGGTCATGACCTACAGTCGAGAGGATAGCTCTGATACCACTTTCCTCCTGTGGGCCCCTCGTTAGAGGGAACCTAATACAAATGCCCAGGTAATTTGTGCACAGGAGTTGAGACTTCAGAACATCCAACAGCAATTACATACATACAATAACATAGCGTAAGGGGTCGTTCAGACCCATATTACAATAACCGACGTGTGCGGAACCACGTCGAGAAAGAGTAGCAAAATAACACGGCAGAGGGGAAACATCTCCCTCAAACAACAAAGCGTGCAGCAGGGCGAAACCCACATCGCTCTCACTGAGGTCGGATGACCCTTCAGGTGCCTGGATCTCCTGGAACTGTGTCTGGATCTTCTTGTGCCGGCTCGATTCCATAGTCAATGAAATCAGTTGCTTCCTCCTCTGTGCTTATTGAATCGGCAAGGGTGAGCGTACAAAGCTCAACAAGTTCCCGTATAAGGAAATATAGTATGCAGTTATTGACAACGACAAGCTATATGGTTCCATACTTAATGAAATTTTATTGGAAACAGAGGTATCTTAGTATTTTGGAAAATCTCCCTGAATCTGGGGTTTTATTTCTCAAAGTAATTTGTCAATACTGTACATGTGTATATTTTTCGCAAGTCAGGCTAAACTCCCATGAGTTGCCACGGTTTGATCTCATTTTAAAGAATTTAGCAATACTAATCATGCTGCAACGACGCGGGTTCACCCCACGACGACCAGGCTCCAGAAAACCCGGGAGCTCGGAGTATTCGAATACCTTTTTACACTCTGCAGAGGTGTACCACTGTACCCACCACGAAAACTCAACTTAAATGTCGGATCAGCTCCCTGCGACTTATACGCAGGTGACCAGGCTGAGCTTACACAACAGTTTACTGACCTATTGTTAATAATTTCCTGCCCGATACATAGACAATACCGGCCCCATTATCAAGGTAGGTACTCCCTACAACATGATACATGGCAAGCACGCGTAAGGTCCTCATTATCGTTGTGGGTCCTCCACACTGCCTTTTCTCCTAGCCTTGGGTCCATGAAGTCCTCCTCTGGACGCATGGAAATCCCACTTCCGGGTTCGGTCGCGCACGACTCGAGAGCCAGGCTAGGGCGACTTCCTTCTTACACCTTATCCTCTCTACCCCTCACATCACTCGTGGCCCTCTGTGGCCCACCAATTTCCACTCGGGAAACCGGATCGACAACCATTGCAGGAAACGATTAACTCTAGGTGAGTCATGACATTGTGCCTGTCCCATACCAGGCGGGTGGTTAGCACGTTTTCAGGCCGCTTGAAGCACAGCACGACGATCCCGTCCTTATGGACCCTTAGCGAGGCTTTCACAAACCCACCGCGCACACAGCGCCAACCATCCAAACCAACCCTCGTTAATAGTCCCTATTTCTTTTACATAAAATGACCTTTTAGAAATAGTTTGCTCATGCTTCTGCCTTCCTTTTTACTTTTACACATTTATCAGTATAGACATGTATTTCCATTCTACATTCCTACTCCTAGGGTGACAAGGTAAAGTAATTTGTTATGAACCAAGGGGGGTCTGCAAAGTAGGACTATCTACTCACATCATTTCTCAACATATACTTTTATCAAAACTATCTATGCATACATGCGTAGGTACCAAATTCCAAATAATTATATGCATGAAAATAATAGGCGCAGTATGTTCAAAGGAGGGAAACTTGCCTTGCCAAGCAGTAGTGTCGTAGTCTGCGGGTTCTTCTGTTTCCTCTTCCGCGTAATCGAAGTCTTGATCTTCAAATACAGGCATACACACAAGGTATTACAATCAACTTACAAAATACGACAACTTATGCTCACATAAAATAATAAGGCGCTATACTGGAACGGCTTCTGATTTCTGAACTGGGCTAGGGTTTGGGCTTTGGATTTCCAAGGGTTGAATTGTGCTAGTTTAGAATGGACAAGAAGAGTAGTAAATAAGACTCTTAGGGTCGACGGACATTGGATGTCAAAAGGGCGACGTTCGGGTCACGTCCGAACTTAACCTAAAAGCCGAAAAGTGGGTTAAAGGGTCTAGGTAGCTCTGAATGAGATGAAAATTGGACAGTATGTGTATTAGACTAAGGCAAGGTTATTTGACAAAGTGGGACAAGCAGAAAAGGCTTAGGTTTTCCAGAATTTACAAAAAGGTCCAGGACACAGCAATTTCTATGCCATTGTACTGCTGAAATTAGGGCTTGTGTGTCCTGAGCAATTGGCTCATGCATTTGAGGGCAAACTATGTCAAACATGTAGGCTTAAGTGTCAGGAGGTGTCTGGCCGGAGGGTTTGGCCGGAGTTGGCCGGAATTTGAATGCCAAGGTGGCTGCTTTGAACAGAAATTAGGGCAGAGCAATTGGAGCACCTAGAGTTGATCAATTTCAAAACCAATTACATATTCTTGCTCCTGGGAGTGTAGAGGTCACTGCTGGATCATTGGATTGCCTGGAGGTGGCGGTTGGAGGCTCGCCGGAGTTAACTGCTGGAGTTCACGGCCGGGGGATTTGGGGGTTTTTGATTGGCTGATTGAAAACCAAAATTAACTGGCTGGGGCAATTGGGCGTACTCTAAGGAGTATTTCTTCCTACTAGCACGAGTTCTAAAGCTCACTGGTTCAAGTTGAATTTTGTAAAACAGAGAGAAATAGAAAACCGGTGATAGCCGGAGTTGGAGAAGAAATGAGCTCAATTCCTTGCTCGTGAACCATCTAGGGGTTAAGTGGAGTGTGTTAATGGCTTTAGTTTGAAGAAAAACTCACCGCAGCGAGCTGTCACCGTGGAGGCCGAAGGTGGAGCTCGGGGAAGACGATGAACAGTGGATTCTGTGGTGTTTGCTGTGTGTGTGTGATGAAGAGAAGCTATGCTCTGGCTTTTATAGCCTCCAGGAGCTTTGGGGGAGGTAATGGCCGAGGGAGGGCGCAACTGGGCGTGTTCGCGGCATTAACCGGAGGCGAGGACGGTGGCGATGGGACTGAGCTCCGGCGTGAGGATCAATGGTCGTGGCTACAGCTCGGGCAAAGGACGGCGATGGCACTCTCACCCAATGCTGGCACTGGACGTGGCCGAGGAGCACAGGAGCGGCGACTTTTGTGCGCGGTCAGGTGGAGTGGCGTTCGGTGGCGGACGCGACGGGACGATCGCGGCGACCTGGGGGTTCCCGAGGCGCTGCCGTGGCTTCGACAGGTGGCTCAGCACACGGGGCACGCGAGGCGCACATGGGGCGGTGCCGGCGGCGAAGGGACGCGGTGGCGCGGCGTGGAGGCGCACGGGCGGCACGCAGAGCGCGCGCACGGCACGGCAACGGCACAGGCACAGTACTGTGCCGTGTACTGTACACAGCTTTGCTCTAGGGGTATTTTGGGTATTTTTGAGCTTTAGGGACCCAAATGTAAATCTGATTTTTCTGAGGGTTAGATGAAGATGTTACACACTCATTCCAATTGAGTATGCGCAAAAATGAGAAGCTTTGGCAGGGTTTCGGCCAAAACGAAAACAGGGCGGAGTAAAACTGGTACTTCTGTTTTCGGATTTTTCTAACGGCTGAAACTCTAATTTTCGTCGCGAATTTGGAAACGTTTCTAAAGGACGATATGTATTAAATAGCGATATGAACGCGTAGGAGAAGGCGGATCTCGATTTGGACTTCACACGGAGATTTTAGACTTTTTGGGCCTCCTAGAAGCGGTCGTTTTCGGTTTCGAGATAGAATCGGCCGACTTGAGATGTTTCGATGCGAGGGGATCTTAGAGCACATTGCGCTTGTATTGGTTTTGGTCTGGGCTCTTTCAGAGTTAGGTGATGCAAGATGCGTGTGATGATGCGATGCGCAGAGAATGAAAATATGGTAAAATTAGGGATGTTACAGCGCTGGTCGAAGACGGCTTCTGGTCGTGAACAGAGGGCTGGTCGATCCAGGGGTATAAGTGTAAGAGTTTCTGTTGAGAAGTGGACTGATTTGTAATTCTGGTCTTAGAGAGGTTTAATCTGGAATTTGATTTAATGGATGAGTATAATATTTCTATTAGTACCCATTTAGCTCAAATCTGGAGAAAGTTTGATAAGATTTGAGGGATTTCACCTATTTTCGAAAATAGGGTAAAATTAGGGTAAAATAGATCCGGATTTTGTCGATCTCAAATTCTGGTAATTGGGGTGAGATTTTGAAGTCTGGACAGAAGGGAAATCTGTATCAAATAGCATTTGGGAGGTGTTCCCTGAAGAAATTCTGAGGTTAGAGTTGATTCGTGGATTTTAGCCCTTTTCAGGCTTCCAGGTAAACAGAAAAGGACTTATTCGCAGTAAAATCTGGACTAAACTGCGAAAAGTGCTTAGATGAAACAATCTGGTTCCCAACTTTTTGGAGTAAGTTGAGGATATAGTTAGGAACATATTCCAAAAGATACTTGAGTCTGGATAGGGTTAAATCATAATAACTCAATTATCTGGAAACTGGGGTACTTAGGGTAAATCTGAATTTTTTTCCTGTTTTCGAAAACAGGGAGAGGCTTAGGTACTGAGAGTTAGGGTCAGAATTTGATCTGGCTCCTGAAGACTTTTATCTTCAGGGTAACTGGCAGGTTAAATCTGGATGGTCAGATCTTGATCTGGATCTAGAGAATAGATTTGGAGATTTTTAGGGTTTGGGAGAGATTAGAGTTCAGCTGACCTGGCTACTACTACAGAGATACATGCATGCAAGATTTTATGCAAAAACTTTTCACCCCCGAAACCAGGGTGTTACAGTTAATGAAGCAGATACGACCTTGTCTCTGATGGCAATGCCGAAGGAGAAGGGTTCGGATCCACCAAACGACCATCACCCAATGGAGGACTTGTTTACCATCAACATCCAGGTGAAGCACGAAGTGGTCGCAGTGATATTCGATCCCGGAAGTCAGAAGAATCTGGTCTCCGCTGGACTGGTTCGGCAACTTGGTTTGAAGACAACCACACACCCGCGACCATATCCGCTGGGTCGGTTTACATCCGACATGAACCAACAGATTACGAGTCAGTGTGTGTTGAAGTTTGCGATCTCTGCACGATATATCGATGAGGTGCAATGCGATGTTGTCCCTATCGATATCTGTCAAGTGATCTTTGGGAGTCCATATCTGTATGATCGAGATGCTCACTTCCATCGGCAAGCGCAAGAGTACGTCCTCACCAAAGACGGAGTTAAGTTCGTGATCAGTAGAGACATCAATGTCAACACTTCAAACTTGATTACCGCAAATCAAGCCAAACAAATTGTTAATGCATGTTACAAATATGTACTTGTCATGATTCAACCCATTGGTAAAGGTGAGGTTACTCGACCAGTATTGTCGTTAGTGTGCCAAGAGGATTCTGGTCATTTTTCGGGACTGCTGGAGAATACAGTGATCTCTTCGAGACTGCCCAGGGTCGTCCGCCGAAACATCCAGTCGAGCACGAAATTCAGCTTGTTTCCGATGCGACACTGCCCAATCTGAGTGTGTATTGCAACTCAGTATTGGAGAATGAAGAGATCAAGAGACAGCTTGGTGAGTTGTTGAACGATGGTGCCATTCAACGTAGTAGTTCACCTTGTGGATCTCCTGTGGTGTTAGTGCCAAAGAAAGATGGGACTTGACGTATGTGCATCGATTACCGAGCACTGAACAAGATCACCATCAAGAACCGATACCCCCTTCCTCGTATTGATGACCTGCTAGACCAATTGAAGCATGCCGTTGTCTTCTCCAAATTGGATCTTAAGTCAGGATATCATCAAGTCAGCATCCGAGAGGAGGATACGTGGAAGACCGCGTTCAAAACACGACAAGGTCTGTTCGAATGGCTGGTCATGTCGTTTGGTCTCTGCAACGCCCCGGAAACTTTCATGCGTCTTATGAATGATGTATTGAGACAGTTCATCGACGACTTTGTGATTTTTTACTTCGACGACATGCTAGTTTATAGTCGTTCGTGGGATGAGCACCTCATTCATGTCGACAAGGTGTTCGAACAGTTTCGGCAATATCGACTTCGCTTCAACCATAAGAAATGCGAGTTCAGCCAACAAACTCTACTTTACCTCGGATTCATGGTCGGCAACGGTATGTTACAAATAGACCCGGATAAGGTAAAAGTGATTCGCGAATGGCCACGACCGCGAATAGTTACGGACGTGCGTAGTTTTGTGGGAGCATGCCAATATCTTCGGAAGTTCATCTAACACTTCTCGATTGTGGCTTCTCCATTGCATGCATTAACCAGGATCGATCAAAAGTTCGAGTGGATAGGGAAACATGAGGACACATTTCTCTTGCTGAAGAGGAAAATCAGCGAAGCGCGTGTGTTAGCTTTGCCGAATCTCCAAAAACCATTCGAGCTAGAAACCGATACCTCAGGTTATGCGATGGGCACAGTGCTAATGCAAGAAGGTCGACCAGTGGCATATCACTCCGAGTTATTCCAGGGAGCTCAGAAGAACTACCCGACTTATGACATAGAGTTGTGTGCACTGCATCAAGCCGTGAAACATTGGCGGTGTTATCTCTTGAGTAAAGAGACTGTTGTCCACACCGACCAATCAACCGTTGCAATATTTACAAACTCAGTCTAAGCTACAGCAAGCTCGACACATGAAGTGGATGTCGTATCTGCAGCAGTTTAATCTGAGCTTGTCGAGTGCCCAGTTGAGGACTCGATAAGCCGTCCACCTCGACCAGGTGCCAAGACCACAAGCATGTTGATAGATTGCTTGTTATTACTCTGTACAGTCTCAATAGGTTAGTAAACGGCTCTTAACCCAGCTGACTAAGACACCCTCTCTCACACCCCACCCCCCACTTGGGTTCGAATCCTACTAACCACAATTAAAACTATATTTTGAGAGCTTGTGAGCACTCAATAAGTACTTTACACACGACCTGGCCCTAAAGCCGACTCGGGTCAGGCCCAGCCAACTAGTCTTGGGCCGGATTATCTCAAATTTAGGCTTAACGTATATTGATTGAGTTGTAGTTTTTTTAATTTTAATCTAAACAACTAGAACATGCTCCTCTAAAAAGGAAGAAAAATGTTTAGCGTTCTAAAAACACAGAAGTGTACAAATATTGAAGTAAACTGGATGTGAGGCTTCGCATGTTGCCGTATCAAAGTTGATGTAGCAAGGAATGTGCATAAACTGACCAAACCCAAATAAAAAACTGAATTTTTTTTTGTTATTTTGATCTTCAGTATACAAATTGGTTTTTATTTCAAGAAGTAAAATTTAACAAAATTTAAATAACTGAGAAAACAAAAAGAAACGAACTTACCAAATTGCTCTTTCTTAACCATAATAGATTACATACTATTTTAAATAGTACGAGTAAATTTCACCACTAATCCCTACAACAACACAAGAATTATAATTTTATCTTATTTTTTTTAATTTTACACTAACAGTCTTACATTGCATAAAAAATTGCAATTAAGCTCCAATTAACTAAATTTCAAATATAAAATTCTTAAGGAAGTACTAAATGCTAATAAACAAATGAAAATTCAAAAACAAATATCATATAGATCCATGAAAAAATTCTAAACCTGAAAACAATAATTTCAGAAAAAAAATAAAACTAATTTATATATAAAAAGTGCAATTCTCTTGTCAGTTTTTATATTGAAAAATTTGTAAGTACTTTTCATCGAAGCATAACCATCAAAATAAAAAAGAATTCCTTTCAAAATTTTAATTTATCAAAGTGTTTATTTATGAGCAATTCTTTAGTCATTTTATGTTATGTTTAGCATTATTTTTTATTTTTTGTAATTGTGATTTTGCATAGTGATATATTTTTTATTTTACAAGATAAGTTTGATTTTCTAATTTTTTATGGTTATGTTATTAGTTTGGTTTGTGTATGTTTGTGGATGCTTTTTAGTTTTTAGTTTTTGACTTACTTTGCAATTTTTTTTCAAATATGTTCTCTAACTATAAAATAACTTTTGTTATTTTTTGTGAAGTATTGTGGATATGTTAATTTTAAGTGTTTTTAAAAATGGTTTCTGTTAACACCATTTGTAGTAATTAATGGATAAAGCCTTAATTGTAATTCTTACACATAATGTGAGATTTAGGGTGTAAAATTGAAAAAAAATTGATAAAATTGAAACTCTTGTATTGTAGTATAGACTAGCAATTAAATTTACTCTAATAGTACACTATTTTCGACAAAAAAAAATGAAGCACTATTAATTAAACTTTGGATTTGAAACATACAAAGAATATAGATCGTGCAATAATTATATTTTGGTATCACGGCATTATGTGATAGTTTAAATTTAGCTCTCAAAATTGTTGTGTCATCTATATCTAAAAATGTTAATTTGCTAAATTTTGTATTTATCAAATAGAATCAAATTTTATTTAATATTTATCGATATCAAACTAAATTATAGTTTCTTGAAGTGGTATTGATTTTACGTAAGGAAATTTTAATTTAAAAAACAACCGAAAAACCAATGCACACAATTAGGAGCAGTGTGTTTTGTTGTAATATGATCAATTCACACAGTAATCTGACTCTGGGAGGAGTTATGAGATAAGATTTCGTGTCTTTGTAATTGTGGAGGCAAATTCGGATATGATCAGATTAGCATCAAGCGTCCCTCGCAACTGCTAAGAAGTTCGAGACGAGTGAATTAGTCGCTAATTTGATCTGACGACGCACACGAAAAAGTAAACCATGCAGATTTTAAGCCATGAGTGAGCAAGAGAGATTTCGAGATTCTGCAATCATATGTTGATATACAATTCGAACACTAACTCTTCTCCCCGCGCGACGACATCGACGCCGCATTTCTCACCGTTCAATCAGCATTTTCGGTTCATCTGCGTCGTGCGTGTGGAACCCGCTGCCTTGCCCACGTCGTCGCCGCATTCCTGTCCGCCTTGATTGGCCTTTCCACTTCATCTGGGCCGGCCACATGAACCTCATTAATTACCTGTTTTGTATGGCACTGTTTGAACGCTGATGCACCCACGTTGGGCCACGTCATCGCTTCATTTGTGGCCCACGTTAAACCACGTTATCGCTTCATTCATAGTCATTCAATCAACACCTTTGCTTCATCTGGGCGGTAGAATGTACTCTGTCACAGACTAATTGTTTCCCACATTCGACCAAAACCAAGTCTTGCGATTCGACCAACAATCCACATTTGACCGATTACCACATTCAACCACAACCAAAACTACTGATTCAACCAACAACTAGATAGACGAGGAATTATGTGGTTGATCGATACTGACTTATTAACAACCACATTTGCTTTGCATTATGTGCATATTTTTTTAAGAAAACACTGCTAAAAATAAGCTTCTAAACACACAATTAAAATTGAATTTTTTTAACCTCTAGAATGAGGATAAATCATTCTATTCTATTATTTTTATTTGCAATCCGTTTGTACCTAAAAGGCCTTTTAAATATTATTCCTTTATTCTATGATTTCTATTTGTAATTATTCCTTTAAATAAATTCTTTGCACTTAGAGTAATTTCTAAAAATTACAAATAGCTAGAGTCTATTTTACCTTGTTGCAATCTTTTATTGGAAAAATGACTATATACCATTATGATAGGGTGGTATTTGCTATTTAATATTATAAAAGCATGTCTTTATTGAATACCATTGCTTTTGGATGTTAATTTGTTATATACCACTTCCTCTATTAAAATAATCATTTTTAATATTTGAAAAGAAATTTTACGTTAAATGACAATTTTATCGTCCTAGTCTATTGACACGGACATGAATTAGTTTGGATTGATGCATTATAATTATTTTGAACTCCAATCTTTCTTTTTTTTTTTGCTCCTCATTTTGACTCATCGCACAGTTCTCATAACTCGAGTCACTAGTGCTTAAATTATATAGCTAGATTTATACTAGTTAGGTTTAAAATGGCTCGAACCAATCCAAACTTAGTCATGTTCACCTCAGTAGGTTTGAGTAGTAAAATATTTATTTAACATAAAATGTCTCTTCAAATCCTGAATGATTATTTTAATTGATAAAGGGTATATAGCAAACTAACATCCAAACACTGTGTATTCAACAAAGTCATGTTTTCATAGTAAATAGCAAATATGTCATCCAAACAGAACAGTATATAGTCAATTTTCTCTTTTTTTATTTTGAATTCAGACCACAGTTATTTAGGGGGTGTTTGGATGAAAGAGATTTCCAAAGAAAAACAAAAGATATTGCATTTCTATGGAATTGAGTATTGGTCACTTGTTTGGATTTAAAGGATTGCTTAGCAAATTTCATCCAAATATTGTTGCTTCCCCATGATTTTGAAAGAAAACATCTACTTAAATCTCAAATTTTTCTTTCCTACACGAGCTCGCCGTCGCCATCGTTGGCTGCAATGCTGTCTTTGGTCTTGATCGCCATCGCCACTGCCCATCGCCCGCCACACCCTTGCCACTACTCAGTGTATTTTGATTCACGTTTCATTATTTTATATTTCTATATTTTTTCCCATGACAAATCCAAACACCTAATCCTATGTTTTTTTCATGAGTTTTCATTCCCAAGTTTTTTACATGCATTCTTATGATTTTCCTGCACTTTTCCTATTCCTTGTGTTTAAATTTTTTCTGTTACCAAATTTATGGAAAAAAAAATTCACACAAGACTATAAGAGGGGTTACAACATATCTTCTCGTCCCTCTCAATGTGACTCAAGTGATGCATCCCATCTTTATTAAAAAGTAAAAAATATCAGTGTCACATTCTAGTCATGTTTCTTATAAAATTTGAATGACATGGTGTTTCATCTTATCCATTAAAGGGGGACCAACATCTCATTATCTTGGCGTCAACTTTAAACGCATAATTTATTTTTGAGAGAAATTTAAGGCATTATTATTTACGGTGTGCACTGTCACCGGGCCCACTCTGCCAGTAACATTTTCTTTATTGACAAAAGTACATGCCCATCCGTATGTATTATAATTTGTAGTTTTCTACACGTGAGGAACGTTCATAAAAGGAAACATTTCTGGAAATATAGGTACAGAAGATTATATTTATTTAACTACAAGACAATATATCTATGCGTATTAGTTGAAATGTGATATTTTGAAGTGCTGAAATTTATGATTCAAACTATAAAATCATATGTTCAATATAATTTTTAATGGTCATTCGATTAAAGATTCGATTAAAAATTATATTGAACAACTAGTATAGAATTATGTGTTATATATGAGGACACTAGGTGGGTCTGGCACCTGATATATGGTTCATGAGAATTTGTGATTTAGTTCAAGGAGAACACCAACATCCCGGAGTACTACAAGGACGTATGGTCAGAGGAAACATAGGGTTTATGTATGTTCAGCGATCAAAGGACCTCCTAGTCTTGCTCTGGATCATCCTAGAGGAGCTAACAGGGAAGAATACTAGTTTGCACTAAATCAACAAATGACATGGTATAATGTAGATGATTACAAGACGGTTGAGAAGTACTAGAGAGCCTTCATGACCAGTTTTTGTGTAGCTATTCTATACAAGTGAATCTACTCTAAGCCGAACTTTTGAGAGGATTTCGACTTCTTGTGAATAATAAGATGTATGATCCGATCTCCTCCTACATCTCGATGGTGATAAGAGTGTTCTTTTATAGTTCTTAGTCTTCTGAGAGTTGGATTGGGAAAAAAGATCTCTTCTATGTGTCAAATTTGGACTCCTTTAGAGATATTTTGCTTTTCTCAAATACCTTCTATTTATAGAATCTTACCAGATTGGTATGGATTTCCAACCTATGCATATTGAATGAAATGCAATATTTTAAATTCCTGAAATTTATGGTTCAATATAAAATCATATGTCTACGAAAGAGCTACAATACATTTATATATTATATTGAACAATGAGTAGAGATGTATGTTATATAGTTATTGACCCAGGCTGATAACATTTTATCAAGTTGGATTGTAAGAGTATAAAAAGTATGTAATACATTTATTTTTTTATATATGTATTAGTAAATTAATATTTAACTATAATATCATGTAAAACTAAATTTTTTTTGGTTTTTAATGAATTCAACCAAATTATAATTTGGTCAAAATGATCTTCATTTTTTAAAACTGTAAGGCATATCTGGAAGTATATAATAAAGCTTCAAAGAAGAAGTTCAATCCTTAAAGTATGTATTATTATTTTTTTATCAGTAAAAATGAGAAAGCCTATACATTATGAAGAACTTAGAAGAAAGTGGGTTTGCTTATCTAAAATCTCTCTTTCTTTACATCAAATCAAATATTGAAAAGGAAAATTGCCTATCGGACAATACAAAGCCGGTCCATTAGGGAAATAATATTACAAAAACACTCCACGACTACACAACTGTTCAAAACAAACAATTTTAGCTCTATGACATTATTGTCAAATTCTATTAATTTCCATTAAGTTTTTTGTTCAATTCTGGAAAGATGGAGAGGAAAATATTTTTAAAAAACAAAACTGCCCTGATTAGGTTTTGGCTGAAGACTCTGGCAATGCAAGCGACAGCAGACAAGGCGGTTGTAGTCGAGATCAATGGTAGGGTTGCTTGTGGAGTGCATCCATAAGTGTCTGACGAGGCATGGACATTGCTGCCGCTGCGTAGAGGCGCAGGTAAAGGCCTCAATGGTGATGACTACAGCAAGCATAGCGATTGGCAAGACGAGGGCGGTCGGTGTCCGTGTTGGCTTCGCCAGCAATGGAGGCAGATCCAGTGATGGCGGCATGGATTACGATGAGGGTGGTGAAGGAAAAACCCTTGGCTGTCTCATTGGCTTCACCCGTTGCAGAGGATCCAGCGGTGGTAGGGGATGTAGAGGCCTCAGTGGCTACGTTGGCTTTGAACATGACAGTGGTGGAGCCCTTAGTAGCTTTGGCGGTGCCAGCCTCAACTTGAACGGATGGCAGCATGGATGGACGGCAATGACGACAACAACAACAACAACAGAGATGGACTAAATGAGCAGCAACGCAGACGGAGGGCAGCATAAGCAAACAACCACAACATCATGAATTTGATGGAGACAATGAAGAAAACTAAAAGACCATTACTAGTACAGAAATGTAGTCTACTAACCCCTATCTTCTATCTGTTATTAGCGATTTAGTAGAAAACAGTTAGAAAATGTGTCTCGCGGTCATAAAAGGCATATAGGATGTATTTTTCCTATCGGTTTGTAAGAAACCTATCGTTAGAAGAAACAATATGATTTACTCTAGCGGTAATTTCTTCTGATGAAATAGAGTAGAAATGTAATATCTTGATCTCCAGTTGCAAGTTGATGTTACTATGACGAAGCACAACCTAACCTTCAGTTGGTAGTCTTTCTCAGATAGGGAGTCCTGTAGGAAACAGTAAATAATCTTAATTTGCTCTAGAATGCCTATTTATGATCTGTGCAGGTCCTTGGATGATGCTCATAAGGGGCAAAGTATTTCACGGTTCTTCATCGCAGTACGCTGCCTACGTTGGCTTGTTGACGAAAGAAACGGTAAAGATCACCATCGAGAGCTGGAAAGAAACGGTGAAGATCACCGTCGAGAGCTGGAAGGACGTGAAGGGTGAGATCTTGGTTGGCTCGGTCGAGAAGATCCTTAAGCCCGGCGTGTTTCTCAAATCAGGACTTATAGAAAGCATCTTACATTTGTATCGGTGTTTCAGCCATTTTTTTGCATGCACCAGCTTGTGGCCAGATGCTTACCTGCTTGGAGAAGAAGAATTGTTGTCATTTGCACAGCCATTCTACACCATCATTACACAGAACAACATCTTGGAAGGTAGGTTCTTTTTGTTAATGGAGTTAAGTTGAGTTGAGTTGTGTTGAGTTGATCGAGTTTGAGTCCGAGGAAATCACCAATACAAATGTAACTCGACGACAGTTCCAGCTCCTCGGGCGTCTTCGAATTGAACTCCTATGGTTAAATCTAATGTGGTTCAGACATTTGCTGTTTTGGATAAATGGATTTGTGATGTATCAGGTCTAACTTGTAGTCGGTAGTTGCATTGTCGCAACTTGGAAAGGTTCTCTTTTATGTAAAATGTATGGGCCACTGGGTCCTCGCCGTGATATGTTGTTAATTTCAGACGTGGCTTTTCTAATATACATTGAATGTGTGAATTGTTGTATTTGTATATTGTTGTATATTTGTGTATCATATATTGCTATTTGGGACATGAACTTGAATGTGTAGGGAGTATTTGTGTATTTAATTGTATTGGTAGGTAGGTGTGTATTTGTACTGCTGTTTCAGATATGCACTTGAATTTGTGAACTGGCATGTGTATGTTTGTACCTAAATTGCTGTGTCATACATGACTCAGCTTGCTTTTGTTTTCAGCCATTAACTAGAATGAGTTTAAATAGTACTCATTTTTTATGTTTCCTCTTGCATTTTCTTAAAGGAATGGAGGCAAACCAAGATCTCATGTAAGTAGAGATTTGTAATTTCTTTGGCAAGATGAAGTACCAAGTACCTATTTTTGTGTCTCCTAGTTAATCTACAAATTAGTATTTCTTGAAATATTTCTTTATCTTCTAGTTAAGATCTGTTTGATGTTACATTGTGTTTAGATATGATTCTTTGGATGTGAGAACTGGTGTCATGTGTGTCATGCATTACCCAGTTTGGTACCAGTACCTCCTCTAACGATAAATACACATATTTACCGATAGAAAAACACATGTATTTGCTGTGTTACCTATTCTAACGGTAAATACGCATATTTACCGATAGAAAAACACATGTATTTGATGTGTCATGCATTACCCAGTTTGATTTTGTTTCAGCCATGTACCAGTACCTTTTCTAACGGTAAATACACATATTTACCGATAGAACAACACAATATTTGCTATGTCATGCATTACCCAGATTGCTGTGTCATGCATTACCCAGTTTGGTTTTGTTTCAGCCATGTACCAGTACCTCTTCTAACAGTAAATACACATATTTACCGATAGAACAACATATGTATTTGCTGTGTCATGCATCATCTAACGGTAAATACACATATTTACCGATAGAACAACACATATATTTGCTGTGTCATGCATTACCCAGTTTGGTTTTGTTTCAGCCATGTACCAGTACCTCTTCTAACGGTAAATACACTTATTTACCGATAGAACAACACATGTATTTGCTGTGTCATGCATGATCTAACGGTAAATACACATATTTACCGATAGAACAACACCTATACCTATTCAGCAATGCACCAGTACCTGTTCTAACGGTATATGTGTGTTTGTACCGATAGAAGATGTGAGTACAAAATTACCCGCACTTAGTCTAATGGGCATTTCATGTATTTACCGTTAGAAATAGGTCCAGTATAAGTAAAACCCCACTCGACCATTGCTGAGCTGCTGTTTTGTTCTATTGCACTCTGTGTCCCTCTGTTTGTGATGAAAGTTCCACGCTCGCAGCTACACTGCTAGGGTGATCAGGGCAAGCTGGAAGGAAGTTGATTGCACCCCTCTTTTTAAGATAAGCTTAATTGTCATCACTTATCTCTCTCTCCCTCTAGATCTCCCTCCCTCTCTACTTGCAAGCTAGCTGTATTGTGTAGTTCCAAGCTTGTAGCTCCAAGCTTGGGAGCTAGCTAGCTGGAAATGCCTCATGTTTTAGGAGCTCACTAGCTTGTATTGTGTAGTTAGCTAGGTTAATTAGTGTTAATTTCGTCAGGCTAGGGTTTAACACATCAATTGTAAGAGGCTGTACATGTACATATACATAACTTAATCGGGCAAGTTTCATGCATGGCTGACTCGTTAAATCTTGTTAATTAATTGTAGATGGACAAGAAATATTGGATGTATGAAATAAAACGTACTACTCTTGAATATTTGGATGGTCTGAATGAGTTTATTAAATTTGCTAAGCAACAAAAGGAGATGAAGGGAGAGAAAAATATGCTTTGTCCTTGTACAGATTGTATGAACTTGAAGAGGTTTAGCAACTCTGATCAAATTAAGAGTCATTTGATTCGTCGTGGTTTTAACGCGCGATACACCCGTTGGATATGGCATGGAGAAGATCTTGAGGAAACAAGCACCACTACTACCAATCAGCAGGACTCGGATGTGGATTGCAATAATATTGATGATCATCCGAATTTTGATAATGTTCATTCCGATGTGCACGTAGATGATGATGATGACAATCTAGATGAGATGTTACATGATGTAGAGGAAGATTACAACGAAAACGACTTCTGTGAATTTGAGAAACTGATTGCTGGCTCTGAGAAGCCTCTGTTCCCTGGATGTGCAACATTTACAAAACTGTCTTCTGTGCTGAGATTATATAACTTGAAGGCAGGCAACGGTTGGAGCAATAAGAGTTTCACGGCACTATTAGATCTTCAGCGGACATGCTTCCAGAGGGAAATGAGTTGCCAAGATCTACTTACCAAGCCAAAAAACTGTTGTGTCCGTTAGGAATGAACATCGAAAGAATACACGCATGCCCAAATGATTTTGTGTTGTACCGTAACGAGTACTCCAGTTTGCATGTTTGTCCAAAATGCGGCACATTGAGGTATACGCGTAGGGATCGGATTGACAGTGAACGTCACGAGGTAAAGAAAGGACCTCTGGCGAAAACTGTGTGGTACTTGCCTGTGATACCTAGATTGAAGCGGCTGTTTGCAAATCCGAAAGTCGCGAAGCACTTGCGTTGGCATGTTGAAGCCCGGAAATAAGACGGAAAACTAAGACACCCAGCTGATTCTATTCAATGGAGAAACATCAACAGAACATTTGCTGAGTTCGGCGGCGAACTTAGGAATATAAGGTTCGGGCTGAGTACAGATGGTATGAACCCACATGGTAATATGAGCAGTCAGTATAGCGCTTGGCCGGTTCTTTTATGCATCTACAATCTTCCTCCTTGGTTATGCATGAAGCGCAAGTACATCATGATGGCGTTACTAATCTCAGAACCCAGAAAACCCGGAAATGATATTGACGTGTTTCTAGCGCCTTTAATCGAGGACTTACAGAAATTGTGGAGCGAGGGGGTGCAGGTGTGGGATGCATACAAGAAAGATAATTTCATCTTGCGGGCCCTGATATTTTGCACCATAAATGATTTTTCGGCCTACGACAATTTGTTCGACTAGGGCCAACCCCAACGTAACTGAAGTTGCAACTGGTTCATCCCAGTGCAAGAGGGTGGGGCGAGGCGCGACGACATTGGGCTGTTTGGCCAAACGCACGGATCTTTCTTGTGAGTTCAACCAATTTGGGAGGTCGATCGGAAAGAATGCTGGGAAGTACGCGGCCTACGTTAGGCTATTGGCGAAAGAAATGGTGAAGATCACCGTCCAGAGCTGGACGGACGTGACGGCGGACGAGAGAGATAGGTTATGGGCGGAAGTGAAGGTTAAATTAACTGAAATCGCTGAACTTTTTCATAATCACGTTCTCTTGGCTTATACTAAAGTTTAACTAACTCGTGATTAATTATATGCATTGTTTGAAAACAGGTTAAGTGGAACATCCCCGACGTTACACCTAGGACGGCCTGCTTGAAGGACATGAACGGAACATGAAAAACCTTTAAGAGTTGACTCGTCAGTAACTTCCTCGCTGTAGGAAAATCTCCTTGCGAGAAGTACCCCTTCATATCGGAGAAGGTATGGGAGGAATTCACCAAGCAGAAGGGGACCGAGGAGTTCAAGGCCCTTAGCGAGAAAAATAAGGCGATCCAGAAGAGGAACGACCACCCTCATCGGCTTGGATCCTGGGGCTATGCGGGGAAAGAGGAGTAGTGGAAGAAGGAAGACGAGCAAAATTCTGTCATCGACTCCCCTGAGTTGCCGCTCTCCGAGATCCGGGATGAGAGGTGCAAGCGATGGTGGAGGGGGAGAGGGTCCGTGTTGTCCACGGGGTTTGTGCAGTTCGCAAACCCTGGGGACGCCGACGTTGTGAGGCGAATGGTAAGTTGGCTAACCTCGTAAACTGTGTGCGCACAAGTGTATATAAAGCAATTTGTCACACAAGGTACCTTTAAATGTAACAGATCTCTTTTGAGAAGGAGGCAATGGAGGGATTGTTTACCCCGCAGAGAGAGAACGACATCCTCACCCGGGCTCTAGGAAATAAGGAGCATCCCAGGCGGACACGGGCCATGGGAGCCATTGTGTCGTGGAAGGCCGTTTCGCAGATTTGGCTCCACCTAGGAAGAAGGCCCGCTCCTGAAAGGAAAAGGAAGCGGAGCTCTCCGATAAGATACGGGCTGATGTACGGGCAGAGATAACGATTGAGGTGCAGTCTGAGGTGCAGTTTGAGGTTGCACAAATGAGGGAAGAGTTTGCACAGTTGAGAGAAGTATTGCTGGCCAAGAGTGCAGATGCGGATCCCCAGGACGACGGTACCTCGCGGGGTCGGATAAGCAGTTGCTCTTCGAAGGTCCTCGCGGATCAGTGGATCTACTTGAGGTATTGCAAGCCTTCATCTGTGCACTTAAGTTGATGCCACTCCCATTCTGTTAGAGTTGTTTCGCTAACCTATTTTAATTGTTACAAATTTGCAGAAGCTGGAGGGCTACATCCTACTGACTCACCTAGGCGACGGGCAGGAAGTGGTTGCACACGGCTTCGTATATCCGTCTGGGCCGGATGTCCGGATCCACTGCGTACCTCTGCGGTTAGGGTTCGCAAAGGTATAGGTGGACATGGCCATACCGGGCTACAACGTTCTCCATTGCCAGTCCCAACAGAGAAAATGTAGACACTTACTGAGGCAGTGGGCTCCTACGTACAGTGGCCCAAGAAGTGTGTTCTAATACAACAGGTAAATCCTACACATTTTAGATTACATCCTACTCAGTACACTCAACTTGCAAAATCTAACATACATGCTCATTAATTGAAGTGGCCTATCGGCATGCTACTAGGGGACTGCGTCCCCAGCTCGGGGCACGAGGCCGGATCTCGTGCGAACCTAAACACAACAAAGACGGCCTCGACCCCAGCCAGCGCATCGATGCCTTCACCTCGGAAGAAAGCCGCCATCACCTCGCCCTTTCCTTTGAAGGTACGCGCTCAGTCCCCGGCAAAAGGCAAGGGCAAAGGGAGAAAGGGACAACCGGAGAGGTTCAAGAACGGGTTCCCACTCATGTCGGAGGCAGCTTTGTACAAATTGGGTCAATCAACCAGAGACCTCCACGAGTGGTACCTACACAGAGCTCGGCGCAATCTGAACTTCTTAGTTCCCTACAGGCCTGGGCAGTTCCACCGTGAGCTCGGGAGTATATCCGTGGCACACGAGAATCTGTTCGACCTCTACAACTGGCGGGAGCTCGATATGTCCATCATACGGACTGGAGTCCTGTGAGTTTGCTGATGCTATGTATTACTGTTTTCTAACTCTGTTTGCTAACTCTGCATTGTTGTAGTTCATTTGAATGTAGTAACTTTATGTGCAATATTAATATCGTCCTTTGCATGCAAGTGCATGTACAGGCTAGCATCGGAGGCTGCGTGTGACAAGGTGGGTTTCCTCGACCCAGAGAAAATAAGCCTCACGATGCTAGAGCACGATGCCGCGCACACTGAGCAGTACATATCCAAGGCGCTGATGGCGCAGCAGGACAGGGAGTTCATTATGGTGCCGTACCACCAAAAGTTAGTGCATTTTGTACTAATTTAACTCAATCTTGTATGTTACACCTGAGATATACTTTGAGCTAGCAGTCCTCTTTTACGTACAATGTAGGGGCTGTTGTATCTAGGCCTTCATGCCTAACTCTAATTTTGATGATCAATGAAAACAAAGTGTTCCGGACTAATTGTGCTTTTGAGATTGATTGATACAGGGATCAGTTGGGAAAAAATACAAGATGATCAAGATGAACCCGACTTGAAGTAAAGCACAAGATGCAGGAGAGCAAAAGACAAGACGCAAATCATGAAGATGCGAAAGACCTAAGGTATTATGAGTTTTTATTTTTACCGATCTTGGCGTTTGGAGATGATTGGTTAGGAAAATTGTTTTTAGTTTTAACCGTACTATAAAGAGGGGTGGCGAAAGTCCTTTCTTTATCTCCAACACAAACCGAGAAACTTAGGTCATTGCATTGCATCATTTTGGTTGGATTTGATTTGTTTTTGGTTTGAGAGATTTGGATTTTCAAATGACTTTTTGACAGTAGAAGTGTTTTTCATTTTTCCAGAAAGATCTAGGCAGATCTGGTTTTTTCTTCTGTTGACAAAAATGTAGCCCTTGAAATTATCTTTCAAACAAGCTATTAAACACCTCTTTTGGATTTCTGGATTTAAAGTTATCTCTATTTTTGTTCAGGTTGACTGTCAGTTTGCTAAACTGACTGTCAGTTTGTTTAAACTGACAATTGTCCAGAGAGGGTGTATTTTTGTGCTCAAAATTTTTGTACTAAACTGACTGTCAGTTTGTCCATACTGACTGTCAGTTGGGGTTTCGACCACAGTGTTTTTAACTGAGTTTCTATTTGTTTTTGGTCGAGTATGTAGTCGAACTGACTGTCAGTTTGTATAACTGACTGTCAGTTGTGGGTTTCAGCTTTCCATAAACGACCACGAACAGCTAGCAAAGTTTCATCCATAAATTTTGTCGGCCGTTGTGCACTGAACTGACTGTCAGTTAGGCAAACTGATTGTCAGTTTGGGTTGCTGATTTTCAGCCCTAACTCCAACGGTTTATTTGATTCTTGAGACTATAAAAAGGGGCTTTGGGCATGTATTTGATACAACAAGTAGTAGCATTTCTTATACACTCTTGAGCTTTAGTTTTCCACTTAAAATCTTGGTCTTTTGATCAAGTCGAGTGCTTTCCGATCCACCTAGAGTTTCAGTTCTTTTGCATTTGCATTCACTTAGCTTCTCGGTGCGTGTTTGGAAGTCTAGAGAAGACCTCGCTGCCTGTTACTCTTGGTGAGCGCCCTCACCTAGACGGTTCGGAGGCGTGGCCGTTGACCTCTCCAGAACGGAGATTGTTAGAGAGGCTCGGCAAGTTTGTACAAGGCATTGGTGCTCGCCTTTCCAGAGTGGACAAGGAGCAACCTTAGTAGATAATACTCTTTGTAAGTATTGAGGCAAAACTCAAGTGGCTTGAGTGCTTCAACGAGGACTAGTGGAGACTGGGCGAGTCTCCGATACCTCGGTAAAAACAACTGTGTTCGTTCTCTATTCTTTCTCTTTAATATATTAAATTGTATTTGGTTATTCTTTGTATAAAAGCTTATTTCTATTTGAAGTTTTTAAAAGCCTCCTATTCACCCCCCCTCTAGTCGGCATCCTTGATCCAACAGGGGCCACTGGATCCTCATCGTGATCTGTTCGTGGAGCAACGAGGTGTACTACCTCGATTCGATGTGTGACAGATTACCGAACGAATATGTGGTCAAGGGGAATATGGAGGCGTAAGCAACATATATGTTTGATTTAAATTTTGACCTCACTAGCTAATGATAATACATTAACCGGCAATGCTAACTGAAATGCAGGGCTTTTGAGAAATATGTGTCCGCTGGAGGGAGGCATGCCGCACCACAGAGTTCCCTACTAGCTTGGAAAGAATATGAGGTACTCACGAGACTTTTTGTTTATGCTTAATTAGTTTATGGAAACAATATATAGCTAACATGTCTTCGCATATGCAATTATCTCAGTGCCATCAGCAGCCGCAATCGTGGGAATGTGGGTTTTATGTGCTGCGCTACATGTACGACCTAGTGCGGACAAACTTTGCCCAATTCTCCCAGGTAAGCATCGATAGCTAACTCAAATTTGAAAATTGGGTGTCACGTTCAAAATTAGGAAATTAGTTACTCAGTATTCACACATGCTTGCAGATCGTCATGTCAAAGACCAATACGAAAATGCAAAGATTAGAGATCTTCGACAAATCTGGGCTCAATATGTTATGGAGGAAGTTGCGCCCAACCAACCGCCATGGTAATTTTCTCTTTTTTGTGTACTTTGTGCATAGACTGTTTATATATATGTGAATAAATGTCCATATTGGATTGCAATTTGTATTTGTCCACATATATGTGAATAAATGTCTAATGTGTCAATCTATTCAATGTATATGTGAATTTACCCTTCTTTGCATCTGTACTGTATTGTGTATCCAATCTATACTGTATTGCATCTATACTGTATATGTGAATGTACTGTATTGTGAATGTAACGAATGTACTGTATATGTGAATGTATTATATTGCATCTATACTGTATTTCTATCGATAAATTCATTCACAACCGAGAGAGTACTATCATTTTTTCTATCGGTAAACTCATCCACAACCGAGAGAGAACTATCCTTTCTTCTACCGATACACACGTAATTTACTCTTAGAAGAGTTTAACTTTTCCTGCTGGTAAACTCATATACAACCGAGAGAGTACAATCGTTTTTTCTATCGGTAAACTCATTTCCAACCGAGAGAGTACTAAGGTTTTTTCTATCGGTACACTCGTAATTAACCGTTAGAAGAGTGTGACTTTTCCTGCCGATAAACTCATTCACAACCGAGAGAGTATTATACTTGTTCTATCAGTAAACTCTTTCACAAACGTTAGACTACAACGGGTTTTCTACCAGTTGTCGCCTAAAATGCCATTAGAATAGTGAAGTTCTTCTATCGGTTATTTACCGATAGAAAATAACCTGCCTTGTTCTATCGTGTCTATCTCTAACGGTACAAAAACCAATATTAGAAGAGTGTTTTTTACCGATAGAAAGCTTTTCTGTATAAGTGCATGTTCATGCGTTTCTCCAAGCCATAGACACCGAAAAGACTAGGGGCATAAACATCTACTATCAAACTAACGACAGAAATTTTATGGCCGTCGTAGGGTAAAATTGTTATTTTTGTAGTGTCCTATATAATATTTTGTATATTTTTGTGATGCTATTTTTCTAATAGACTGATTTTACAGTATCCAATAGCTAATTTGCCATATTGAAATAATACAATACAAAGTGTTCTAATGTCATTCTTGTCATCATCTATACAACATCAAAAAGATTAGAGTAATTGATGTTTTAGGCTGTCTTTTTTGGCTTGTCTCTTTGCATTTAGTTTATGTGAGTTAACACAACTCCTACCACAACTTCCTAAAACAGACATGGAAGCTTCATATAGCAATTAAAAAGAGAAAATTATACTACGATGTCCTCAAACTTGTAGGATGCTACCATTTATATCCTTAAATCTTAGTTTTACCTTAGCAAGTTCCTATACTTACATAACCGTTAGACCTAGGTCCATCCATCTAATGATAGGGAAACTGACGTAGCAAGCATCCAACTGAAATCATTAAGCAAGTTCGATAACTTAGGTGATACAATTAAGTAATTAGCGACCGCATGATAGCCTGGCATGCTTTTTTTCAATTTCTTAACTAATGGATAGATATACGTGGTATTATTAAACAAATTTAGAGACATGTCAAATTAAATTTGAATTTTAACCATACAAGTTTGAGGACGGAGCTGCAATTTACTCTAATTAAAAACCTTTGATTACAATCTCTTCCTCTCAACACAATTTTTAATCGCTCGATTTATAATTTACTGCTGGATTCAAGCATATACTTCTTTGCAACATCAACTTCTGATCATAACAATGGTTTTAAGGAATGTTCTTTCTATGTATTTTGTTTAATCTCACTTGTAAAAGAACTTTTTGTTTACATCAAGAAATCAACTCTCTCACACACACACAAATTTTGGTCTTTCTTTCATAAATTTTATCAAAAGTGTGACATAAAATTTGATCACCATAAATTTAACAAATCACAGCCCCGTCATTTTTTCATTGACAAGTAGATGCCAGTATACCACTTGTATCCCCTTTGTATCAGAGTCTCGGTTGCCCGTCAGGTACGTGATAGATCGATTGGTGGAGCTTCGACGTAGAACGATCCGGCTTCAAATCAGGCACGATCTGAACCCCGCAATCGCAACACCACTACTCCGTTGGTTATCAATCTCGCGTGAGCGTGATTGACCTCGCCAAGAAGGCTTATCCCTGCTGCGAATCGAGAACACAAGCAAGAACACAGAAGAAAGCAAACTGAATTGCAAATACGAATGATTAATCTCACAAGTTGGGGTCTCACAAACCGATCAAGCGGCGAAACTGTTCGAAGACAGAATAATCTAAGCAAAACCCCAGCATCATAGGCACCATGAAAAGGAGGGATGGAAAATTTTACTTTAGCAAAAGGATCATCATTGGCACGACCATGATGGTGGTTGTTATTACCTCCCATATTCTTCAACTGATGCTGTGAAGCCGTGGCATGGTCACTGAGCATCTTGGCCAGCCTCTCCTCCAAACCGCCCAACAAGTCCCTAAGCTCGCTGTGCAGCACACAGTCCTCAGTAGAAACCCTGTCCTTCCCGTTGGAACTGTCTGTCATTGTGAGCAAGATAACAAAAGATAACAGAAAATATTATCCCTAGCAACTACTAGGTTATGGGGAAGTGGGATCACACACTCTCTTGCGTCTTACCAAGTTCTTACTAGGTTCTTACCAAGGCGACAGGTAGCACAACTCAGAGGTATACCAACAGTATGTGAAGCGATTGTAAGACCCAATCCGTACCTGATAAGAAGTATGTGGAGTTTGGATATGCAATATTTAGTAGCAAGGAATATGCAATCATCGAAATCAGAATAGCAAAGCTGAATAAATATCCAAAGTACTTGTCAAAGTTGCTGGCCTAAACTCGTTCTCAGAACTAGCTTAAGCAAGCAAAACGAATGACGTAACACTGTCGATACAAAGGATGCAAGCACTTCTGATTTTTTTTTTATTTCTTTTTTTTCCTTGGTTTTTTTTCTTTTTTTTTCTTTTTTTATCTTTGTGCGGCTTCTTTTTTATGTACTTGCCTTTTTCACCTTTTTTTTTAAATATCAATAGTGCCGCATGTGAGAGATTACAAGATATATACACAAACACTCAATTTTCTCTCGCTGGAAAAACAGATCTACTACGCAGAAATTTCCTATGCTGTTTTCGGATTTTTTGGAGGCCTCAAACGCTAAAACGTATAACAGCAAAGTTGTAGATCGTTTTGTGCTGATCAATTTGCATATATGGAACACCAATTTTGGATAATGGATCTAGGAGATATGGGCCCCGCAATACAGTCTGTGTAGGAAATCCGAAATCAAACAGATTCACTTCCAACGCGATTTTGGACTTGAAAACGGCGTTTCTAGAACTTCTCACAATGGACAAAGTTGTAGAGAATTTTCTGAGCTACAATTTAGACTCTGAATTTGTCCAATTTGGAGTTCAGACGAAGGAGATAAAAACAAAATACCGAACTTGACAGATTGACACCCGATTTGGACGCGGCGGCGACGACGACGTGATGGCGTTAGACTCGACGTCAAGATGCAAGACTCAAACTAGATCAAGAACTTATTCTAAACCAGCAACAAGACGATGACGATGGATACAAATTCAACAACGCGAAACTGAAAACGAAATCGTGAAGGGCACAAAGTGGCTTGGACGATGGATATGACGGCGAACTCAAATATTTTTGTGGGGCAATTTTCTGGACTCTAGGTGAAAGATGAATAATGAACAAAGAGGATACAAGTATACCTGACGGGCAACCGAGGCTCTGATACCACAAATTGGGGTCTCACATGTGATAGCCAAGAAGACTCGACATCTATTTGGTTTATGAGCAATCTTATTTTGCTACACAATTATGTGCGACCACAATTTAGTATGCCATTTTTTTTACCAGGAACTAAACATACCTACATATTCATCAATTTATTTTTAGTCTAGGCCACACCATGGCCATGTATGAAACATTAAACAACTAAATTATTTAACACTCATATGGCTGACACTACACGAGTTACGGCTCCTTTATGTTTTCTATTTTTTTTTTCTTTGACAACTTAGAAACTCATGGAAAGGGTTGGTATACATATCAACTGAAATTACAAAAACTAGTTGATGAGTCTCAATATAATTGGTTGAAAAAATAAAATAAATAATATATTAGATCATTATGCTTTGATATCATATAGACAACCGACTCCTCTAAATTAGAGAAGTTATTGTATAGAAATGACTATATGCATTTTGATTCATCCGACTATGTAATGGACAATTCAAGTCAAGTGTTTTAAATATCTTTAAAATTGAAAAGCATTGAAAAATATTAATTTTTATCATAAGATCAATCATAACGGTTGTTATTTGATCCAACTAATGAGAATACATGCAGTATCTGTGAAGTGGCTCCTTCACTTTAGAGGAGCCGATTCCATCATAGGGGCAATATTTTCTGTTTCTCTTATGTGCGTATAATTCTCCAATCTTACTACACAATATAAAGCGTTCATATAATTTTATTGATATCTTTCCTATTTTTATCCTTATGTACTTATTTACCCTCTACCATTTACGACTAATCTTTTATACTAGTATTCTCTCATTTTCGAGTTATTTAAAAGTAAGGGATGTCTAGTGTGCGAGTATCTTTTCTAAAAAAACTTGTATCGTCTACATCACACATTTAAATCTTGATTTAATTTTCACTTTCCCTTGTCCCCCATTCTTCTCCCTCCTCCTCCTGATCCCTTGTCGCCACAGCTGCCCCCATCCTTTTCTTCTCCCCCACCGGCCACTAATGTCACTCACGGCCAACGACGACGCCACCTGGCTGCACCATTGACACAACAACTGCCATTTTGTCATTCATCTTACTCACCAGTCAACATTACCCACCACTGTTGGTCATAGCTAGTGGCATCATCTGCGCCTAGGGTGCGCAAAAGCCAACTGGTTCGAAATAACTGAGTCCTAATTCGGTTTGGTTTGGTTTTTCACTTTGGAAACTGAAGTAACCAAATTAATACATTGATATCAACTTATTTACCTAAATTTATTATATTTTAAGAATATAAGACACATTCATATCAATAAAAATCACTAATTTTGATGGGCAAAACTTTGCTATTCTTCAACTATAAATAATATATTGTACTAGCAACATAATATGCATCTATTCTTTGATGTATGCAATTGTAAATGAATTATTTATTGATTAATATTATGAAAAAAAATCTTAGAAAACACCAAAACTAAATTAACCGTTCGAATTAATTGTTTAATAATTCAGTTGATTCGGTTCTACAAATTCTAGAACTAAAATTAATAATTCGGATACAAAATTTGTAAAATCAACGGAACTAATTAAATTCTCACTCCTACCTATCCCATTGCTAGAGAAACTAAGGAGGGGAGGGATAGATGAACTCTGGAGATCTAGATTTAAGGAGAGGAGTTTAATCATCATTAGCAAAACTTTTATAAATAATCAGAGTTATCTTGATCTTATATTTTTAATGGGAAAAATTCCGTCTGTACCACTAGAAAAATGTATTTTTTTTGTATCTACTATTGAAAAATTGGTTCTTTCTTATTTAACACTGAAATGTACACTGATATTTTGTATTTGTCATTTTTGTTTGATCAACTGTTAGTCAACAAAGTAAATGATAGTTTTACCCTCTTAGAGGTATATTTATGAATAAAATATAGTTTTGATGCAAGAATATTTCTTATCTAAAATTTGAGATTTTTTATAGTTTTTTTTGTAGAAGTATGTTTGCTCCATTTGCAGGGCTAAAAATATCACCTAATAGAGATAAAGATGTCATTTGCTTCTAGAGGTGAGTATTCAGTGTGGGGTGCACGGGAACGACGGTTAAAGAGGCGTTTACGATTTAAAGCAATGCAGAATAAGTCGGTTTGGCTACATGATCTATGAGACCTAGTGAACGTCTAGGTGAGGTCAATTTGGTGGGAAACACGGCGAGGCGTGCCGGCGGCGTGAGTCATCCACGGCAGAGCGCGAAGAACAGGAAAACTCTCCAAATTAGGTTAATTTCAAAATATGATTAAACAAGCTTGCTTAGAAGACTCTGGTGATCATTTTATTCTACAAAAAGGATGCTAATTTGGATGGGAACTAGGGGCGATAGCAGGAACAGAAAATCAATTTTCGGCGATCGCCGGTGATATAGTTCACCGAAGTTCAATTACATGCTAGGGATAAGGAGATGGGTACTAGGCACATACTGGTTGAGTTGGATTGAAGGTTTCAAGAAGTTAGGTCTTATCTACTTATATTCTTCCAACATAGTATTTGAAAAATAAAGCATGCATATACTTAAAAACAATAAATAATCTAATTTACTTAAAATACTGGGTGAAACATGATCAATGAGTAAAGAGACTTGCCTTGCAAAACGGGGTCTAGTTGCTCTAAGGGGTCTTCAAACACTTCTGCTCCTTCCGCTTCTTGTTCTATTCTCACACACAAATAGCAATACAACAAATAAGCATACATAAATTGTTTACCATAGAAAATTATATGTAAAGGTATAAACATTCATGCATGCAAGGTGATCTGGTTGGAGATGATCCAGAGAGGGAGAAGATACTCAGGGCTTGACTATGAGTATAAGGTTTGGCTCGAACGCAACGAATGTTTGTTGGTTGACATTAGGTTCGCGGCCTGACAATGTCAGTGGATGGCATAGGATTAATTTGGAACCTCCAAAAGGTCATGACAAGTTCAAATTGGAGCATTAGGTGCAAAATACAGTAAGGTGGCTAATTGACAAACTATTTTTTGCAAAAAAGTCCAAAAAATTAGGGAATTTGCAAAAAGAACCCTAGCACAGAAAAATTGAGTGCCAGTGCACTGTCGTGCTCTAGGGCTTGCACGTCTGGACGATCCACACATGCGTTTCTTCGCCAACTTTGTCAAACATGTAGGCATGGTCAAGATAAAACTGCTGGCGAAGTGAATTGGAAAATGGTGGCTAAAAAAAAACCAATCTACTTCGTTTTGGATGGCAGTGAACGGCGAGGTCGAAGTCGTCGACTTTGAGAACCAAAGATGAGCTACGGTGACAAAGCATAGGAGTTGAAGAATCTACAAATTGATCGAGGGATTTTGCTCCTAGGGTGATGTTGATGGTGCTGGAGAAAGAAATTGGGTTGCAACGACGTTTTGAGGCTCACCGGCGTTGACGCCGAACTCGGGAACGACACTCGAAGAGGCGTTTACGATTTAAAGCAATGCAGAATAAGTTGGTTCGGCTACACGATCTATGAGACCTAGTGAACGTGTAGGTGAGGTCAATTTGGTAGGAAACACGGCGAGGTGTGCCGGTTACGTGAGCCGTCCACGGCAGCGCGTGAAGAACAGGAAAACTCTCCAAATCGGGTTAATTTCAAAATATGATTGAACAGGCTTTCTTAGAAGACTCTGGTGATCATTTTATTCTACAAAAAGGGATGCTAATTTGGACGGGAACTAGGGGCAATAGCTGGAACAGGGCAAAATCAATTTCCGGCGATCGCCGGCGATACAATTCACTGGAGTTCAATTACATGCTACGGGATAAGGAGATGGGTACTAGGCACATACCGGTTGAGCTGGATTGAAGCTTGAAGCAGTGAAGCTCCCTGGCGTCGTGTTCCTCCTCGGTGGCTCGTCGGAGATGAAGAAGAAGACGAAGAAGACAGTAACTTAGCTGGTTTCTGGATGGTGTGAAGATAGTTCTCGTCGCAAGCGACCTTAAATAGCAATGGACTGGTGCTCTCGAGACTTGGAGCGATAAGGATTGACGTCGAATTGACTGGGCGGCAAACAGTGGTGACGATGTGACGACGAGACGGCGTGCAATGACTGCTGTGGCTTTGTCAGCTGGGAGGTGGCGTCTACACAAGCTCCTGGCTGGTGTAGAGGCGGAATGATGGCCGGCCTCGACATGTCGACAATGTGGCGCAAAAGTTCTGACACTGCCTGCTGGCGCGCGTGCGGGCTACTACTGCTGGTCGCCGTGGCTACCACGGTGGCGTTCTCCGGCGCACACACGTGCACTACATGTGGCCTCAACGGTCACACGCACTGGCAACGACGAATGCTGGCTGGCGGTGAGAATCACAGTTAAGCTCCAGTCAAGCACCTAACAGCTGAGAGTTTGAACTCTGGACTGAAACACAATTTCAGAAAATAATCTGGACTGATTTGTAAATCTTGCAAGATACTTGGTTTAAGCTGAATTTGACTTCACCAGCTTGGCTTACTAAACTCAACAAATAGTTTAGTAGAGACAGATGACAAAATCTGGGGTTTTTGGTCAGGTTTTGAGCTAAACGAAAATAAGGTAATTAAGGTATTTAGAATCTGGATTTTGTCGAAATTAAATATCTGTGATCTAGGATGAGATTTTGAGATCTTCACAGAAGAAGATTTTGTATTGAATAGAGAATGGGAGATATTCTTTAAATCAAATTAAGATTTGGAGCTAAATCGTGGCTTTTAGCCTTTTCAGGCTTTTGGAAAATATGAAAAAAATCAATCTATAATACTTTTGGACTGATTTGCAAAAATGGTTTAAACGATGGAGTTCTGCTGCCAACTTTTTAAATTAAGGTATTGGCATACCCTGAATCATAATCCTGAGATAAATTGATCTAGACCAGGTCAAGTTTTGGGGATTCTTCTAGGTTTTATCTGAGATGTGGTCGAGACATCCGAGGAATTCAATAGAGATGCACAGACCGACATACTAGAGAGTAGCAAAAATCAAGGGCGTTACATTCAGTTAGTTTGGTAGGCTTTTCAAAATTTTGTAATTGAATTATTAATTTCGGTTTGAGATATCTAGAACCAAATTAACCGAGGTTTTAATTCTTTATAAAAAAAATACTTTTAATGATATTAATCAACAAATATATCATTACTAAATGCATATATCAAAAAATATACACGTTTTATGTTATTAGTACACCATATTATTTAAGGTTAAAGCTCAATAAAATTTCAATAATTGTAATTAATACTTTTACTAACATGGTGTTATATATTCTTAAAATATATTAAATCTAAGTAAATAATCCAATATCTATATATTAAGTTGGTTATTGGGCTGCTTCGATTTTTCAAAGTCAAAAATTGAACAAATCTAATTAGCATTTTGGTTATTTCAATTCAATTCAACTTGGTTATTCCAGTTCGATTGGTTTTTGCTCAGCCCTATTCGCTCTATTGACTAGCGATTGACCAAACAACGATGATAATTATAAAATATCAGTTTACGTTTCAGCAATAATAATAAAGAGTCGATGTTTTAGAGATAAATAAAAAAACATCTGTTTTTTCGATGATGTGGACAAAAATTTTCGGTATGGTTAAGGAAAAAACTGTCACATCTCAATTTTCAGATATCCCCTGTTACAAGAATTTTATGCTAATGCCAAACAATGCCAAGTATTTTTGGATTCACAGTCAACCTAATTTGTATGTGTGTGTGTATGTTTGTAACATCACATAAATAAAGTCTAAAAATTTCGTTTTACAAAAACTTGACCCTAAAAATTTTATTTTGTCTCAACTTTAAAACAATTTTTAAGAGTACTCTCTAAGTAGTTTCAACCAAAACATAAATTAATTTCCGACTAATTCGAAGGTATTTTCCTTAAATATACTTGTGCATATGTGCACAAGCATGTGTATGCATGCATGTGTACTTATTTCACTAAAATACTACTTTCCTTTTTTTTATAGAAAATGGCAATTGTCATCTAATAAGAATAATTTGTGATTTCTAAATGTAAAACTACTTCTTTTAAGCAATAGCTCTATTATGATTTAGAAGTCCTAATTAGTTATAACAAACTAAATTCTAGTTTGATAAAATAATCTACAACACTCCTTTATCTTAAATACATCTTATCCAAAAGGTTAAATTATTAAGTTTATTTTAAAATATTTACAAACTAGTCCAATCTCTTGGTTTTCTTAATCACAGTTTAGTCCTTTAAAACCCAGAATCAGCCAAATTCTCCCAGACAACTCAGAATTCCAATCAAACTTAACAGATAGGACCTCCTACCTATCTTATATAGATTTTTCTTCAGCATCCAGAACAAACTCAGCTCCTAAAGCCCAAAAACTAACCCTAGTTCTGTTTTCGAAAACCAAAATTCCTAATTACCCTAATTAACTTTTTCGAATTTCAGTTCGACCAGTTCCAGAATAGTTTTCTCTTAGACTGTCTGGAATCCTAAATCTTAATATGCTTGCATACCAGTCGTACAACGTTTTAGCTAAATAAGTTAATTTGATCACTTTTTGCAGTTTAGCCCAAATTTCATCACGAATCACTCCTTTTTCAACTCTCGAAGGCCAAAAATGGCAAAAATCTTCAAATCACCTCTGGATTTCAATCCAACTGAACGACTATATTCTTTCTACTATTTTATACAAGTTTTCCTTCTGCATCAAATTCAGATTCAGTCTTGAAACTCAGCAATTTATGTTTTCAGCCGTTTTAAGTAAAAATTACTATTCATTTTCATTTTAAATAAACTATTCTTATTGGACTAAATCAAACTTATTTCCAAGTTTCAGATAATAGCAATTCAATCAAATTAAAATTCCAAAATCGCAAGTCAATCCTTTAGTCAAGTTATTGTCTTCTTTTTATTTTTCTCAGTCTCCATATGTGGACCAGTGTATACACACACGGATACAAGTAGTTCTTTGTTTATACCCTCAACAGCCAAATACGTATACACATACATACACAAAGCCACTCCGTTTGCTATTCTTCCTCCTTAGTGTAGCAGCAACAAGCACAACCAACATGCTCTTCCTTCTTTCCATGTTTTACCTCACTGACAGCACAGGTGCTGCTCATAACTACATCAATTGTTGCAACTTTATCCATACATTCATCACCCGATTAAGTTACAGGCACATACACACAATTATCTTCAGCTAGCTTCAAATACTATTCTTCTCCTTTGACCGCTCGAAGAAAATGAAGCCACCACAAACTATCGCACCTCAATCAAGTCTCCAAAGTTGTTGTATTGTTTTAAGTTGTTGTATTTTTTGGGTGTCGTATTTTCCTATTTTATGTTATCGTTTTTTAGATTTATCGTATTTTCTATGTTTAGGAATTTTTTTAAAGTTGTCTCAATTTTTTATTTTAAGTTTTCATATTTTTTTAGGTTATCAAAATTTTTTAGGTTGTCGTATTTTTTTTTTATTTTAGGCTGTTAATTTTTTTATTTGTAATATTTTTTAGAAAAGTTTTTTTGTATGTATAAAAATTGTCAGTATCGTGATCATGACCAATATTTTTTAATCAGGATTAAAATATGGCTGACTCACGTGTCACGAGTGCCAATACCGCTTAAAAAACGCCGCGCCATAAATGTGTGTGTCGCTCACCAAACATTTCTTGCTTCTTTTTTTGTAAACTTTGTAAACCCTGACGCTAATTACACAGTTCTGAAGAGCTTGGCGTTAACTTAATCCACATAATACATCCCGCTACAAAAACCCTAACCCCCCCTCCCCTACCCGCCGCCGCCGCCGCCTCCTCCGACGATGGCCACCTCCCTCTCCTCCCCCTCCCAAGTCCGCCCCTCGCCCTCCCACCCCCCTTACCTCCTCGTCCACCGCTCCCGCCTCCTTCCCCTCCCCCAACCCTCCCGCCGCCCGCGCCGCGCCGTCACTGTCCGCGCCCATGCCGCCCAGGACGGCGCCACCGTCCGTCGCTTCGCCGCGGAGCACTCACCTCTGGGTAAAGCCGGGCACTTGGCCGGCGTCAAGAAGATTATGATTCTTGGCGCCGGTCCGATTGTTATTGGGCAGGCGTGCGAGTTCGACTACTCGGGCACGCAGGCTTGCAAGGCGCTGGCGGAGGCCGGCTACGAGGTGGTGCTCGTGAACTCGAACCCGGCGACCATCATGACCGATCCCGACCTCGCCGACCGCACCTACGTGGGTCCCATGACGCCCGGCCTCGTCGAGCGGATCCTCGCCGCCGAGCGCCCCGACGCGCTCTTGCCCACCATGGGAGGCCAGACCGCCCTCAACCTCGCTGTCTCGCTCGCCGACTCGGGCGCGCTGGACCGCCTCGGCGTTCGCCTCATCGGCGCCTCGCTGCCGGCCATCCGCGCGGCTGAGGACCGGCAGCTGTTCAAGGAGGCCATGGACCGCATCGGCCTCCGCACGCCGCCGTCCGGCATCGGCACCACACTCGAGGAGTGCCTCGCCATTGCCGAGGAGATCGGGGAGTTCCCGCTCATAGTGCGGCCGGCCTTCACGCTCGGTGGCACTGGAGGCGGGATAGCCTACAACCGGGCCGAGTTCGAGGACATCTGCCGCGCAGGGCTTGCCGCGTCGCACACGTCGCAGGTGCTCGTGGAGAAGTCACTGCTCGGGTGGAAGGAGTATGAACTTGAGGTGATGCGAGACATGGCTGACAATGTGGTCATCATCTGTTCAATTGAGAACATTGACCCCATGGGTGTGCACACTGGGGATTCGATCACCGTGGCGCCAGCGCAGACACTGACGGACAAGGAGTACCAGAGGCTGAGGGACCATGCGGTAGCAATCATCCGGGAGATTGGTGTGGAGTGTGGCGGGTCCAATGTGCAGTTCGCGGTGAACCCAGCCGACGGGGAGGTGATGGTGATTGAGATGAATCCGAGGGTGTCAAGATCATCGGCACTCGCGTCAAAGGCAACGGGGTTCCCGATAGCTAAGATGGCTGCAAAGCTCTCTGTAGGACATACCCTTGATATGATTCCGAATGATATCACAAAAAAGACCCCTGCGAGCTTCGAGCCCTCCATCGACTACGTGGTCACAAAGGTTTGGTTTTTATCTCTGTTTCTCATCTTTCTTGGTGCAATAGAGTGGTTTATTATGCATTTTTTTTTTTTGCATCCACATATTTCAGGTGTGTGCTCTTGTGATTAGTATACTAGCTTATTGTCTGTGAATTAGCTTATTGCAAAGATATGCTCTATGGATGAAATGATTCTTTACCTCTAGCGCTTACTCCTGATTATCACGCATCAGCTCACAATGATCTATTTGGCTAGTATAGAATATCACAGTGATTGAATAGGATAAGTCACTTGTTACGTTATGTTGTATGCCATGTGATTGTTTGAGTGGTAGGTTGAATTAATTGTGGAATATACTCCGACATCTACTTGTTAGTAATCCAAAGGAGTTTTTGTTTATGACTTTACAGTAATACTGGACTAGTATTTTTTTTTGGCAGATACTTATCTTTTTTGCTTGTTTTACTCCGTGTTGATTCTTTGTCATCTTAGCCAACTGACAATACCATTTCATTGTTGATATATTAGTAAAATAAGGGCCTAACATGCCACAATTAATTATATTTTTATGGGGAATCATCTAAAATGCCCTTGCTATCTGCTCACAATGATATATTTGGCTGGTATAGAATATCACGATAATTGAATAGGATTAGTCAATTTTACGTCATGTTGCATGTCATGTGTAATCGGATATAGTGGTAGGTTGAATTAACTGTGGTATATGCTCCACCATCTACTTGTTAGTAATCCGAAGGAGTGTTTGTTTATGACTTAATACTAAAGTAGCATTTTTTTGGCAGATACTTATCTTTTTTGCATGGTTTACTCCATGTTGCTTCATTATCATCTTAGCCAAGCAACTACAGCATTTTATTGTGGAGGCATTAGTCAAATAAGGGCCTAACATGCGACAATTAATTATATTTCTATTTTATGTGCATTGCTTGGCGCACTTCGTACTGACTATTATGATCATTGGGCTACTACTACCTATTTCTCTCAGATATTAAAGCTGTAAAGCATAAGATGATACCAAGGATGTCATTTGTTTCTGTGAATGATTTATGATCCTGTCACTATTTTTCTGGGATATTTTCTCTGCTGTTATCCACAGCATGGTGGTAGACTATGCTTACTTAATGTAAGCATCCACTAATTGGAATATGGTAGCAGGAGCAAAAAGTGATTTAATAAGTCAAATTGATGCTAGGCCTGCATATTTTTTTATTGTAGTATGAACCTAGGTTTATATCTCAGACCTGTGCTTTAGGTTGTTCATTGTCAGAAGTGTCATATTTGTATTGTTAATGCAAATTTACTATTCTACTTCACTCACTAACTTTGTGTTCACAATGCAGATCCCACGTTTTGCATTTGAGAAATTTCCTGGTTCTGAGCCAGTATTAACCACACAGATGAAGTCTGTTGGTGAAGCAATGGCACTAGGACGGACTTTCCAAGAGTCTTTCCAGAAAGCCGTCCGATCATTGGAGACTGGCTTTGCAGGATGGGGTTGTGCACCTATCAAGGAACTTGACTGGGACTGGGAAAAGATAAAATATAGCTTACGTGTACCGAATCCAGATCGTATTCACGCCATCTATGCAGCTTTCAAGAAAGGCATGAAAGTGGAAGATATTTATGAAATTAGTTTCATTGATACATGGTTCCTCACAGAGCTCAAGGAACTAGTGGATGTTGAGCAGTTCCTTCTTTCAAGGAGCCTAGATCAGCTGTCAAAAGATGACTTCTATCAAGTGAAGCGGAGGGGTTTCAGTGATAAGCAGATCGCATTCGCCACATCTTCATCAGAAAGCGATGTAAGGTCAAGGCGTTTAGCATTAGGTGTCGTTCCGACATACAAGCGTGTTGATACTTGTGCTGCTGAGTTTGAAGCTGACACACCCTACATGTACTCTTCCTATGAATATGAATGCGAGTCAGCTCCAACTACAAAGAAAAAGGTGTTGATATTGGGTGGCGGGCCCAACCGGATAGGCCAGGGTATCGAGTTCGACTATTGCTGTTGTCATGCTTCATTTTCCCTTCGAGAGGTTTATTCTGCTTCTTTTTTTTTCCCCTTTCTTTTATTCTATTCTATTTTTTCATGAATGCTGTTTATATTCATATGAATGACTAAAGATAGTTTTTTATTTGTTTAATCTGACAAGGTTAGCTTGTCACCAGTCAGCTGTACTCTGTTTTAATTTTATGCCCCTTTGTGTTTTGCTCAAAGTAGTGCTGATGATTCGCTGATATTTCTTTTTTCTGCGGCATGCCAGGCTGGATACGAGACTATTATGATGAACTCAAACCCAGAGACTGTTTCAACTGACTATGATACCAGTAACCGGTTGTACTTCGAGCCATTGACAGTTGAGGATGTATTAAATGTCATTGATTTGGAGCGCCCAGATGGTATAATTGTGCAGTTTGGAGGGCAAACCCCTCTAAAACTGGCCCTTCCTATTCAACAGTTTCTGGAAGAGAAGAAGCTGGTGCCTGCTTCAGGCACAGGGTATGTGCAGATATGGGGAACATCACCAGATTCTATTGATGCTGCTGAGGACAGAAAGAGATTTAATGCAATTCTCAAAGAGCTTGAGATCGAGCAGCCCAAAGGAGGCATTGCGAGAAGCGAATCTGATGCCTTGTCAATTGCCTCAAAAATAGGCTATCCTGTTGTGGTCCGGCCCTCATATGTTCTTGGTGGACGAGCAATGGAGATTGTCTACAATGATGAAAAGCTGATCAAGTATCTTGCAACTGCAGTGCAAGTAGATCCAGAGCGGCCTGTTTTGGTGGATAAATATCTGATAGATGCAATTGAAATTGATGTTGATGCATTGGCTGACTCAGCTGGGAATGTCGTGATTGGAGGAATTATGGAGCATATTGAGCAGGCAGGTATCCATTCTGGTGATTCAGCCTGTTCCCTTCCCACAAGAACAGTCTCAGCCCAGTGTTTAGATATTATCCGTTCATGGACCACAAAGCTAGCAAAGCGTCTCAATGTCTGTGGGCTCATGAACTGCCAGTATGCAATTACTCCCTCTGGTGAAGTGTTCCTGCTTGAGGCAAATCCCCGGGCATCACGTACAGTCCCTTTCGTCTCAAAAGCGATCGGCCATCCATTGGCTAAATATGCATCTCTGGTCATGTCTGGAATGACTTTGTCAGAGCTTGAGTTTACAAAAGAAGTGGTTCCTAAGCATGTTTCTGTTAAGGAGGCTGTTCTTCCATTTGAGAAATTTCAAGGGTGTGACATTCTTCTCGGTCCAGAGATGCGCAGCACTGGAGAAGTCATGGGCATCGACTATGAGTTTTCTGGTGCTTTTGCGAAGGCACAGATTGCAGCTGGACAGAAGCTACCTGTAAGTGGCACTGTCTTCCTTAGCCTGAATGACTTGACAAAGCGGCACCTTGCAGAAATTAGCCGCAGGTTCCGGGAACTTGGCTTTAATATAGTTGCCACTTCTGGAACAGCCAAGATACTCCAGCTGGAGGGCATCCCAGTGGATCCAGTTCTGAAAATACATGAGGGACGGCCAAATGCCAGAGACATGCTTAAGAATGGCCAGATACAGGTTATGGTGATAACAAGCTCAGGTGACGATCTTGATTCAAGAGATGGCCTCCAACTCCGCAGGCTGGCTCTGGCATACAAGGTCCCAATAATAACCACCGTCGATGGGGCGCGAGCGACTGTGGACGCCATCAAGAGCATGAAGAACAAATCGATCGAGATTCTTGCGTTGCAAGACTACTTTCAGCCTGCCGATGTATCACAGAACTTGCAAGCAGCACCATCCGCATCTTAGCGTACCACACTTCTGTTTTCATTTTATCAAATCTTTTTCTAGTTCAACTAAAAACTCATGCCATGTAAGGATTTTGTTTACTCATTCGCATTCGTGGCGCCTGCTGCTTGTGCAAAGTGCGAGTGTGCAAGTCATTGGTGTTGGGGATATGCACCTTTTCTTTGTAACACTAGTCAGAATCCACAAATAAGGCCTCCAGCTGCATTTTGATGATATATCTTTTTCATGCTGGAGCTTGTATTTCCATCCGTGGCACAAATAAATTCAACTTATTTATGTTGTATGCATGTCCAAACTTTATAATAATGATTATGATTTGTTACATTATTTGAGATGTTCATGATCTAAATCTCTAACCTGCTTTGTAATAGCAGTTTTGTCTCAGGTTTTTTTTTTCATTGCTACATAAAGCACAGGTTTTGAATTTGGATTTTCTTTTTTCAGATCTTGTTTGCCTGGTTAAATTTGCTTAGGATGATTATATTGCTTGCAAATTTGCATATGATGAATCATATTGCAAACTATTGGCCTTCTAAGGCCAATGCAAGAATTTTACAGAAAACAAAACATTTAGTGAGATTTTATGAAAAATTTTCTCTATAATTCATGTGTCTCAAATAGGACCAAGATCGGTGTATAACAATAAAAGCTCGGTTATGGGGGTGTGTCATTTTGAACGTGTTCTTTGTGTGAAACGTTCTGTGTTACTTTTGGGGGATGCACAACATTATTGTAAGGGCATTTAGATTGGCCAAAGAATCCGTCGTAAGCTATCCTCTTGGAAGGATAGGAGCGTTGGTTTGACTAATAGATTTGAAATGGGTGGTCGGATCAATAATAATATGTTAATGAGAGATTTTTTTTGTGTGGGTTTGATCAATCTTAATCATTGTTTTCCATAATCAAACAGTAGAATAGTCTTCATACCTATTTCAAGAATAGAAAACTTTCTATTTACTTTTATTCATTTAGGTTGATGTTTGCTTGTCCGGAACATGGAGCACCTTGACAACTAGAAAAAAATTTATAAATAATCTAAAGTTAAAAGGTAATTTGAGAAATGACTTACAGTTTACCGAAATTGTGAAATTAACCTGGTCGGACGCGATAAGTAACTTATCGCGGCTTTGATGCGCGACAGAAAGGGTCATCTCATTTTTTTCATTTTCGATCTGATACAAAGACCTTTGCCCTTTTGAAATCGTGATAGGAAGGCACTCACTCTTTTCCGTTTTCGACTTACGACAGAAATATTTTTCCTTTTGTATCCATGATAGAGATCTTTTCATTTTCCAAACTCAGACAAAAAAGAGAATTTCCCAATTTCTCTAATGCTCGTTTCCATTGTAAAAATGCAACCAAAAATTTTTATAAAAAATGTAAACCATCGTTTTTACACTGGAAATGTTACAGAAAATAGTATGATTTTTTATACTTTCCTCATCAATATCTTTTAAATTTCAACTCCGATATTTGGAAATTATTAATTATTTGAAAAGATGAAACGCTACACTGAAAAACCGAAACAAACAATTAGTATATATTATTTAGAAGTACATCTCATGGTGTGCTGACCTATTAACATATCTAATTATTTCGCCTCCCTCTTTTGTGATAACTATCTCTCTGAAAAGACGAGGGTGAATAACGATCAGGAGGTTTATGTGGTCTCCGACCAGCTGCAATAGAAGGTTTGTAGCGGTCTGGCGGCCCTAATGGCTGTGAAGGCTGTGTGGGTGGCGGAGCATCGTGGAGCTGATGCGGTTGAAGCTCGTCTATCTCAAGCATGTTGGACACCCAATCATCATGCTCTCTCTATTGTGTCACCCACTTAGCCTCAGCCCCCTGTGGCACATATATTGTTTGCTTCGACGACTGACCCTAAGATGCCCCCCAGCATGTTGTGCTTGCTGCGGAGACATCCAAGTAGTAGAGTACAGCTGGGTCACCCGCTCCAACTCCCGCTGATCCCAAGACTCATCTGCAGGTGGTTGCTCTGCCAAAACCCTACTAGCAGCCTCTTGAGCTCTTCTGATGTCCTCCAGGTCGTCGGAATCATCGCCTCCTGGCCTATGATGTGTCGATAGCTCTCCTATATGTAGTGATCCATCTCAACGAGAAAACGTCGATGTTGAGTGTGGAAGAATTGATGGGGTGCTAGATGGGCTCGCTGTGCCAGTCCCCTACCTTGATGATGCGCTGTGTCGAGTAGGACATGAGCCCAAGATACTAAGGCGTGAAAAGGAGGGTCAAGCAGACCTTGGGCTTGGTGGGCGCATCACAGACTGTCTTGGCATGAATGCATCACTAGTACGACCGCAACTTAGGTCATTCATGAGTTGTCGGGTACCAATGTTGACTGCACGAATGGCTCCAGTAAACTCATTACGGCACCAGCGACATCCGCATGCTATGCCAGACAAAATCGATCTAGTCTGCCGCTCAATGGTAGTCACAATGTTGAGTTGAAAAAGACAAATAGTGTATTAGTTAGTAAAATGAGTAAATGATAAATAAAAAAGGGGAAATATCGTCAGAATATACTGAGCGATGTATCCATCCTGGCCAATCAGAATCAAACCCTAATTGCACACGTTCCGAATGCGGTATATGCGTTGGCGTATCCGCAGGCACATGAGAAAGCTGCATGTAGGTACGGGGCATGTCACTACTACAGAATGCAGTCCACTAACCCCTATCTTCTAACGGTTATTAGTGTAATTACGTCATTTTTACTATCGATTATTAGTGTACGAACCTATAGAAGAAATAACATTTAACTATCGGTTTGTTTATTCAACCGATAGTAAAAGGACGTCAAATATACTAATGGTTATGACAGTGGGGACCTTTAGAAGGGAGGAAAGCACGTAACTTTTACTATCGGTTATTAGTGTATAAACCGATAGAAGAGAGGAAAGTTCACTAACAGTTGTGTTTTTGAATCGATAGTAAAATAGTACAAGACCTTGGGTTAAACCCGCGGGAGTTTTCCCTCCAGTCCAACCAAACACATTTCCAAATAAGTCTCTACTCGCACGTGGAAAACCCTAGCCTCCCCGACGTCCCCTTTTTCGCTCCTGCACCACCATTTCCGCTCACATTTGGGTTCTCCACCGCCGCCGACCACTGCATCACGCTTCGTAGGCCATGCCACGAACTATAAGTGTTCTTGACCAACCCAATTAGAATTGTTCTTGCCACTCGCATTTTATCTCTTTTCCTTTGCTAAATTGATTTTTGGAAAAGTTAATAATGTTTCAGTCGTTGTTCATTACTAATAATATGTATTGTTGGTCATTGAGATTTGTAATCGAGTTCGCATCTGTCGGCATCTTCATAGACTGAATGTGTTAATTATCACAAAACTGAGTATCAAGAACAATGGGTAAAATTTTGTTTATATCCATACTCTTGCCAAGACTCTTGCTGAATATGCTTCTGTTGTAAGTTGTTTTGTTAGCCTCGTTGTTTTGGGTTGGCTGCATTCGTCCTCGGCCTCCGACCTCGACCAATCACATATTCAACCACTCCAGTCGTGACGACCTCCTCTACCTCGACCTACGACCACCTCCACGACAACCATCGACTACATTTCCTCGACAACTGCTTCACAACCATGCCCATGGCTACAATAGCTCCAGCAAACATGATCGGTAGAGTGGGTCAACTTTGAAATTAATCTGGATTATTTACAAAAATAAAAAACCCTGTTCTCTGTGGTGTATTTGTGAATAATTAGATTCAATCTGTCCAGTGTGTGTATCTCTGTATTGCTGTATCTGTGAATGCACCTTTTTCATTTGTATAGCTGCTTATAACATATTCTAACAGCTTCTAACTCAGAACCATTAGAAGAAGTTATGCTAGTACTAACGGTTCATAAACTACAACCGATAGAAAAAAGTTTATAATACTAACGGTTGTGAGTATTGAACCGATAGAAGAAATTTAACAATACTAACGATTGTGAGTACTGAACCGATAGAAAAAAGTTTATAATACCAACGGTTTCGAGTACTGAACCGATAGAAGAAATGTACCAGTACTAACGTTTGCGAGTAATGGATCGTAGGAATATAGGTATTGTACTAACGGTTTGTAACCGTTAGAGTTGTGCTAGGTTTCTTCTATCGTGCCGATCACTAGTGGTAAGAGAACCGTTAGTATAGACCATTTTGAATCGATAGTGTAAAGTAATTCTGTAGTAGTGTGTACTAGTCAAGATACGCTTGATATGTAGTGTGATCATACAATCAATCCTCTACAACTACATCAGTCCGTGCAAGCCCATTCCACTCCTACACCCATCTGTCATTCTTCTGCGCCCAATTGTCGGACTGTCTACCTTGCCTACTCTACCTATAAAATAAAATGGAAGTAATGCTAGGTATTGAAACAGAAATACATAATTCAAATATTATGCACGCATGAGCGTACCGGTGGACCTCCTTGGGAAGATGTCTATCACGTTCTCTCTTCGGAGGTGGGGTGTCCAAATATAATCTAAACTGACGCATCACCCGCTCCGAGTGGTATGGCTCCATCATATGAGAGAATACAAGATGATGTCGTGTCATCCTACAATCATGGCCCGTTGTGTACATGATCAATATGTCATGCAATGCAATGCTTTCAATAAAATCTGGTGTTCACGGGCACCATTTGACTCACGACTCGTGGAGTAGATCGAAATCCCCCTGGTACAAGATGTAGCACCGATGAACCTGATTGGTAGACCATCTTGGTCGACCGTGCAGCCATCTTGTGCCCATGGTTGGGCGGTCCACTCAATTATGGACATCATTAAGCTCGGGATACAAATACGCCGGTCGATCCAAGCATGGCCGGCCAATTGGAAAATGTTCTCAAGACCATAGTTGCAGCAAAAGAGAGCATGCCGACAATACGGACTCTGGCGCAATCCGGACACACACATCGCACAACTCCCGGTATGTTGCACAAAGCACAGACATATATAGCCCAGTTATACTAGGGAACATGCTCAAGTTGAGCATCGACAATACTCTCCACTAATGGAATGAACCATGGGTGAACTGTATCCCAGTGTGTAGATTGGAACAAGACATACTAGAACATTACCAATAGGTATGCGAACAAATGCCGATGCACAACATGGTCCAGTGCATCAAGTGGGCACTGAAGGTAGTGCAACAAAAACCTATGCGGCACACCACGTCTAGTTGATGGGATCTGATCTACCTGCTGAACGATGTTAAACCTAAGGTGTACTTGAGTGCGCCAGTCTGCCGGCAGTGGTGATGGAACAATGGGTGCTCCCGTGGCAGGTAAGCCTAGGAGCATACCCACATCCTCCAACGTGATCGTAATCTCCTCACATCAGAAATGGAACGTGTGTGTCTTGGGATGCCATCGATCCACCAATGCGGTGACCAACAACCTATCCAATGTGAGGCCATGACCAGTTTACAGCATACGAGAAAAATGTAGTAAATCCGCTTCTGCGAGAATAGGGATGTATCTTGCATCAAGAGGCCAGTACTCCATGGGAGCCCTCATTACAAGTGGCTCAAGATGTCCACCTTGTGACAATACATGCCCACGACGAGCCTTGTCCCACCTGCCACTCAATAGCTCTGGAAGCCGTACATCCTCGTCAGCCATCTCTGTAGAAATTAATTACTGTTAGCATAACAATTTCAAATATAACAAAGAAATGAGTTTGGGTATGACATCCAACAATAAATTATTCTGTACAAAAATACACGTTGCTATGGACACGTAGGAGCTGACCGTGTTAAAATTGGAGTCTCTAGGAGGCCATAACCCTAAAACCCTAGCAGCCAAGGACCTAAATGCCGTTCCCTGAAAAGCCGAGCACTCATACGACCAATTTTAAAAATAGTATGACCAGTTTCGATGTGTTACAACCAGTTTAAACTGGTAAGACCAGGTCAAGAACTCATACGAATAGCTTTGAACTGAAATAACTAGATTTCGAACTGATACGACCAGTTCTAAACCAATACGACCACAACCTGTGCCTTCAACCAAAACTCCACGACGACTTGGTTTAAACCGATACAACCACGACTTGTGCCTTCGACGACCAAAACTCCACAAGGACCACTGCCTTCGACCATTACTCCACGACGACCAAGTTTAACCCGACGACGACCAATGCCTTCGACGACTTCGACCACTGGACCCCTCGACCAGATTCTGTCGCGGATGGGGTGGGGAAAAGTTCGTTCTCGCGGCACCAGACCGCGATAACTCACTCGTCCGCGCAAATTATTTTTCAAATTATTTTTTATTTTGGGTTATTAATAAAAAAAAAAGGTCCGTGTGTAACTCACTCATAGGCTTTGTGGTATACTTACAACTTTTCTCTCATCTAAATGCTAGTACTAACTCACATAATTAGAAAGACACACTTGCGATGTGTTCTTACTTCTTAGAAAAATGATCCGAGGACACATCCACTGTCCAAACCAATGGAAAAGCCTACCATAATATTGGAAAAACTTAAATAATGACAAAATACAAAACTCATGAATGATCACATGACTCATTATGCATCACTATTACATATGTGAATACTAGGTGGATGGGCCGGGTGCATACAGACAATTCTTTCTGGTATGTCCGGCTTGTTTGCAAACATGGCCTTGTTGCATGTGCACTCTGCAGCATCCCTCAGAATGACTTTGTGTATCCTGCCGGCTCTGAGATGTCCATTAACTCGCTTCTGGTGCAGTCAGACTAAAATTATCTTGTGCAATCGGTTGATGATCTCCACCTCATGCATTTGGGTCTTATTTATCTGAAAATTCATGTATTCCTGCACTACATCTGGTAAGGTTTTAAATGGATCGTCGACCAGCATCTTGGCTGGAAGGCTTCTGTTGTTGAAATATTGCGCAGTGCGATACCATGTCATCTCCACAATCGCAGTCAATAGCAAGCATCGCACCCCCTTCAAAACATAGTTACAAATTTCAGATAAATTTGTCGTCATAATGCCATACCTTGCCCCACCCTCGTCATGCAGCAACGACCACTTCTCTTTCTCTGTCACTGTTCCATTGTGAAAATTTGCTTACAGCATCCCCATCGCCGGCCCCGAATCCTTTATTAGCTGTGTACTTCAGTGTCAACTCCTCGAGCTTCTTGAAGATAGTGTCATACTTGCTCACTTGGTTCTACGAGCAGAGCCTTTTAAATAAGTCCATAATTTGTTTGCTTCAAAATTTGGTGAAGAGTTTGGCTCCAAGATGTCACATGCACCAATGGCTTACTACGTCCTCCCACTTGTAAGGTGGATCGAGAGCGCCCTACATTATCTCAATGGCTGTGAGCAAGCCTCTGTGTCGATCAGAAATAATGCAAATCTTCTCACGATCCTTTACAACTGCTCGCTTCACGTTCACCAAAACCCACAACCAACTTTCTGTGCTCTCGGCTTCTACAACTGCATATGCTAATGGAAGTAATTGATTATTAGCATCTGCAGAAACCGCAATCAGAAGTGTCCCTTTATACCTCCTAGTCAAAAACATGCCATCCATGCATAATGCCGGTCAACACCATGTAAATGCCTCTATGCACTGCGAGTATGCTCAGAACAAATGACACAGAACTCTTGTGTTCTCTATGGTACTGTCTGATCGATCATATCCACAAATGTGCTTGGATTCGTTAGTGCAATGTTTCGAAGCAACCGCACCACTGTGTTGTATGCATCCTCATATGTGTCGTACATGTCCTCAATTGCTTTCTACTTTGCCCTCCATGCTTTGTTGTAGCTGATATGATAACCACATAGCTCTGTCACTTGCTTGATGATCTCTCTTGGCATTATCGATACGTTCTTCCACACTACGGGCTGAATGATGTTGCTTACATATGTCGTAGTCATGTTTCTATAACTGTCCAATGCCTCAATAAGCATGCATGTGTGGGCGGTGACTCTCGTGATCACAAAACCAATGTCATCCTTTGGTTGCATGGCACAAACCCTCCATGCGCTGCCCGGTGTAAGACATGTGACATCATATAACCTAGGAGTAGACTTCACCACTTTGTACTATCGGTTGAGTGCAAGAGACCATATAGCCATGACATTTTGCACATCTTCTTTCGTTTGAAACTCTTGCTCCAGCTGGATGCTATTTTGCTCAAAAAAATCATCTTGAGTTTTGGTCCGTCGACAGCACTGCCGAACTAAATCCAGATTCATGAAGCCACTGTTCAGGGGTTCTGAAATGATCTTCGTCAGAGTCTTCAGATGCTTCGGAGTCTGTCAAGTCTTCTTCGTTAGACACAGTTGCAAGACCCTCCAAGAACTCACACACATCAACACGTGTGTGGCAAAAAGCTTCTGACCATTCACTAGCCCTGAATGTTGGCGGAATCAGTGCATTCATTTCTCCTCCCTATGTGCCACTACTAGGGCCGACTTCAACACCACTCTTCGGCAGTTCTAGGTTGTAAAATTAGACATAAACTACAAACCGGTGGCCTAAACCGCCATCAAGGTCCTTCACTCTCCTCACAAATGACCCCCATGAGTTGTTCCCTTTCAATTCGTGCAACACCCAGTATGGGTGGTTGGTGGTCTCCTTCACAATGTGCCCTTCTACTTGAATTGTCTCGTGTTCTATACTTTTGTCAAACAAACTAAGTATCCACAACTTAAGATCTGTGAAAACTGTGTTATGTATGTTCAAATCGGCTATGACATATTTGCAATGACTCATATCTACACCGTTTGACCCATCACGAATCAAACCATTGCCATAAAATATGCAAAAATTTTCGGATTGCTCCATTCCCTACGGAAGATATTTACACAACAAATTGTAAGTAAATATATTATGATTTTTAAATCACATAATTAACATAATCAAAATATTTATAGATAATTTTCGGGTTGCTCCAATATCCTTCATCTGTAACTTTTACGGATTTGTTTTATAGATAATATTTTATATTTACAAAATATTTATGCCTATTTTAAAAAATCAAAACATGCATGACGATATTCTTAAAAAAAAATGTAAGATAACTATTTGAAGTGCTCTCTCTCATCTGGACATTTATTTTAACAAAAAATATTAAACTAATGATGGAGTTTAATTAATATCTATTTAACATCTACTTAGATAATATCTAACATAAATATAACAACTAACATAAATTTTTAACATCTCCTTAATTACTAATCACATAATTAACACATAAATTAGCAAAAATTAATTGCATTTTAACGAAACTTACACGTTTGGAAGATCTTTCTCTGAATTACAACTTCTTCAACTACACTGACTTTAAACAATGACTAGATTTGAAGAAAATTTAGTTGAAACACAAAATTTTGAAGAAGAACAGGGAAGAGAAGTGTGCAGTGTGCTAGACCGGGGAGCCGAGGGTTTTAAAACCAGTCCAAAACACGATAACTCGCGAGAAAAATGGAACAAAACGAGCTGGTTCTACTGTCGCGTGTGGGTAGTGCGACACCTTTCTGTTGTGGATGGGAAAGAAAAAAGACGGGAAAAGACGTGGTGACTAGGCTTTGTCGTGGATGGGATGGGGAAAATTATTTTATCGCGGTCATAAGGAGCGAAGTGGTTGACGCATTCTATCGCGTTTGGGAGACGCGATAAGTTCTTGTCACGTTTGCAGATCGAGATTAGATGAGTTGGTGAGTTAGTTTCACAATTTTGATAAACTGTGGGTTATTTTTCAAATTATTTTTTTACTTTAGATTATTAATAAAAAAATTTCTAACAACTAGAATGCAGTGCTCTTGAGATAGAAAGCCTATTGGGCTTGCTTTTTTTTTTTGTGAGATTATGCTTATTCCCATTTTCAATCAGTGCTCTTATATATCTAATCACATAACATACATGAAAACATAGTAGTGGAACAAGCAAGTCGTGTCCAGTGCAAAATACGTTTTTGTATGCGGATAAACTTGGAATATTTCTGAACTTTGAACATTTAAGATTTAAGTTTAGAAAGGAAAATGGTGTTAGCATTGAAGTTTGGAATGATTTCCTACAGAACTAGTTATATGCAACGCACCTTAAACTACGAAATTTTGGTTACATCAAGGGGAATACTTCCTATCATGCTTGTAATTTTTTTTGTGCATAAGCCTGTGCATTAATATATTATTGTGCAATCTCCTCATTTTGTCTTCACATTTGGAGACCAGATTACATACAATTCAAGGAAAATTGTCAACTAAATAGTCCTTGGCTGCACCTGAAAATGTGAACAAGTTTCATGTTCACATTGTGAAATGGTCCAAGGCCAACCGTTATTTTCTAAAACATTATTTCCTAAAACTTTCTATAAGATAAAGAAAACCAAAATCCTAGGTCAAACAAGACAGCTGTGGGAGAAGGTAGGAGATACAAATTGACTTTTGAAGTATGTTGGTTTAAATATGTTGAAATATGAGTTGATTGTTTGTTTTTTCTTAATAATTTAAGTTTTTGAATGTGTTAGTATGTGCAAAAAAAATTCAAAAAACCAACATTGTAATGGGAGAAAACAATAAAGAACCCTTAGTCCCTTATGCTCTACTAGTCTGCATTTACATGATTAAAGTAGAAATTTGGGAAAAGTCTATTTTCTTACATTGCTTATTAATATTTAGAGCATGTTTGATCTAATTTTAACTGGTTTAGATTTATAATCTCAATAAATTAGTAGAGTTGAGTATAAATTTATTTTGGATTTCTAGTTCACCAGAGGTTGCAGCTTAAAGAGCTAGAAATTTAAGTCTTTTGTTTAGCCTAATTTTAACCCATCTAAGAAGCTAAAGTCCATACAAGCTGGACCGAAGGCGCTCTAATATGTAATACACAACTAAGGTTGACTTCTTCTCATTAAAAAAATCAAAGAAATAGGGTAAAGTAAAACCAAAAAGAATCCTAAGTTGTAATTTAACATGAAAAGCTCTTGTTATCTTAATTAAAGAAGTCTGTGTCATTTGGAAGATCATTTGCCATTCTAATCAGTTGGCACTTCAGAAGATTAGACAAAACAGGTCCAAAAAATGACAACACACATAATAGTTGGCAATTGGGATATGGACTTTGACTTTCAGATATGTCATGCTCCAAAGTTTGAATGTAACTACAACAACTTGACAAATAGAAAAGCCTTACATTATGCAGGCTATCTTCAATTCCTATTCACAGTCAAGACATTTGTAAATTGTAATTTTATTCATGCTTCTGAAGTCAACAAAGCCATTTCCATTTCTTTATCTTGCTGTTTTGTTAGGCCAAGCTTTCCAGGTGACATAATTGAATTGACCTGCTAGGGCTAGCTCTTTGCTGTTTCTGAACACATTCATCTGATTGTTGAGTTTCATTCACTGATCTGTTCGCACAAAATTTAAATTGATAAGAAAAGACAATCAATCTACTCATATTTTAATACTTTTCACATCTATACTTCATCAAACCTACAACATAGACCCAATTTGAATCCAAACCTAGTTCTTGCCTGAAACTCTTTTGGTCTGACTATTAAAACCCTTCAATTATTTTTTCTTATAAATTACCACAACTAAATCTCAAATTCAGGATATCTAAGCTCTAATATCATATTGAGTTTTATATACTAAACAATTTATCTAAAAAATTTAAATTGATGAGAAAATATAGTCCTCATACTTTAATAAAAATATTGACATTTACTTAGTGTTATATGTATCATTCTGCAGTAAAGTGTAATCCATTATATTGTTTGGAAAATGCAGTATCTGTAATACATTGTAGAAACTGTTGTAGGGAAACTGCAAAATTGTCCTCCTTGACTCTGATAAGCAACATGAGATGAGGTACTGAACATCAGAACCAGAAAACATCTGAACATTAAGGTTCCTTCACATCAAGTGATCAACAAAACAATCTTTTATTGAGAAGAATCTTCAATCACATAACTGTGTGTTTCAAAGCTCAATGTTCAGACTGTACAGCTAGTAGTTTACAGTGCGCAATGTTATGCACTTAGGTCAAAGAAGAACATCAACAGACTAAAGAATGCTGCACAATCAAAGAAACCAAATAAAAATAATCGTATGACAAAATTGTTGAGTGTGGTGAACTATCTAAATATCTAAATGCTGTTACTCCTTCAGTAACAGCCATTGCGACATGAGGAGACCATGGCACAAGCAATGCTATCAGATCACTTGCTCATGTGCTTTGGAAGTGTGAGAGACACTGTCGGTGTCGGAGTCGGAATGCCCATGAATTGCTGCTTTGGAGACCGCCTAATTTCCGGGCTTGGGATCTGAATCTTGCAACCGGTGGGAGTTGCAAGGCCCATGTATTGCAGCCTTGGTGACAGCCTGATCCTTGGGCTCGGGCGAGGGGATGGAACAGGTAACTTGTTTGTGGATGGAGATGGCATCACTCTAGGTGAAAGATTGACCTGTTCAAGAGCCATGCATTGGAGACTAACCGGGTAGTCCCGGACACAACCAATGCGCGCTGCAACACCGGTTGTCCATTTGAATGATGGGCGGCTCGCCATTTTTGGTGCTGTCTCGGTATCCTTCCTGTCGTCGACCACAACTTCCTTCACAATGTCTAGCTCAGGTAATTCAGATTCTGCAAGTTTGTTCAGAGTCTCATCATGTGCCACGCCAGTAGGCTTCTTTACTTCTTCGGGTGCCTCACCTGAGGCCTTCTTGAACGATGGGTACTCATCATCGTCAACCGAGCATCTCTGAAAGCGCAAGAGAAATGTTTATCAGTCAACATCCCTGGATATTTCTCAGTTACCAAGCTGAATAATGTGATGTGATGATAAGTTTACCTTGACATTGGTCAGGTCAACATTGTTCTCCTCCAGGAAGCTGATGAACTCCATGAAGTTCTCTTCGGTTGGGAGGTAATGACCGCTGTATGGCCAGATAGCCTGAAGGAAAATCAATTTAATGCCACTACGAAAACTGAAACATGATGAGGAATTAGAAATTCAGGTAATCGTTTGTCGCAATATACCTTAAGAACACCTTCTTTGGCCACCAATCTTCCAGCTGCTGTTGTAGCTCCCCCTGACAGGAAACTTGAGTGCTGAAATTGACCCTTCTTCTTCTGATCATAAGAGATGAAAACAAAACTTAGGACTAAAACATCACAATTATCAGAACATATTACGCGCAAGAGAGAGGGAGTTTGTGCATCCAAACTACCTGTCCCACATAGAATGATCTTGTTGTACTCAATACAAATATCCATTTGGAATCTTCAGTGGTGTTCACAAAAACTCCACTTTGTCTGTACAGTAGCTTCCCTTCTTCCACAATGACTTCATAAGCAGCCCTCTCAATCTGCGATGAGCACAAAATTTAACTCATTGAGATAAATAAAATCACATAGAATTTAAAGACTGATAGGAAAGGTTTGAATATTAGAAGAAAATTAAGAGCATATACCGTTCCGAGGTACATGATCAATTGTGAATAAAGCTTGCTTCTTGGACACTTGGGGTGATGTATGTCTTTCCCAGCTCCAATATCCAGCCTTCAACACAAACCAAATAAATGTCAGGAAAGATATAAAAAGAAACCTTTAATAGTTTAATTGCATACAACATAGTGTTCATGTATTATGTATAAGTAGAATAGGGCTATTGTTTCAGATATACTACTCACCAATAGAAGAATGGTTCAGTGCTTGAACTTGCAGACCAGATATCATAATACAGATGCAAATTGTGCCCGTAGCGATGTCGTGGGTCAATCTACAACAGCACGAAGATTGAAGAGAGCAATAAGCACATCAGTATCTTTTCGAGAACAAGATAGAAAATATGAGCTTTTGGAAACAAGAAACTTACAGCTTCAAGCCAATGCTGAAGTGCTAGTTTCTGTGCCTTATCATCCTTGGACAGGCCTTTGCCGACCTTGGCGATCCGTTTCCCCGCCCTCGACCAACGGGAAGCCGCCGTCTCCTGCTTCTCCACTTGGAAGAAGGAAATGGATTTGAGGTCCAGAGAAGCTGAGTCATAGAGCTTCCACCTGACAAGCAATACAAGAAGTCAAGAATTCCTCCTAGTAAACAACTTACAAACATTTGTGCATTTGTGCCTATTGCAAAAACATGGGAATTACCATAGCTCCTCAATCACAATGGCGCAATCGGCAAGGTTCCGCCGGGTCCGGTGGCCCTTGAAGATCTTCTGCACCTTCGTCGCCGCCTCATCGAGCTCGCTGCGAGGCCTCGGGGAGCAGAACTCAAGAACAGCCTGTGCCGGCCGTGGGGATGCACCCTTCTTCTTGGGGCTCTGGAGCACAAGCTTCCCCGGCCTTTCACCGTTGATGCATCGATTAGCCATCTCCGGAGTAGCATTCTCCAGTTCATGGACATTGCCAACTTCTGTCTCCCAGTTCTTGAAGCTCAGGGACCTCTCAAGAACATTGCTGCTTGCCATTTTCTTGGATGAGTTGCTCCTGTGGACTAATCTTGGTGATCTCAACTGCAGGGTGACATCTTTGGGGCTCTGAAGCTTTGGGGAAAGAATATTTCTTTCTGTGTTGAGTGATCTTAGAGTCATATCAGATTGCTGCTTTGAAGGAAGACCAGATCCTGCCAGTGCTTGGTTGTGAAGAGGATCCAGAGAGAGAATTTGTTCTGCAAAGTACAGAGATAGGAAACCATAGAGCAAAATTAGCTCCTTAGTTCATCAGAAAATAGAGCAAGATTATGAAATGTTTGCTTGGATAAGAATAAAGTTGCAGAAATGAAAACTTTATTCCTGGGAGAGCATTAGGCCCACCTCATAAACCAAGAAAACAACCGACCTTATAAAATCACCACCTTATCCCCAAAAGAATAAACAAAAAAACAAAAACCTGGCCTTACCACAATCCAATATTCCAACACTACTGTGCTAGGCAAGTGCAAAACAAGCTCTAAACAGGCCAAAGATCACATTTTTAACTCAGGAAATGCATCAACTACATCAAAGCTCCATGCAGAACAAAGAACCAATAAGATAACAGAAACCAAAGAAACAATGGCCAACTCACTCCAAATCAGAAACAACCCCAAGACTCCAACTTTACCTCACAAACATCATCAGCTACACCCCAGGGCCCAAACTAGTACAGAAAGAAACCAGAAGAAGAAGAAGAAAGAAACAGAAGAAACAGCGCAACAAAGACCGCACGTACCAATTACTGATCCGAGGAAGTAAAGGGGAGACTTTGGGTGGGTGGCAGATTTGATATGGTCATTGGGGGCAGTTGGAGGCGCATTTATATAGGGAGCAGTGGTAGACTGGTAGGATGGGAAGGAAGGAGAAGGAGCACAAGTCCAAGTTGGGAAGGCGGGAGGAGGACGACCGGTCGTTGCTACGCCCCCTGCCGCGGCTGGAAGGATCCGCGTAAGAGACTAGCGTGCCTTTTTTAATACTCTCTCTTTTTTATTACTCTCTCTCTCTCTCTGGTTTTGTTTGATCCGGAATTCAATTCTTACTTTTTTTTAAGCTGCTGTTACGAGTGACACTACCTACGTGCTAATGCCCGCAATGATATAGTACACCAGTAGTGATTACTTTTATTGGTCAACTTGGTTTTGTGTCATTTAAGCCATAGGTTATAGTAAAGCTGAATTTTTCTTGAGATTTAATGTGGGGGTGAAATCAAAGAAAAAAAATTGATGATACTATCCTAATTAATTACTACCCCATTCATAAAAAATTTATTATCTTTGATTTTTCACAGCCTTCAATAAATAACATTAGCCCCAAATGACTGCACCCAAACTCATCCAAGAAAAAAAAATAAGATATACTTTCTATGAAATTAGTTTTTTATCATTCAAAAAGACCATCTTAATAAAATATCATTCAAATATCTCAAGTTAGTAAAATACCATTAAAAAATTACAACGTTATCATCCAAAAAAGAGATTTTTACCACTTCTGCTCTGTTAGTGTTTTTTTAAAAAAAATTGAAAATTCTAATTTTTCCCCGCGTCTTTCCTCCTTCTATTGCCGCCAGCTCCGCCACCACCGACAACCTCTTTCTTCTTGCTCCACCCACCGCCAACCCCCTCCTCCTTTGCCACTATCATCACTACAATAAGGTATGCCAAACTCTGTCACCATTACCATTATGAGATCTGTATTGGATGTTGCTGTCATCACTACGAGATCTGCCCACTACATGAGCTCCTCCATCTCATTACATGCGCTAGTGAACTTCACCAATTAAAATGTCGTAAACTCCTCATTTTTACAACACCACTACCCCTATCTCTGTCATTAGAGGTGTGTTGTTGGCTATTTAATTTATCCAGTTTGATTACTTCGGTTAATTCACGACGTGATGCAGAAGATTCGGTTAATTCGGTTTGATTCAGCTCAGTTATTTCGGTTAGATGAGTTTTTGCATGCCTCTAGTTATCATTGCTTGTTGACCACCATGCGACGTTGTGGAAGTAGGAGAGAGGTAAACTATCAAACTAACTTCTGTAACTCGAAAATAGTAAAAAAAACAAATGGTATAGTTTTTTTTAATATTTTACTCACTTGGGACAATTGAGTGATATTTTATTAAAATAATCTTTTTTGAATAGTATGAAGCTAATTTTCAATCAATTAGTAGGTGGGACGATGGCGCATTCCTCACTTCTACACGAGATAGATGATCCAAATCACTTTTTTTATTATTTTTTATCAACTACAAGTACTATCGCTCCCCTACTTCTTAAACGAAAATTGTGTAGGAGACTTCATACAAGTATAAATGTCTCATAAATTATCAAATCTCATATAGCTCTAGAATTTTTCTTATCCATAAAAATTTTTCTATACAATTTTCATGGGAACCATGCTACCACACCAAACAAAAACAAGAAAAAAATCAGTGACCCGGAGGTTACATCTGTGTGTTGTCTACATCCATGCTAATTAATGCCAAGGTGGCTACCACTGTTCTTCATTTATTTTGTTTCTGTCCTCAATGAAGTGGGAATTGCAATCAAAAGCAATCTTCTTTTGTACTCCTATTTTCATTTCAAAATAGTATAAGTTGTTTTTTGTATTTTGGCATATAAATAATGATATGAAATTAAATGATCACTACAATCATATCTAAATCCCCTGTTTCAAAATAAAGGAGGAAAATATTAGATGAAATAGAGAAGGAAATAGATGATGGAAGAGTATAAAGAAAATATAGAATGGTTTATAATTTGGTGAAAAAAAATAGGACAGCCTGTGTTTTTCATAGTGCAATTTTTAGATCTTTGGAACTTTTTGTAAACTTTATTTTTCTGAGTTCATCAAACCCTATTTATAAGGGAGACCTCTAGATAGGAATTAAAATTAACGACAATGTTAGGCTGTTTTGGGCTAAAATAAAACAATTTTGTATTTTTGGTGCGAAATTATGTACTCGTAAAGTTTTGGATCATCTGCTACAATTCTGTCTGTGTTAGCGAATTCTTTTGCCTTTCCCTTTAAATAGAAAATTGGTGTGTGTTGTTTTCAAGAAGTTAATTAAAGAATTGGTTGATTTACTAACTAGGAATTGAGGTTATCTATAAAAAAAAGGAAGAAAGCAATAGGAAAAATATGTTATGAGTTAAGTGAACTTTTCTCTACTGTACTTCAGATGTCATCTTAATTTGATAGTGATATTTTTTTATTTGAATTGTTGAAGAGTTAGTGTCTGCTAGTAAAGTTTTGGAGGGACAAAAATTAAATAAATCTTCTAGTGAGAGGGATGGCAGAAAGGAGAATAGTTTTTATTAATAATCCAAAATAAAAAAATAATTACAAAAATGATCAACAATTTACCGAAGTTGTAAAAATGACTTACTTGAGTGCAATAATTCAATTATCACGATCTAGAACCGTGACAGAATGAATCGATCACTTATCGCGCCTCACAAGCACGACAAAAATCTTTTTCCTACCCCAGTCGCGACAGGGACTGATCGAATAGTCGAATAGTCGAGTGGTCAAAACGTACGATCGAGCAGCAGACTCGACCACTCGATCAGTTTTTGTCACAGATGGGGTGGGGAAAAGATTTCTGCCACGCTTGTGAGCTGTCTTATCGTTGTTTCAGACCGTGATAATTGAGTTATCGCATACAATCAAGTCATTTTTTATAATTTTGATAAACTGTGGATCAGTTTTGTAATTATTTTTTTTATGTTGGGTTATAATAAAAAAAAATATCCAGAAAGGAATGCAGATTCGTGTGAGGCAACATAGAGCTTCGACGGTCATGCACGCTCAAGAGAAGCTTTCTGAAATGCGATGGTCGATTTGACTCAACTCATTTTTAGTTAGATAATTTAGACCACTTTCTGATACACCCCTCGATTGGAAGTTTTTGTAAGGATAATTTGTCCAATTTTGAGAGGCAAAAGCAATAATAGAATAGTTAAAAGATAGATCCAACACTTAACGTAGACACGAGGACATGAAGTGTCCTTGTACATTCATGTGGTAGTGACAATTGCAATGCCGCCACTGGTAGCTCGGGGTTAAATGAAGGTCAGAATCGTAGGAGTGAGGCAATAGACAGCTCAAATCGGTCAGAGCTGTTCATTCCACATCAAACATTTCAAACGACCTTCGTAGACCGAGTCCAATGTATTGATGTTTCACGAAGCGTTTCAATATAATATTCTCCAGCATATTCTGTGTCACGTGTGTGAAGCACCAACCGAAATACCCCTCTCAAATGCAAGAGACGCTTCATACGGACCCACGAGTAAATTAAATTAGGTTATTTTAGTAAAACATCAATAAATTTTAATTTAAAAATCTAATATATATGAAATTTGGTCTCTAAATGAAGATAATTTAAATATCTACAATTTTCTCAATATAATCAACATCTAATTTGAACTAGATTTATCTGAAATTAAGAAACAAAAATGAGATACAATTGAAGTGCACGTGAACAGAGGTAGGAAACACTAATTTTCGTTGGGCTCGGAACGCCAGCCGTGACGTCTTCTCTCTCCGAAAATAATTAAAATAATAATTTTTCACCATAAAACCAACTTATCAGACCACGACGCCAGGATTGGACTTAGCCTTACAGACTCCTCGGGAGAAAGATTTTCTAGGGATCGGTAAATCCTTAATTTTGCTTTGATTTGTCTGACGCGGACAAGTGACAAAGAGTCATCGTACATTCCGAGGAGTTCACTTTTCTTAAACATGCTCTATCATGGTGACGCCATTGGCAGCTACGAGTAAAAGCCATCGCTATTTGGCCCCAAGTACATTGGATGAGATTTTGAGTCGTCTAAGCCACACCACAGTGTGTGCTCGGATCAATCACAATTAATACAAACTATTTATTTTTAATCGAGCATTTGGAGGAGTAGGAAGTTTCCTATGGAAGATTTGTCCAGTTTCAAGATGCAAAAGTAGCTGCAGAATGGTTAAAAAATTAGTCAAAATCCTTAATTAGCATATAATAAAAGGCTAAATCCTTAATTCTGTTACTAATGTCTGATGTGGACACAAGAACAGATTGTGTCCTGATACATTCCAGCTTTCCCGTACCATTTGACTGTCGCAGTGCCGCCACTGCCAGCTTACGAGTGAAATTAATGCTATCGCTTTTTGGCCAAAACAAATTAACAGAACAATAAATCCACAAACTACATTAGATTGGGATGTCACACTTATCATGACCATGGATTAGCTGTCTGTTTAAATTTGTTTTTGACTTTCTAATTCAAAAATGCAAAATATATAAAACATACCATGTTTTAATATTGTTTTATGATTTCTAATATACAACTTCAACCGATAATTTTTTATAACAATATGTTAGTTGTTGTGAGTTGTGGTGTCATCGTGTTGCCGATAGGACTTGGATAATCCATACGCGTAATCATATAGAGACAAAAATGTGGAGACAAAAATAGAGAGAACAGTATATGGTATTTTTTATTAGATTCACCTCTCATTACAAAATATGTCCCTATATATGGGAACATATAAGATAGTTCAAGTTGTACACAACAAAAATAATTCTAGAGGGATTCGGTAATATCCACATACAAATTTGTTTACAACACTCTCGCTTAGACATTACCATGACATGATATACCTCGTTAAAAACTCCGTCAAAAAACCCAGTGGAAAAAACAATCAGAGAAAAGAGTACATATCACATGTATTATTTGCGTTGCACATGCTACCTCAATAAAAACCTTAAATCAAGAAAATCCAGTGGGAAGAAACTTAATTAAGGAAAAAAGAGTACAATATCAATCTTCAAAATCTAATTCGTATTGATTTCTAGAATCTCAATAATTTTAAAACAGATTGATTAGTAGAACTTATGTGACGATCTTCCAGGCCTAATATCTGCTTTCCTGAAGACAACAGTCTTTCTAGCCTACATATTCCTATGCCATAGACATATTTTTCAAAGTAGATGTAAGTAGAAATTTAGTGAACAAATCTGCTAGATTGTCACTACATCTAATCTTCTAGATACTTATCTCACCACTCTTCGGGAGATCATGAGGATTAAAGAACTTGAGAGCAATATATTTTGTCAAATTACTTTTTACATATCCACGATATATTTGTGCAATACAAGTAACATTGTCATCATATAGGACAGTGGGGATATTCTTAGTTACGACATCACATGACTGCTGGATATGACGTATCAATCGTTTCAGTAATACGCATTCAAGTGAGGCTTCATAACCAGTTTAGAACTTGGCATTGTGAAGATAAGACAAATAGCCAGTGTTTATATAGCCCACCAAAGTCATGTTTTGATTTTTTTGACAGTATAAACCAAGATCTTTTGTACCTTAAAAGTACGTGAGGATATATTTGATGTGATTCCAATATTTTCTAGTTGAAAATGCACTCTATTTTACTAGCAAATTTACCGTGAATACAATATCAAATCTAGTGCAATTCATGAGATACAACAGTGCTCCTATGATGCTCAAAATAAGAAACTTCTGGTCCAATATTTCCTCGTTGCACTTTTTGGGTCTGAACAAGTCTTTGTTCGCTTCCAGAGATATTATGAACATTAGTGTGCTAAGAAGATAAGATTTATCTATATAAAACCTCTCTAGAACCTTCTTCAGGTAGGTTGACTAATGAATAAAACTTCCTTTAGGAAGATGCTTAATCTGCAAGCTGAGACAATATTTGGTTTTACCTAAATTTTTCATTTCAAACTTTGTCTTTAAGTTTGAGCTTGCTTTCTCAATTTTCTTTATGGTTTCAATAATATTTATATTATCAATGTAAATTGAGATGATATAGAAGTCATTCAGTGACTTCTTTATCAGCACACACGAACAAATATCATTATTAGCATATCTCTTCTTTAAGAGAAATTCACTTAGTCAGTTGTTCCATGTTCTATCCAACTATTTCAAGTCGTACAATGACCTTTGTAATTTGATACTATACATGTTGCAATTTTCTTTTCCCTTCTAAGTTGGTGATTTTGATTCCTTCAGGGAATCTGAGTCCTTTAGAAACTTTCATATAGATTTCAAAATCTAGTAACCCATAGAAATATGTAGTCACTGTAGGATCGAGGATGCCGACTAGAGCGGGGTGAATAGGAGACTTTAAAACTTTTCAACTAAAAACAATTTTTGCAAAGAAAAGACTAAGAGCAAATAAACTGAAACAATTTAATAATATTTTGCACTAAGAAAGAGTAAGAAAAACAAACACAGTGATTTATCCCGAGGTCTTGGAGACTCGCCCGGTCTCCCCTACTCCTCGCTGAAACACTCAAATGAATGAGTCTTGTTTCAATATCCACGAAGGATATTTTTCACTAAGGTTGCTCTTTCTCCACACCGGATAGGCGAGCACCGATGCCTTACACAAAATATGCCGAGCCTCTCCGACAATCTCCGTTAATGGAGAGGTCAACAGCCACGCCTCCAAACCGTCTAGGTGAGGGCGTTCACCAAGAGTAACAAGTTGCAAGATCTTCTCTTGACCCCCAACAAATACTGAGAAATTTCTAAGGATGCAAATGAATGCTCTCAGAAGATCTCTCTCAATCACAATGAATGATACTTGATCAAAAGATCAAGATTTTGGCACTTGAGCTCAAGTATATATCAAAAAATATACCTCTTATTTCTTTAGAAAAACTGCTCACAACAATGTTTATAAACACTGATCAAAATCTGCTCGAAAAGTGTTTATAAAACTAATCAAAAAAACAGTAGAGAAATCTGCTCAAAAATTTGATCAAAAACTGTTAAAAAGTGTTTTAAAACAGCTCAAAAATAGTAGAAAAAATCTGCTCAAAAGTGTTTTAAAACTGCTCAAAATGTATAGAAAAGATGCTCAAAGGTGTGTACAGAGACTGCTCAAAAATGTGTATGAGATTGTAACTTGAGATGTGTATAAATACTGCTCAAAACATCTGTATTTATAGCCCAACATCTCAGCTAGCCATTGTGGTCGAAAAGGAAAGAAATCAGGCCAGCTAACAATCAGCTTCGACCTCTAACGGCTAGTAAATAGCCGTTGGAACCTCTGGTCGAATGAACAGTGTTACTGGTCGAATGAACATTGACTGATCATATGAACAGTAGTCAAGTGACCTCTGGTCGTATAAACAGTATCTGATCAAAATGAACAGTAACTGGTCGTATGAACAGTACTAAAAACACAGTTTCAGCCCCTCTTTGAAATCTGTATATTTCTCAGATTTTGACCAAGAATATGAATGAATACGAATGCAACAAATGACCTAAGAATTTCTCAGTTTTTGCAGGACTAAAAGAGATTTTGCAACCCCTCTTAATAGTACAGTTAAACTAAAAAAGAATTTCTTATAAAACCCGATTAAACTCCAAACTCTGAGACCGGTACAATAAACAAGCACTTATCTTAGGTCTTTGCAGTTTCTTTCTTGGCGACATTGCACTTGCGGCTTTGGCTCGCGTCCTCGGACTGCGACCTCGGGCGACACTGCGACCTTGCGCTTGACCTTGTGCTTGCGACTTGCAGACTTTCCCGGATCACTTGCAAACTTTACAGAAATAACGCTGCATATAAATAGCTCAAAGACACGATTAGTCCAAGACACTTAATGTCATCAATAATCAAAATCAACCCAAAAAGGGTCTAGATGCAACAGTCACAACATCCATTAATTGCATATTTAAATTTATACCTGCTATCAAAGATATTAAGTAGCAAAACGTGATTCCATCCATAACAGGAGAATAAATTTTTCTTGATCAAAATCAGGTGTCTACATGAACCCTTGGGTTATCAATCTCGCTTTATATCTCACCACCTTATTTTTCTCATTTATTTTTCTTATAAAGACCTATTTGTATCCTATAGGGATAACATCTGGTAGTGAGTGTAGCTCAGTCTCAATTGCTTCTTTCCATTTGACCCAATTTGAGTCCTTCCGGCACCTGCTATAGAATTTGGTTCTGGATCCAAATTTTCATTTGAGATATTTTGAGCAATTGTAGAGGCAAAATAGTTGTTGACAACTATAGTATTTATATTATATGTCTCTCTCGTGTGCACATTATTTGTGGATATCTCATTGTTAATATCAACCAGCTCTTTGTGATTTTTCAAAATGATATAAGTCTAGTTGTCCCACAATCCCAACATTATGTTGTGCACGTGCTAAATTGTTGGAGTTCTCATCTTCCGGATGAACCTCTTCAAGAGTCTTCTCACCTTCAGGGTGAATCTCTTCAGGAGATTTAAGGAGTATTTGACTATTGTTACGTGATCATCAAAACTGCAAATGTCTCCGGAAACTGAGATTTTATGTCTTTTACACTAATAGATCTCCCCCGCTTCCGGCATAAGGGGATGTCAATGAATTTACTATTTTTCCTGAAGTATATCACTCTTTGAAGTGCATTTACTGCAGATATATGTGATTTAATCACTCCTTTATAATCAGTGAAAACATCTGACAAATTATTTATTAAAATTTGCAAATTTATTATCTTCTGAACTTCCAGTTCAGCTTGATTAGTACGTGGATCTAAATATTGAAGATCTTTTTCATTCCATGAAATTTTGTGACATTTCAAATTTGGGCTTATATCTCCTCCTAATGCCGAGAATTGACTTTCATCAAATATGCAATTAACGTACCGAGTTGTAAACAGATTCCCTGTAATGGGCTCAAAATATTTAATGATTGATGGAGCTTCATATCCAACATATATTCTCAACTTCCAGTGGGGGCCATAGAGGTACGTTGGGGGTGGTGTTATCAAAACATGTACAACATAGACGAAAACTCGCATATGGGAAATACTTATTTTTTTTCTACACACTAGTTGGAATGGGAATAATCATTATATACAGTAGGCCAGACTTGTGTTAATGCAGCGGCGTGTAAAACTGCATGAAACCAACTATTGGTGAGTAATTTGGAATTTTACAACAAAGGCCTAACAAAATCGGTGATTCCTCTCTTATTTTTTAAGGAGAAAGTCTCGTAATTAATTTGCCTTTTGTACAGGCATAAAAAATAAACTCTTCAGGAGCAGAGAAGTTCATTAATTTGCATAATGTGACCAACATAATTATTCATAATCTGGTACATCATATTCTTGCTAGGAATGACCCAATTGCTCATACCATAATTTGAAAGAATTTTTAGGTCTTTAAATTTCAAACTCATCGCCACAAATTTTTTCATTTTTGGTCAAATATGAAAATAGCATGGTATATATAAATCAAAATATGTTCAACAAGAACACAAATTTAATGATAAAACATCAACCATAGATATAGTTGAATCAACAATGCATAATTATTCAACGGGAACATAAAATGATAAATTATCGATTAAAACACAAAAGCTAACGATAGGACATAAGAAGAATATATTTCTAACAAAAATAACTGAGAAACTGAATATCTAAATGTGACTATTCATGATCTCCAAAATCATCTTCGAGTTCTAATCTCAATAAGTCATCATCAACATTAATTGGAGTCTTTCTTGCCTTAGGCAAGTCTGCATAATTTGACTCACTGTCTCCTGGCCTTTCTTATCTTTCATCATCCATTGATAAACTTCAAACAAGCATTTTGTTGTGCGGCATATGCGAGAACAATGACTATCACATCCGCACCTAAAGCATACTTGCTTCTGGCCGTTACTCTACTCACCTTGGTCATTAACGTAGGGTTTTCCTTCGTCATGGCTCTTGTTTTCATTATTATTTGATGGCCTCTTCCTCCTTTATTTCCACCACATACCTGACCTCTTCCATGTCCATGTCTATTGTTAAACTTCCGAGTAGTGACGTGTGCTTCAGAGACATGCTGGGAGCCTGCTAGCCGAGCATTATGATTTTTCATAAGTAATTCATTTTTTTTTTGCTACTAGTAGTGCAAAAATTATCTCGGAGTGCTTAGTGTAGTTCTTAGTCCTGTACTGCTATTGGAGCACAAGATTATTGGTAGAGAAGGTAGATAGAGTCTTTTCTATCAACTCATTATTTGCAATTTTCTGTGTTCAAACTTTTAATTTGGAGACAATATGGTGGAGTGCTGAATTATATGCAATTACAGAATTAAAGTTTAAGAAACACAAATTCAACAAATCATATTGTGCTTGAGGGAGAACAATAGCCTTTTTCTGGTCAAAGCGACCCTTCAGAGATTCTCATTGTGCCATAGGGTCCTTTTAAGTGATGAGATACTCATTTTTGAGATTTTTGTTTAGATAATGTCGAAGAAAAATGAGCACCTTTGCCATCTGAGTATCATTGCATTTGTTTCCCTTAATGATGATCCCACTGAGATCATTTGAGGCTAAATAGATCTCAACATCATAAACCCATGTCAAATAATTATTGTCATCAAGAGTAAATTCAGCAAATTCTCTCTTTGCAATGCTAGCCATATTCCCTACAAGATTTTATACCATGCAATGATAATAAATTTACTACAGGTAGATTTATTTAATCGTGGAACAAACATGCAGGCATCAAAAATAAGCAAGGAAAATTTTTTTAGGTAGTATATAATTTTCTACAATTTTCTTGCATTCTCAGCAATTTTTCTAAATTTTTCTTAATTTATTTGAATTAAAACATATCATAAACCAATTTCATAATTTAAGCAATAGTAGAAATATAAATATTGGATTTTATAAACAATTATCCATTATAATAAATGCCAAAGGACAGAATTGCTAGGAAATAAAATTTCCAAGGGGCTAAACATAAAAATTTTGGAGGTGGAAGACCTAAATGCAATTTCTGAAAAAATCAAGGATAAATTTGTAAAATTTCTTGCCAAAACGGTATTTATTGTAAAATTCCAAAAACTAGGGGCCCTTTGTAAAAATACCACCGAAACATTTTTCCTGTAAATTCAGAAAAACCAAAGGGCCAAAGTGCAAAATGTTTGGCCACCACTACAAACCCTAACCCTAATGCTTCTGCCAACACGCACAAGAGCGCGAGGGGAGGAGAACGAGTGCGACGTCGAGACGCTATCAGTGAGGTGGCGACGGTGGCCCAGCAACGGCACACCGGGCGATGCAACAACAAGGAAATCCGTAGTGAGGGGTGCGGCAACGGTGCTTCGGGCGCATGGGGCTACAAAGGGATCTGTGGCGATGACTGATGTAGCGGCGCGATGAAGATTGCTACGGGCAACCAACGCAGTTTTAGGCCGTGAGGCTGTGACAGCGGGTACGGGCGTGGTGGCTACGGACCGTGGAGCTGTTAATGGATTGGTGTCAACGACGCACGCATGTACGCGGAAACTATGGGTACGTGGCGGCTTGGCCGCTGTTGGCAGCGCAAATCTTAGCGTGTGTCAGCGTGGGCTACAGCAATGCATACATTGGGCGCACAAATTGCGGCGTGCGTGCATGGGCCTACGACGGTGCGTGCATCAGGCATGTGGATCGGGCCGGTGGAGTCTATGGGCTTCGACATATGTCGATGTGGTTGACAGCATCGTCAGTGATAAGCCGACAACAGTCAAAATCCATTTTTTCTGATGTGGTTTGTAGAGCCGTGCTCCAATGGTGGTGATGAGCCGACAACGGCGACTTTGGGTCGCAGCTTCGGGCCGACGACGGTTGGACTAATGATGCATCGACGACAATTGCAGCTACGGGCCATCGATAGGGAGTTGTAGGGCCGACTTCAGGCTGATGGATTCGATCAGTATCAACGCACAACAACTTCGGGTTGCAGCTTTGAGCCAGCGACGATTGGACCGATGACGGGTCAACGATAGTCACGACTACGAGTTGTCAACAAGGAGTTCCAAGGCCGGGTTCAGATCGATGGATTCGGTCGATATCAATGCACAACTACTGGCCAGCGGCGGGGAGTTGCTGGGGCGGCTATGGCTACAGGCCAATGAGCCAACAAGAAAGATTTCCAAAAATTGATTTTGCCCCCTTTTTTCAAATTGAAACAAGAACTTGTAGATTGATCTTGTAATTGTAAAAAACAATCTAGTAAAAACTGAATTCTTTTTATAAATAACCCACATAAAATAATTAATTACAAAAATAGCCCACAGTTTGAAAATTTTACAGAAATAGACCGCCACGTCAGCCTGTCGAGTCCTGGACATTTGACAAGCGACTTGTTGTAAGGAATCGGCTTGTCGAGTGACCAAGACTTTACAAGCCGACCAAACGTGTCAGATCGAACTTTGTCCGGCCATGCCGGACAATGTCCGGAAAGTATAAGTCAATAGTAACCGTTACACACAGTTGCAAACGTGGATTTGTACATGGCAGACAATATCCACTCACACTGGACAAAGTCCGCTCAGCTTCGGACAGATCCATTTGTCTCTGGTTTCATTTTGCACAATACGTAAATAATTTTGTACCGGCCGAACAATGTCCGGCCTGTACAAAACGAAAACGGGTCTCTTGTCGAGTCTACAAGAGACCCGTTTTCTTTTTGCACAAGCCGAACATTGTCTGTGATGAGCGGACATTGTTCGGCTAGTATAAAACGAAAACAGGTCACTTGTTGAGTCCTGGGCACTGGACAGGCTGATGTGGCGGTCTATTTTTGTAAAATTTTCGAACTGTGGGTTATTTTTGTAATAAATTATTTTATGTGGGTTATTTATAAAAAAACTCATAAAAAACTGGATTTGCAATGACAACGGAAATGTGTTGTCGATCAGGGATTGTGACAACATAACAGATTGAGAGCTTCATGTTGATAATGTATCGTGAGTTGTGGTGTCGTAGCATTGCTTGATCAATCCACATGAACAATCACAGAGACAAAAATATAGAGATAGAAATAGAGAGAAGGTTAGATGGTATTTTTTATTAGATTGATCTATCTCTTTGTACATATTAGTAATCAAAATTAAAAAATTTGAATGCACATATACCAAAATATAGTATACACTGTTTTGTAACAAAGAGAGTTTATGTTTTGTATGAATTCTGGTGGAATTTAGTTGTGAAATTACGATTGAAAATTTGAAATGCATTCGGTAGGCATGCATCATCTTTTGAATTTATTTAAATTTGTGGTGGTGGCCATTTGACCAACCGTGGCTGGCTCTCAAGCTAGTCAAGCACGCCCGACCATGACATCAAAAATTTGCTTTGGAGAGAGTGTTGTGCCGATAGAGCCAATATGGGAGTTAAAAAGATGAGGCAATATGCACTCTCTCTTCTAACTGTCCTTTTTTTTTTTTTTAGAAATCTTTAGTGGTGATGGATCCATCGTATCAGTTTTATTAGTTTTGATGGTCATTTCACAAAATTAGAAAGAATATTTAGCAAAATTTTTGAGTCGAATGGACCGTGGAAATTTTACTGTAAGTATTTTTAATCCACGAGTGTTTTCCCAAGGTCAAAATGGACATCGTAGGCCGTAGGGAAGAAAACAAAAGAGAAAATTAGTTGTAAAATATTACAAAACAAGATAATATTTTAAGACATTAATTATGAGAATGATATGTGAAATTCACATATTATTAAAACATCAATACTTATAATTAAATTCTTAATTTTTTTCAAAGTTCTACAGCATATTAGCACGGAAGAAAATGGGGGCTGCAAACGGGTAGAAACATAACGAAAACTAACGACTACCTGCAGACTTTGGTTGGACGAAAACACCAACCTGTCCTTTTAAGTTGTTTTGTTTTTATTTTGCATCTCTATGTATTGTACTCTGTTACCTATAAAATATACAATATAATTTGACCGTATACAAGAATTAAGAAGGCTCTAAATTTAGGATAATCATAAAAAAATCAGTAATCTATCCTTACTTAAATGCCTTAAAAAGAAAAGAGAAAGTGTAGTGTAAGGGATTAATGATAAATAACATCCTATCTGATCTAAAAAGAATGTTATTTTTTGACTAAATATAGTCAATTGTTTTTTACTTTGACTAAATATCTAGATTAATTATATGAAAATTATACTACATATTTTTCATAAAAATTAATTTCATAATATTATAAATTTTTATCAATAAATTTTAATAAAAATAATAGTTAAAATTGTATCTTAGAGATCATAACAGTTAAAAATGATAATCTTTTTGGACTGAAAAGAGTAAGAACAAATAGAGAAATGAAATAGAGTAAAGCATGAAAAGTATCGGTAAATTTATAAGCATGTCTTATATTTTACAATAAAATTAAAAAATATGTCTTATACACCCTCCATTTTCAAATAAATGTTATTTTAACCTTCTTATTTTGTTTTCAAATATGTCTTTCTACATTTTCAAGAAAAAATTATATAACATTTTTCCTTTATATCCTTCTTTAATAATAAATCAATGAAGAAAGTTTACTTTCCATCGAGTTTGTCTACCAATATTAGGAATGCATGCATGCATTAATGTATATAAAAGCTATTAGTATGCCGTTTGGGGGAGTTGAGAGAAGTATTACACGTAGTTCAAAAAAGATTATCATTTCTTTTATAGTTCACAGTTTTCAAGATGCATGCATGCATTAAGGTAAGTTTCGACCATTCGATCACTCAACCAGTTTTTGTTATTAATGAGGTGGAGAAAAAGTTTATGTCAAGCTTTTGAGACGCGGTAAGTGGTCGATTCGTTCTGTCGCGATTTCAGACTGTGATTAAATGAATTGGTCGGTTAATTTCGTAATTTCGTAAACTATGAGTCATTTTTGTAATTATTTTTTTATTTTGGAGTATTGATAAACAAAAATCCCCATCCCATGCTAGCTTGTCATTCACACTATACGTATGTATAACGGTCTAACATGTCGCTATACACGTCCAGACGTACGTATAGCATGCAGTCCCTATCCACACCATTTGACCTTAATTCAAATGTCTTTTCATTTGATCAGGCCGTGCATGAATAGTTTACATGTGAGTGCATGTTTATGTTTTATGTATTCCTCGTAAAATTAAGCTAAATGGGGAAATTTTATAAACATTCTCAGAAATCACTCTTATTTTCAAATACTCTCTTACCAGAAAATTTGTACTATTTTTTTTTTTTTGCCTCCACAAGTATTTTTCAATTTAAAACCTATCAACTGTTAGTTGATAATTAGATTTAACGAAAGATACTAAAAAAATATATTTACAGTCACTAATATTTAGGGCCCACTAACCACAAACTAAATTTTAAAATTTTCCATCTTCCTTTCCTCTTCCATTTCCTATATCTCTCACACACTCTCTCCTTCCCTCTCATCTCCAGTGGGTAGCATCAATAGTAGAGGGCCACAGTCGTGATGACAAAAGGCGGGTTGGCGGCGAAGGTTGTCAAACGCGGGGCATAAATAGTGAAGAGCAATGGTGTGTGGAGATCTAAAATTTTACTATCGTTACCAGCACCCTCCTCTAATGCTATTGTTGTTGTAGCATTTTGCTCCTATCAACTCTCTCCTCTACCATTACAGCGTCATTGATATAGAGAGAGACGAGAGGGGATGAGAGGAATACGGGAGAAAGAAGGGGGACTTCACGTGTCAGTGAATGTAAATTTATTATTTTTAATACTTTTCCATTAAATCTGCTAATTAACAATAGATCAATTTTTAAACTAGAAAAAAATTTGTGGAGAGTAAAGTATTGCAAAATTTCTGGTGAAAGGGTTCTTGAAAAGAACATTTTGCTCTATACCACTCAAAGATACTGTATTTTGAAAAATACCATAAAAAAATGACTAATTGATTATGTGTCAATAGAAATTAAAAGTCATTTCATAACCATTGTTGAATTAATTGCTTGAATAATACCAAAAATATCCCTTCCATTTCTTCCTCCACATCAACAGACAGTATTTTCCAGAACCTAAGCCATCAAATTATTGCTCAGCCAGTCGCATGAGGCTATCTCCAACACCGCAGCCTCGACGCCCTGACATGTGGGTCCCACCGGGAAAAAATAATAAAATAATCGCGATGGGAGAGAGACGACGCCATGCGAGGATGCAACCGTGAAGCTCTGACAAGTGGGGCCCTCGACGCGTAATTGGGCGAAGCAGTTGCGTTGGAGCACGCAGGGACGCATCGTCACGCGGTTTGCGGGGCCCACAGTGCGAGAAACGGTGGCTTCATACCCTCCCGTGAAATCTTACTGACAGGTGGGCCCAAATGCATCTCGGGGCCACGTGACAGTGAGTGTGTGTGCGGTGTGCATGTGCGGTACGAGGCGCGGTGGGCCCCACAAAACGCGTGGGCTGGTGTGAACGCGTTTCGCGCACGTGAGCGTGCTGGGTCACTGTCAGGTGGGCCCGCGTGTGTAGAGGGCCCGCATGTCAGTGCCGGTTTCGGGGGAAAATAGCCGTTTGAAGATTTCGTCCCCTCGGTCCCACCTGTCAGTGACTTAAAAAATAGCCGTTTAAATTAAGCCGTTTAAAAATAGCCGTTTGAGATATTTTATTCATTTCTAAGGTTAAAAATTCATAAAAAATCCAAAAAATTCCAAAAAAATTGCAAAAAATTCCTGAAAATTTGTGTGACCCCATCCCTATAAATATGCCCAATTTTCAGCTCATTTACCCTCAAGCAAACCAAAACTCACACACTTTGCACTCTCCTGTTCATCCAGTATTTTCCAAAAAAATTTTCAATGGCCAATAATCCCCCCGGCGGTTATGTTAATTGGTCTGGCGAACCAAATTTAGATGAGGAGAACTCCCAAGCGCCAAATAGTCAAAATCCGCCCAGTTTTCAGCCTCCTCCCCCACCATATCCGATGTGCTATCCACCATACGGTGCACCCCTTCCATACGGCCAACCACTTCCATATGCACATCCGTACGCGCAATCCCCCTACGGCCCTTACGGCCAAAATCCTCATTACGTTGGAGCTCCGACCATGTCTGCAGGAATCTCGCCCCCTCAACCACCGAGCAAAAATTCCCAGTCCACGTCCGTATCAGATATTGGGACTCCGCATAGCTCGGCCCCGGGAGTGATCGAAGCCGACGACAACGCTGGCAAAGGCGAACAAAGGGCTGGGGCATAGCGTAAACGAATGCTCTGGTCCCAACAGGATGACATGCGACTTGTGAGTGCTCGATCATCTAACTACTAAATTCCGCTATCGCAGACTTTGTTATTAAATTTGGATTTTTTGTGCTCCAGATCAGTGCATGGTTGAATAACTCCCTCGACCCGGTCGATGGGAACAATCAAAAATGCGACGAGTATTGGTCAAAGGTGGTTGCCGAGTACAATGAGAGCAGTCCGCCTGATCGCAGACGAGATCTCAAGCACTGCAAAGACCATTGGCAAAAGAGCAATAAAAAAATTGTTCAGTTCAATGGTATCTACTGCAGGTTGCGCGATGCCTATGCTAGTGGTCGTTCAGACGACCAATTGATGTCGCAAGCACGCGACATGTATAGGCAGGAGGTGGGTCAGGCCTTCATCATGGAGCACTGGTGGAGAGCCGTATGTGGTCAACCGAAATGGTGCCGAAGCTACTTGGATTCTTCGAAAAGAGCTCGCTTCAACGAAGAAGGTGCTCACACGTCGTCGTCGAACAACGACGATGACCCCGTCGAGCTTCCACGACCTAAAGGGCGAGACGCGGCAAAGCGGAAGGGTAAGAGCAAACTAGGCGGAACATCATCGGCGCGCGAGGAGACCCTAGAGCGCATCGACAAAGCCAACGTCGAGCTTAATACTATGGCCGACAAAGCCCTTGCTGTAGCCGATAAATTGCAGGGGGTGGCCAGAAGCAAAGAGAAGGCTTCATTGATGAAGTCGTTGACGAAGCTACTTGGGATGGATACATCCCATTTATCGGAGAACCGTAAGGCGACGCATGAAGCTGCAATAGAATACATCAACGAGCAGCTTAACGATCTGAAAAACAAATAGTAGACCGAACATTGTACTTTTCATTTAAACATTTGTACTCGCACTATTAATTTAAGTGGTTTTGGATTCACTTGTTTGTACTGTGGCATGTGATCGATACTTTTAGATATAGCCGTTGGAGCTGACACATGTGATCGGTACTTTTGGATTTTAGCCGTTGGAGTTGACACATCTGTTCGATGCCTTTGGATTTTAACCGTTGGAGCTGAGGCATGTGATCAGTACTTTTGGATTTTAGCCGTTGGAGCTGAGACATCTACTCGATGTCTTTAGATTTTAGCCGTTGGAGCCGACGCATGTGATCGATGCCTTCGGATTTTAGACCCCTACATATTTGGACCCCTCCATGCCCTCATATTCACAACTCAGTTATCTCAACTTCACAACCGAGGCCTCCGCTCTTGGTGATATCAACTTCACAACCAACCCCAAAAAAAGTCGTCCAGCTCAACCACAAGTAGTGGTGACGACGAAGGCATTAACCAAATGGAAGAGTTCGCGGCAGGGTTAGCACAGACCTGTCTAACGGTCGAACCCCTTATGCGTCACGCTCTTCATGATGTTGAAGCCAGCATTGGTGCTGGTACCTCGCACCGCCGCCGACGAAGTAGCAGAAGGTACATCGAAAGAGATCGCGAAGACGGTCATAACCGTCTAATCGCGGACTACTTCCTTGATGTTCCGGTCTACCCCGGCTACTTGTTTCGCAGAAGATTCCGCATGGGGAGACCCCTCTTTCTGCGAATCATCGAAGCTCTCGGGGAGTGGTCCCCGTACTTCACCGAGAGGAGAGATGCCCTCAACCGAAAGGGGCTATCTCCATTGCAGAAGTGCACTGCAGCTTTGGGCATGTTGTCGTACGGCTCACCCGCCGATGCTGTCGACGAGTACGTACGCATCGGAGAGTCGACGGCCATTCGGTGCCTGGAGAATTTCGTCGAAGGAATCGTTGATCGGTTCGCAGAGGAATATCTCCGTAAACCTACTATCGAAGATCTCCAGCGTCTGCTCCAGAAAGGAGAGGATCGAGGTTTCCCAGAGATGCTGGGAAGCATCGATTGCATGCACTGGGAATGGCGCAATTGCCCAGTTGCATGGAGGGGCCAATTCACCCGTGGTGATCAAGGAGTCCCTACAATAATGCTTGAAGCGGTCGCATCCAGAGACTTGTGGATATGGCATTCCTTCTTTGGTGTCGCCGGATCCAACAACGACATCAACGTGCTTAATCAATCCCCCTTTTCACTGATGTGTTGCGCGGTCAAGTTCCTACGGTTCAGTACTCTGTTAATGGGACAGAGTACAATATGGGGTACTACCTGGCTGACGGTATTTACCCCGAGTGGGCTGTCTTCGTGAAGACCGCACCCTTGCCCCAAACGGACAAACTCAAGTTATTTGCACAATATCAAGAAGGGGCAAGAAAAGATGTGGAGCGAGCGTTTGGGGTGTTGCAAGCTCGATTTGCTATTGTCCGCGGCCCCGCTCGATTTTGGCAACGATCAACTCTTGCCAATATCATGAAAGCGTGTGTCATCCTCCATAACATGATAATCGAGGATGAGCGGAATTCTCATGACCCGATCACTCAATTATACGATACTCAAGGCACATCAATCGTAACACCGCCTACTATCCACAGCAGTGCTCCGCCAATTTTTGAACATATGCTAGATCGAAATAATGCGATCCGTGCTCGTCCAACACATCGGCAACTGAAACGGGATCTTATCGAGCACATCTGGCAGCGTTTCGGGGCCGGCGGTACCGATGAGTAGTTGTTTGTGCGGTTGTTAAGGGCTGACTGTTGCCGAATTTTAATTTAGTATATGTCATATTTTTTCCCGTGTGCCATTTAAATAAAAATAATTTTAAATTTTTTTTGTTATTTACAACAATTTTATTTTAATTTGTTGTCTTCGAATTATCTGAATTTTATTTTATCAATTTGTTAATGTGTAATAAATAATGTATGTGCGGGCCCCACGCGAAGCGCCAAGCGAAGCGCCGGTGGGTTGGAGAAGGGTGGTGCTTGAGAAGGTGCCTCGCGAAGCGCCAAGTGAAGCGCTGGTGGGTTGGAGAAGGTGGTGCTTCAGATGGTGCTTCGCATACGTGGCACAGAATATACTGGAGAATATTCTGTTGAAACGCCAAGCGAAGCACCGGTGGGTTGGAGATAGCCTGAGAAGGCACATTAGCACCTTCAAGGATGCCTCCTTGTGCATAGTTCGGACTTGGGAGACACACCCAAATTTCTAGATTTGAGAGAATCGAGTCCCATGAGAGCGAGCAATGGTTGCTCAATGTTACCAATAACATCAAAGAATTATGCAGAACAGTCCAATGGACAAGCGCCAGCACCGGTTGCAGGCCCCACGCCTGCTGTCACGCTCGCCACCATGCTCTCACCAGGACACGCCGCCGCACTCGTGCCCGCGCGCAACCGCCGCACCCGCGTCTGCCAGAGCCGCGCCTATACGTCGTGCCTGTGTCCGCGTCCGCATCGTGCTGCCGCGACTGCAGTCGCGCTTGCCGCCATGCTCGTGCCCGCGCGCACATCCGCCGCTGCCCGTGCCCTCCGGCGCATCTGCATCGTGCTCGCCACCGTGTGGCCGCCACGCCTGATCTCGCATGGCCATTAAACAGCGCTGGCTTCCGTATGGCCATCGGACCGGATACGTCCACAAGATGCTTCAAAATTTGGAGTTATTTTTTGTAAATAACCCACTGAAAAAAAACTCATTGCAAAATGACCTAGAATTATTATATTTTGTAAAAATAGTCCGTCACCTCAGCCTGTCGAATCCTGAAACTCAACGAGAGCTGGAAATCGGTTTGTTGGGTGCGGTCGTTTGTCACTTTCTGGAGTCGCGACAAACGACTTCTCATGTACCTAACACTCGACAAACGCTCTGACTCTTGTAACGGCTCAGTTCTCGCGAGTACTTGTGGTTAAAAGCGTGGTTGTTAAAGTAGTGGTTGAGGGAAAGTGATCGAAAGTCGTCATGAAGATGATCGCAAGTCAAAATGTTAGTGGTCGAAGATTGTCGTGGTGAGGTGTAATTTCACCGATTTTGATCGTCATTGATCAATCAAATCTTCAACCATTCTAGCCGTGACGACTACTTCCACTTCGACCTGCAACCACACATGCATTACAAGCCAGATGATTTGTCGAGTGCTGGACACTCAACAAGCCGATTTCTAGTCCCTACAACACGACACATCACTTGTTGAGTCTCCAGAACTCGACAGGCTGATGTGGTGAGTTATTTTTGTAAAATACGACAACTCTGAATCATTTTTACAATTAATTGTTTATTGTGGGTTATTTATAAAAAAAAATTTCTCAAAATTGGCTATCTGGAATAACGTCATTTCCACTAAAGTGAAAATCTTTTGGATTGTATTAGATCAATAATATAAAATTGATGATATTACATAAATTTTTCGTTTTTTCTGTGGACTGAAATGCCCCTCTTTGAATATGAGAGTATTTTCTGTTTATAAAATTTTCCCTAGTAAAAAATATTAAAAAATCAATTTGTACGGATACGACCTTTCCATATGTGGAAAGCAGTGGTCAGCTCGTGACGTGGATCTTTCCACGTGCGGCAGGTCAAAGTAATCGCGTCCACACGGCTTAATTTATCAACTTGCCGCTTTATTTATTCGTTTCACTAAAAATAATTTTATACTTTTAGATGTATTTAACCTCAGTATTGAAATATTCTCTCTCTCTCTCTATATATATATATATAGTTTATAGTCTATGTATTTTTTTGTTATATAAAATATTTTTAATGAAGTATGGTATATATTTTTCTAAATTATAAGATATATTTTTTATAAATAATATATTACATAATTTAAAAATATATATTTAATAAAAATAAATATTAATGATGAAATATGTTATATAATTATAAAATTATAAATTATATATTCTTTAAAATAATATAGACACACCCATGTTGTTTGACTATCTATTGCACATGCTAATGTAGTTACATTATCACATTAGTTATATATTCGCGTCTATTCAGAAGTCTTGCATGCATGCATGTGCATTGACTACATTCTTTGAACACTAGTATATTACAATGCTCGACGTTGTATCTGGGGCAAACTTTTATTACGGCACACTTCTGTGTATCTTAATGTAAAAATATAAAAATATTTCTCAAAAAATTATAGGAAATATTTCAAATTTAGAATCAATGTGCAGAAGAAGGTAGAAAAAGACAAATATGTGCACTAAAATGAAAAATAACAACAATCCACTATTCAACCTGAATTGATCATTCTGTTTCTTCTTCTATAGATTGAATTGGTCGTAGCTGATTAGAATATCTCCCTCTGCATCTAAACTAATTTTTGTGATATTTTTGGAGACTTTTAAGGCCTGCAGTGCACGGGAGATACTGAAACTAAGGAGTGCACTAGATATTTTTCCTATAGTGGTCACTTTAATGCCCGCTAATTTGTTTGCATGTATTACTACTAACCAATTCTGTGTTTAACTGAATTTAGTACCACTTGCGATTATGCGAGAAATAACAAGTTCAATTCAATTTTCACGATGAAGTGAGAGAAGCTCTATTTCGGATTTTTTAGTGAACTACTTTCGGTTCTCTACATCAAATTGAAAAAAAAAATAAAACACATGGTTGGTGAGTTGTTTTGCACGACATGATCAAGGTCAAAAATCTCAAAAAAGAAAATAAAAATGAAGTCATATGTTGAAGGTGACACGATGTCTCCTCGGGGTTAAACTTACATAGAAAGAGGCGCATGCAAAAACAAATCTGCATAGTACAAAGTCTAAATTTTAGCTCTCTTTCCACACGTAACGTAAGTAATTGGAGGACGACGATTCTAACCCAATCGGTGGAATTAATCCTCATCTCTCTAATCATACGTCACTCACGCCAATCAATTATAGTCTTATAGTCTAGCTGATAAAATATCTAAATATTTTGATGGAGATCAAGATTTCATCTTAACTAATACTTATAGATTGTAAGTTTAAGTCATATATGTATGTATGTATGTATGTATATTACTTGAATGTGCGTAGGTTATATACTGTTGTTGAGATTTAATCCCATGACATGCAACTTGCAAGTTTGAAATTGTATGCGCTACCGATTGTTCTAACGCGCTAATTAAAGAGAACCATGCATTAATTGCTTTACTTCGGTCGGTCAAGTAGGATTTGACAAAAAGTACATAAAAGTTAACAAGGAGCACGCTTTCTAATAGAGAAATTCTGAAGTCTTTGGATCCAAGTGCACGTTACGGTGCATTACGGCGACTTGTCATGTGTCAGGCTAGAGCACGGTACAGCTGTTAAATGTCTTCTACTGACCAGGTTTATGCCGCGTCGAAGTGTCGGATAGGTAAATTCAACTCTGATCTAACATGATATAACATAGAATGCCATCTCATCAGGTAAGACTTACACTGCAAATTGTTATATAATAGATCATATGTTCGATCTCTATCTACTAATACTTGGGTTTAGGTTTTTCTAAGAACCTACATCTGCTTATCTGGGCTCAATACCATGTACCTCCGTTCTTTTTTATAGTAGATATAGTACATAACTACATCTGATATGGTACACATGGTAGGGAATGACACCTTATCAACTAAGACTATTTATTGTTATATGATAGATCACATGTTCCATCTCTATCTAGTAATCTTGGGTTTAGAGTTTTTCCAAGAGTTACGTCTGATTGTCTAGCTCAATATCTTTTTTTTTTAATTAAAATACACCCACAAGTAACTAGCATCTGACATACCAGTTTATTAACAAGAGATTTAGTTCTATAACATTGTAAAAATTTAGTATTTATTAACTTAGCAAAAATATCAATAAGTATATATTTTATAGATGTGTAGATTCAGACCTCACATGTTAGTATCACATCTAACAATATTTTACTAAAGTATCTCATTTATTTTGTTTTACTAATTGGCCATTGCTTCTAGATTTATGGTGTTGTATTTAGATGGCATGTGAGCCGTCAGATCAATGCAACTATTTGAACTAAAAAGTAAAATTAATACCTACCTGGTCATGGTGCAGCCGTGCAGGGCAAGGTAAGTGCGAGTTACCTTCTTTAATACTATTTCTGTTCTTAAAAAATATTTTTTTAAATTATAATTATCAAAGTAAAATATATGTCAAAAATATTCTTAATTATACATGCATACAAAACACACAAGTCACAATCACTCAATTTAATAGCGATAATATGTGAAGGTTTGTCTATAATTCATAAAATGACATCTATTTGTAGAAATGAAGATTTGAAAAAAAAAACATATTTAAAAATAGAAGTAATATATTACCTTTCTCTCAAAAAGGATAATTAATAATCAAATCTTTAAAGCAAGACTTGTTCTAACATTGCTGCCAAATTGCGCATATGGGGCTTTTTGAGATATCAAAATAGTATTTTTGAAAGTCTAAAATTTAAAGCATATTTGACCTTAGAGTAAAGGATCAAAATAATAGTACTTTTTGCAATTCTAAAATTCGGGATGTCCAGCCTAGTCCATATGTGCAATCTATTCTAATGCTTAAGTGCAGACCTGAGTTTAGCATCCTTTTCCCAAAATTTAAGGTAGAATACATTTTTATCCCTTTACTTTGTCTACAGTCTCGCTTTAGCCTCTCTATTTTAATATATAATTCAAATTGATCCATCTAACTTGAAAGCTAGATATCTTTTAGTTTCTAAGAGGTTTTGTGTGTTGTTGATATGGTTTTAAGTGTATGGATGATGTGGTATTTTTTGTTCATATTTTTAAATAATATATTAAAAAATTAATTGCAGGAATAATTAAGACTATAAAATTTTTGCAAAAATAGTGTCCAATTGCTAGGACCTATGGCAATTGGAGTAATTCTCAGTCCAATCACCACACGTCCTAGTGACTGGACTGAATTTGCAGCCAATCGCAAAGATGTATGGTGACTGGGCAAAAACACATTGTCGACCCAATTGCCATACGTCCTAGTGACTAGGCTGCAATGGCAACTGGGACCAATTTCTAGCAAATAATTTTTGTTAATGCATAATTTTTTAGTTTTGTGGAATAAATAAATAGAAAATTGAACAATATACAAACTGTAAATAAATAGAAAATTAAACAATATACAAACCAATGATATTTAAGTATTGCATGCAGACTAAACTAAATTTAATGACGGCCTATTTTTGGGGCAAGATGTTGTAGAGGATGCTGATATGGCTGCGAAGAACACATATGAGGGTTGGAGGGTGACCATCGTTTGGACGGGGCAGTGGTGCGACTGCTGGGAGCACGTGGCGATGGGAGCTGTCTCTGATATCTCTAATGTGCAAGAGGCGAAGGCAGAACTGGTGGAGTCGACTGCATCAGTGGAGGTGCATCTGCCAGCTGACTCGAATCCAAATAATTGGGTGCGCTTTCTCCGAATATCTACTTGTACTAGTCGTCGAACTCAGCTTACTTCGCCATTCACTCAAAAGGACCAGAGATGGAGAAATACTGTGGTATCCATGTCGGTCTAGTGGTGACGTGGATATGATCCTACGATGTGGATGGTCCTGGCAAGTGAGGCGTCTGTATTTCCTGTAGTATCTCCTCCTGTGACATCCCCTCCCTTACCACCATACTCTCGGCGATGCCCTAATCATAGTGTTGTCATGAGTAGTCAATGTCCCCTCGAAGCTCAACCCCTATATGTCTAGGTATGATGCCTCATGCGCAATATCTGATGGACCGGAATATCCGTAGGGTCCACCACGTTGTCGCCTTCACGGCATCCCATCTCCTCTAGATGGCGTGTTGAGATCTCGTATATCCTTCTAAGCATGGCGGTGATCACATGTGTCACCACCTGCAATCCTCATCAGAGATGGTGAAGCATCATTGTAGTCAAACGTTTGTTGTCCCGAAGGCCATCAACCTAGAATCAATGCAAAACAAGATTAGTTATGTAAAATATGCTTAATATTTTAACTTAAACACTGTACCATGCGATGTAGCCTAGCAGCTAGGTCCAAATCAAATGTCCAATCCATAGAGGCAAGCTATGTAATGTAATCATCTATAGAAGTGGTTTGCACCAGCATCATGTGCGTCCTCCACATGTACCACTCCAAATACCGAACCAAAGATAATGGATCAAATGAACGGGCCTCTACCAACACATGGTGCTTAACGGTGTTCAACTATCCATCTCTCCATGGTATTTGTTTGGTGTGTCATGAGTCTCTGGTGATACCCTTCCTAGTATGCCTATTACAAGTAATTAAGCAAAATTAGTAACGAACTTATATGCATTAATAAAATGTACTAATTTAAGATAACACACTCATGTACATCTTTGAAAAGGGCTAGCGCAAACAAAGGAGGCACCTCCTAGTGGAGACTTAACTGGCGCATAACTCTCCATGGCATGTAATGCTCAACCATGAATGAAAAGATTAGTCGGTAGCAAGTGAGCCCGAAAAGGTTATCTCTGGTGCATAGTACAAAAAGGCCATAAGGCACAACCTAGTGCATAACTCCGGGCTCCATCTCCATATGACATCGGGGTGTCTGAGATGATCGAACTGGGTAGTGAAGTCTGGATAACATTTGGTGACCTGATGATGAGCCCAGACATGTGAATGTCGAGTCCATTGCAAGCCCATTGTCGACATATCAACATTATCCTGCTGGTCGACGGGAGGAGGATATAGAACAATTTGAACTTGAGGTTGAACAATGCTGAAGCGCTCAAATGACCAAAACTGTAGTAGTAGTATGCATCCTCTGAAACATGAGCTGTGGTATCGATGCTGGAATGAGTTACAGAGACCCTGATATGTAGAGCATAGAATGGCCGAACCCCAGTTGATCACTAGCATGTGATGAAAATCTATCACATCTACAATCCTGGATTCTAGTGGGAGGAAGCTATGGTTAACGGTGTCGCCATGCGATGAAGTGAACACTACCCATCCAAATAAGCAAAGTAGATATGTATCTAGGTGCCTCCACATAATCCACTCAAGTCCCTCATCTAGATAGTTCTCAAACTGATGGGGCCAAGTTAAGGGGACTTCACGTATGGTGCACCATCAGGCCCATGCACAACCATCAGGCCCTTGCACAACCACACCATGAAATCGCTACAACAATGTCTGGCCCCATACTCCGTGCTACATGGTTGGGGGAACGTGTGACACATCCCCAGCAATCAACAATCCAAGAAGCATCGAGACATTCTGTAGCATAATGGTCATCTCGCCAAGCGGAACGTGGAATGTATGCATCTCCGGCCTCCATCTATCAACTAGTGTGTAGATCAAAGAACAATCAAATACAAATTGCCAATCTCCAGCCTCGACCATCCTGGCGAGGGGAAGAAACCCCATATGTTGGAGAATCAGAATGAACCTGTGGTGCATCTGGGGCGGATGTCTTTGCACTATGCAGGCGAAGTGGCTCAAGTATATCTCCTCTAGCTAGCCTGTGTGACCGGTGCTGCTAATTGATGTCACAATCGAGTAGCTCCCGCCTCTTGTCGTCATCAGCCATCTTTCCCTGCATGAAAGTGTTAGCAATATATGAATTTTTTTAACATAATCAATTATTTGAAGAAACATTACTTAAGGTGCCACATAAATAAATACTATTCAGATACAACACTAAAGATAATGCAAATATGATAAAATATAGAAAATATTAAATAACATACACAGCATTATAGAGTTATGCTCGACTGCTAGAGCCACTAGGGATTTGCCTTCTTGTATGTCCCAATTACCAACACGTAGTACATTTTCTAAGTCCACCATGCTCTTGTTCGTCCATATCATTATGAATCCAACAAGATTTGTTGCGACCTAGTCGTGTACATTCCAATTTCTTATTTGGTATCCAAGTGGTCTCACCATCCTTCACTTCTTTAAAGTCGCCAAATGTCTCGAAAGTGTTGAAGTTGTTGTGCTCTCCACCATGCCATGTTTTAACCAAGTTCTGCAAATTGAAATACGGGGAAAGATATACGCCTGGGTCTTTGAAGCACTGAACAAACGCTGCAATGATATGCGAGTAGGGTTTGTGAGAAGTTGTGGTTTATTGCATATGCAATGTGCTACCCCATCTACTAGAGTGCATTGATGCATCCTCTGTGATTGTAAGCAGAGCTCGTACTTCTTCTCGTGAACGCTCATCACTATCACGATATGAAACTGAGCTTTTGTGATCTTCTCATCCAAGTATCTCTAGATGACCTTAAAATATCGCATATTTGATTGCGCAACTACTTGCATTGTGGGAGGGTATCTACAATTCAAGTAACAAATTGTGTGGTAGAAAGTTATCTCCATTATCGCAGCTATTGGAAGGGACCTCACCCCTTCAATACATTGTTGTATACCTCTGCAAAATTCATTTTCATTATCTCATATTTGGCTCCTTTGACACCCTCAATTAGTGCTCACTTTCCACTAGAAGGCCGGCGATCCAATCTAAGACTTCTTAATCCTATGCCTTCACCTTGTAGAGCCATTGGGATTGACATGTAGATCACCCTCTAAGACTTGCTGTACTTAATCTTGTATCCATACGTGTCATCAATTTGGGCTATTATTTCTTTAGGAGTCATCGCAAAGTTCGCCATCAGGTTGACATATATCACACTGCCAACAAATGTAGATGACAAATTTCTGTGATTACTCAATGCTGATATTAACATATATGAATTTTCACATATCCTAGACACGATAAAATAATCTTCATCCTTCAGTTTGTTTGCATGCACGCGCCACAAACATTCTTCAGGCAGTGCACCTCATACAAACAATTATTGGATGTCAATATTGTGTACTGTCTGTTCAGTGACATAGCCCATTTAGCAACTGCTTTCTTCAAATCTTCTTTGCTCCTAAAAATTTGTCCAAGATGCATGGTATTTTCATTCAAAACTCACAAAGAATTCTGTTAGTGACTAACGACGGCTTCACAAACCTATTTTTGTCACGCTATTCTTCTAGTACACCATTTCTATAATCCCCATTATTGTTCTCCTCGGAGTCTGAAATCTCATTAGCCCTATCGTCCTCTAAAATAGCATTCGCATTTGTCGTATGGCCATCACTAACTCTTTCCACAAATTGATACATGTCATTACGGGTAAACATAAACTCACCCACTACAACATTTGGCCTAAATGAGGCGATAGAGCAGGCGGTAGGTATACAATACAATTCAACATACGTCAACATTACATTAATAGGACTTTTTGGGTCTATCAATCTCGACACATAGGTTAGACTATCCGAAGCAACCAATACAGTCTTGAATTTTTCCTACCTACCATAACACCAACCCCTTCAGTTTGACATTATGGAACCCAACCATTCCTCTAAATAAACCAATAACCCACACACGCATTTGATCCAACGACCATGATTTGGAATCTGTTACTTCACAACTCATATATTGATATCTACTCAAATTAGCCCCATCTGAGCCATCATATACAGCACTTTCACCGTAATAAATATACACAATCTTAGATTGAGATATATCTTACAAGTTCCAAAACTGAAGAATTCAGTTTAGGTTCCTAGTTCTCCTATGCACAACCCGAAAATGAATTTAATTTTTTTTACCTATAAAGGGATATAATCTATAGAATTAAAAAAATATGAGAAACATAGAAAACTAAATAAAAACTATAATCACACATTCTATCTATGTTGATTGCTGTACAAAATTTAAGTTCATATGTCATAATAACTTACCTCATACTAACCTAACTACAAACAATTAAGGCGAAGATCAGAACACTAACTAAAAGCTCGGAGTACGATACTCGCAATAGATCAGTCTACTCCACTCAAACCTCCCTGAGTTCTACTACTCATCAACCGTATTGTCAAAATGTCGTATAGAAATTTAAGTTTTTGTAATTATTCTAATATAATGTACAAAAAATCTAAAACAATTATTCAAAAACACTCACTGGGCAATCGCAGCAGATTGGCAATTATAGGAACTTAACAGACTCGTCCCACAATCTCTTTTCCTCTCCTCTCTTCTCTCAAACCCTAATTTTTCTTTTTTTAATTACAATTATTTAAATCTAATTTTCAAGCCCATAAATAGCGCTGCTATCAACCCAATTGCCATATGTTGTGACAATTGGGGGTTGCATAGAGTTCAGTTGCCAAGATGTACGACGACTAGGTTGACAATGCATTTTTGGGTCCAGTCGCCATACGTCCTACCGACTAGGCTGCAAATTCAGTCCAATTGCCAAGATGTATGACGATTGGACTAAGAATTGCTCCAGTCGTCGTACGTATTGACAACTAGATACTATTTTTACAAAAACTTTACAATTTAGATTATTCCCACAATTATTTTTTAGTGTATTATTTAAAAAAAATTTCCATCAACAAGATAGTAACAGAAAATCATGTCATTTTCTTCCCCTTCGTTAGGTTGATAATACAACATGTTAGCACATATGTTTGATCTAGACATCATGAAAAACACTATGGTGCATATGCCAATGCTCAATGTCTCATCAGAATGGTCGATCAACTCATACTTATCATATTCTTTTATATATCAACAATATAGAATACTCCACTTCATTAAACTCATAACACTACTTAAGGCTAAAAGTATCCGGTTTGAAAAATACAGGGAACAATTTAATATGTTTTAAAGTAGAGAGATCAAAACGGACCTAAGGGAAATATCAAAGTTATTAAGTTATAACTAGGCCAGTGCAAACCTCGGGTTGAGCTGCCAAAAAGCCCGGATCCATTCAGGCCAATGGGGCTTTCTGCGTCCAAGGCGACCCTATGAGCAACTAGGGTAAGCTGGCCCAATGATTTCACATTGTAAATTGCTTTTGAGACACAATTAGGCTGATACGAGTCTGGCCAAGTTTAGGTGTCGCCCCCAAATTCAAAGCACGCCCTGGCCGACCCGGCCTATGGGCATCGAGCCCTCGGGCCAAAATCGGGCCAGCCTTGGGCGAGCCACCAGGCCTAATTTGGTCACGTCTGGTTACAACCACCGTCAGCTTGCTTCTACAAAGGAGATGAAAGGAAGAAAAATACAATACTAGACTAGATGCTTCTTATAATAAACAGGATTGGGCCTTTTGGTACCCTTTGTTGCCCTACTAGTGTAATGGGCTTTTGCCTAAAGCTTCTTCTTACAAGGCCACCGCAGTATCTGAAGAATGGGCTCAACCCGTATGAGATTTATATGGGAAGGTTATTTGGAGTTTTCTTGTCTAACATGATACAAAATTTTGCTCAGTTAGCTATACGAGTAGGGTATTTGATTGGCCGAATGCGGTGTGTTACAATTGTATGAAAATGCATTTGATGTCAATGAAAATTTCTAATCATCACTGGCTACCCTCAATCATATATCAGCAAGTGCGATTAATCACTACTGATCTCAGAACTAATTATCCTTAATCACGATTGATCACGACTAATCACTATTTAAAATTGCCACTAATAACCACTAGTGGTGTACAATGAACCGAGCTTGTAGAGTCTAAACGAAAATTAGACGAGACTTCATGAGCTTATACAGTGTACAATGTGGCATCTTATATTAGGATTTAGGAGAGTATTCTCAGAGAGCACAACAGGATTGTTAGACCTGCTGACAAATTGGATTCGGATATGCCCGATCGAGCACACTTTGGCCTGCAAATGAATAACTTTGGTGATATAGTCAGATCAGCTCAAGTCCAATCGCCCTAGGAAAATCGTCTTGTACAGAATTGGATCCGAGCATCTTTTGGATTCGAGGTGCAAAAAGTTTGAATCCTTTGGATCAACTCAATCCAGTCCAATATACATATCGGGCCAATTAAATGCAAATTTGACTCGAGTCAAGTCAAACGGATTTAATCGAGTTATGTTCAAAAAATCATATTGAACTAGGTTCACATTAGACTTCTTGAATTTTGAGAATCTTAATCCAAACATTGGAAGCTCAATTCCAACCCTAACCTCAGGCCAGACCAGATTATGCTCAGACTTAAACAGAACCACACTAAACAACTTGGCTTGTGTTTACTAAGTCTATTCTCACAATAAAAATTTTTGGGTCTATACCATTATTAATAGGTGATATTTACTAAAATACCAATTATTACTAAGTCGATTCTACATGTTCAACAAAATACCATATTTTCTCCTCTAAGATATTGTAACTCTGCACCTTGTTTCTCTTCATCCCATAGACGCTCGAATTGATAGCTATAGTATCCATGCTATAATGTTCTTGGTAGTTGCTACAATATACTTGCAGTAAGTTTGCAATAATATATACTATGGACTATGGGTAGTCTGTTGTATATATGATCTTGAGTATGGTTTACATAATGGGATATGATATGAATATGTAATGTGTGTTTAGTTGAGTTTAAAATTTATCAATAAACTAGAAAAATTATTTAACAAGAATTTGATTTATTTGATATGATATGTGAAAAAAAGAAAGAGGGAAGAGTAATAAACCGCATCAGCTAGTGGTAAGAGAATGTGGCTTATTTGCCCAAATAAATTGGAACCCCTTAATCTGGCCAAAATAAACAAGGTATTCCGCTTCAACTTCAGCGTAAACTTATTTTGCGAAAAAGCCTAAGCTTAAACTATCAAACACCCCGCAACGAAGATGGCATAAGATAATAAGCATTTATATGAAATATTATTTAGTTTGCTATACGAGTTACAACAGTTAAAAATATTTAAGATTAAAAAATACTATCTAAATTAGTAATCAATTTTTTATTCTACTTTAATAACTTTTATCTTACCATATATAGTGATCTTTAATAACCTTAACTCACACTAAAATCATTTATACACTAACCAAACACTCATTTAATCCTGTCATTAGGCAGGCCTAGCTCTGCACTTACGCAAGGTCGGCCCTAACATTTCTTAGATCCCCGAGCGAAATAGAAATTAGAGGCCGCCAACTTGATGTATATAATAAAAATCTATAGTCATGATTAAAGTGTTCATAACTTATATATAAAATTTTTTTAAAGAAAAATAGGACAAATTTAAAATAAAAATATGACAACCTTAATTAAAAAAAATACGACAATTTAAAATAAAAAACGATAATATAAAATGATAAATGTGACAATCTTAATTAAGAATATGCGATAGCTTAAAATAAAAATGTGACAACCTAAATATAAAAAAAAAACAACCTAATGAGAAAAATGTGACAATATACAATGAGAAAATACGATAACTTAAAATAAAAAAATTCGACAATAAAAATATATGACAACCTGAAAATAAGAAAATGCAATAACCTAATATATATTCGATCAACTTGATGGTCATTGGACCAAAAGTGGAAGAAAATTGGATAAAAAAACCTTATTATAGATTTATTTTTTCATTATTAGCAGTGTTTCAAATAGCGAGCTATCATGATACCATAATGATTTTAGAATACTAACATTACAATACAAGAAAAATCACGGCTGTTACAACTATGACTGCTATAGTGATTATAACAGCCTGCTATAACACACAGTGAAAAAGTGACTGCTACACTTCATATGCTATTTTGGGTTAGATTTATAGTTTGGATGTTAGCCCAACAAATTTAATCTGAATTTTTTAATGTTGTGGTAAATCATATTTAATGTATTAAATATTATTTTACTAAAAAAAACTCTTGTCGGTAGACTGGAGCATTTCCCACTCGACGACAGATGGCTCATGGTCCACAAGACTGATCCCTAGCACAAGGAATGAGCTTCCTCTTTCCCATCGCCGACAACTCTGGACTGAATATCTAAACTCTTCTAATCTTCGCTCTGCTGCTGCTGACGAGGGCTCTGGTTCTTGGAAGGATCTGCCTCCAACTGTGCCTATTGCTCGAGAAAACAACGACGTCGAAGATGTTGATGCTCTCAACAAATGGGAGTAGCAAGACTCCAACGTAGCCACCAAGTCTACGACGGTAGCTAAGCAAGGGTCTTGGCACTCTCACGAGGCAGGAACCAAGCAACTGAAACTGGCACCCAAGGAGTACGAGACGAACTGAAAGGGCGTGCTCCGAAGCCTCCCTGCGTACCGCTGACGAATCACTCCCAAGACGTCTCGAGCTACATTCTAGATCGTATCCTTGATTTGTACCCTGTTAACTTCATGGCGTATGGGACGGCCATTCTTGCCGTCCAAGGCTCACACCAAGAAATCCTCCCAACCACCTCATCACCCTCAGCCTGGAACAACAGTCGATTCTTTCATCCAAGAAACTGCAACCCTAGCCACAGAAGCTCAGCCTAACCACTGAACCTCTCCACATAGGTGAACGTTCGGACCGCCATCTACAAAACAACAAACAGAAAAATAAAATCTCAGAATTTTGAAATAAAAACTTACAGTATAGTTAAAATAAGCAAAGCAAATTAAGTATGGCTGCACAACAAATTAATCAAATCAGCGTAAATCAATCAAAACACTACTTGTATTATACAACATGAAGTAAATTTATCGTGACAAACCTGAAGAACCAGGGGTATAGAATACTCAAATACTTTTTAAAACTCTGTATAGGTGTACTATTTCTCCATAATACTTCTCAACTTATTATTATCAGACAATTCTGCATACGACTGAATTGGAGATGACACATTGTTCACTCTACCTTACAACAATTTTTGCTTTACCTGATAAAGAACTACCACCCGCTGGTTAAATCTTAGTACCATTATGGTGGGCTATACCCCACCCCAACCCCTTCCCAATATTGGGTCCAGGGCTTAACCCTCAATGGGTCAATGGAAGAGTTTAATCAATTTATTCATTTTATATCATATCATTTCACCTCATCTCATACCACATACTTCCACCATGCAGAGTTAAATTAAACATTTAATAGAGATACTAGGTCATATTCATCTTATATCAGACTTGTAGATAGTATGTTTTTCATGTCTCTAAAAATATGACATAATTGTTTAATCTTTATGAGTCTTAAGTAAGGCATCATTCCATTCATCCCAAATGTACCACATGTACCCACAAACTTTCCCAACCTTACCATACTCATCATTAACTAAAATTATCAACAACATTTTGAAAATACACTTTGCTTTTCAGATAGCCATTCACTGGATTAATTACACTACTAGATTCTTACATTTACACCTATGGCATGAAGGATACATGGCATATGGTTTAACAATTCAAAGATGGCAACTTCAACATGGGTTGCTAACTAAGTAATTTTACTCTAACATTAGCAGTATTATCAAATAGCATGCATAATATGTTTCAAAACCAAACTACGTATCATCTGTAAACTATGGGTTAGACATGATCAACGATTTGTGAGTTGCCTTGATCTCCGTAGACGAGGTCTTCTGGAGCAGGATTAGCTGGTTGCTTCTTAATCATCGCAATAATTTAAACGCATAGCACTCAATCATCCAGTAAATGTATATAGTACATATGTAATGATGAAATGCAAGTTGAGCCTAAACTGACAGATCTGGCTCGGCTAGGGTTGGTTTGAGGCTCCAACACTAAGATTCCAACAGATTTGGTTCTTCAAACAAGCATAAATTCTGATCAAACTCTAGATTTGGATTCCAAGGGGAAAATTGCACAAAATGACACAGACAAAGTTAATTTGGACAATCCAAAGACCACAGCTGACACTGGCTAAGTCAACAACTCACTTTGAGCCAGCTCAAGCTGGTTCTTCTGGCCACGGCCCAAAAGACACAAGAAGACAAGTTGCCGGGCTGCGGCGATCTAACTAGTAGCAAGGACTGGGTTTATTGGAGCAAAGTGAAGTAAAGTAGGGGAACTCGACGATGTCGGCGACGGTGGTGCACGGCCGGCAGCGCAAGAGCAACACTGGCAAAATAGCTTGAGGTGGTCAACCGCGAGAACGGAGATGCTGACAAAGACAACCCAGCGGTGGGGCCCAGCGGCATGCCTAGGGTACAAGGAACCCGACGACGAGGAAGATCCCGGTGGTGACTTTCACCGGCGCCAGCCCAACTGGAGCAACGAGGCAGCCGGCGGCGAGTTCAACGATGACAAGGAAGTCCCCAATTTGGTGAAACCGAGGGCGATTAGCCAGAGATGGTCAGTATTGGCAACGGTGATCACTCCACTGTGCACAAGGGCGCGCGCGGCAAACTGCGACGAGGGCTCGCTAGAGACGTTGAGACTTGGCAGAGAGCAACTAGAGACAAAGGCGAAAATGGTGGCGTTAGAACAGCTGGCAGCGAGCGGCCACGGTGGCCTAGTGACGGCGAGGCCAAGACGGCCGAAAAGACTAGAATTGGCAGAACACCCCTCCGCGATGATCTCGCTGGAGAAACTGGCCAGTGATGACCGATTGGCTACCAGGAGCACAGCTGGCAAGGTGGGGCTCACCGGTGACGACGGCGGTGCGGCGAACCACCCGAGGGCACCGTTGACTGTGTTGGATTGCGCTTTGGTAGGACAGAGTACAGACAGACACACATGCATGCATTGAGCTAGAACTTGGTGTATATGCCTATACGTTCATGTGTATGTGTTTGATGATTCCTAAGAACATTACCTTCTGTTGTTGGATGCAAAGTGTGGTGATAATCACTAAGCTTCTAGCTTATGTACATGTTTATGCATGATCTACTGTGTCATTGCCATGCTAGGTGGCAATGCATGAATAAGGACAAAATAGTTCTTTCACTGATGCTCTGGTGCAAATGGCATGGGCAAAGTAGTAATTTCCTCTAGTCAATGCATGACAACCATGCAAGGACTTGTATGCGATTTATATAACGTTGGGGTTTAAAATGGAAAAGGACTTATTTGCAAAAGGGCAATATGGTCAATTCACTATTACTTCTATACAAAATTTTGGGTAGTTTGGTAATTTTGTTCGTCCTATTAAAATACTCAAGTAAGGCTACTTTTGACAATTTAATAAAACATAAGGACTAAATTGAAAATATGGGTTTAATATAATATATTATACACATATGCATAGATTTTTAACCCATTTTACAAGCTAGAACATAATAGCTCTAATGAAGTTCCTCTTTTCAAATTTTGATAAATCTTAAGGACTAAGCTGAAAATAGCTGAGTAACAGATTTAGAAAATACTATGCAAGGATAAAAATGTGATTCCATTTAGTATGCTTATGCATCAAATGCTTGAGTGAAAAGGCTAGATAAAAATCAGGAGCAAGCTCTAGATGGACTCTGACTGGCAGGGGAGATCAATCTAGAAGAAAATAGGGGCAAAAAAGGAATTTTTAGGATGTGACAACGACACCACCATAATGCGATAATCTTTATTTAAAATACTGATTCTTAATCGAAATATTATCATATTTTATAATGTAACTAGACTTTCAGTTGCAGTTAAAATTTACATAATACGCCTTAAATATGCTAACACCGAAAGATTTATGCAAACAAATAGAAATAAATGCAATTTTGGGCTATCAAAGTGAAAAAACAATAAAAATAAAGTAGTTTGCAATTTGATCTATTTGAGGATAGGAACTTCTTTATTTTCTTTTTTAAATAGAAGATTTTATCATAGTTATTAGAATATATAAAACTAGTGATCAGTCTGCACTGCCATTTCTTGTAAAATATAGTCTTTAATATATGTAAATGGGATGATATGCTTCAATCTCATGAGCGTAGATCTAGATAATATATATTGGTAATTTAGGAGATATTTATAAATAACTTAAAATAAAAAATAATTTGAAAATGCTCATAGTTTATCAAAATTGCAAAAAATGTATTTTTTGGATGCGATAAGTCAATTATCACGATCTAAAACAGCGAGAGGACGACCACAGACGCAACAGACATATTTTCCCAACCCATCTGCACAAAAACTAGTCTACAAGTCGAGTGGTTGCCTGATCGAAGTGTAAATTGATTAGGTGAGTGATCGAGTGGTCGCGTGGTTGAATGACCGGGTGGTCGAGTGGTCTAAATGTGATTCGACCACGCGATCACTCGACCACTCTGTCATTTTACCACACAACCAATTCCTGTCGTGGATGGGATGGGAAAAAGGTTTCTCTCGCGCCTGTGATCGTCCTCTCACGGTTCCATACAGCGATAATTGGCTTATCGAGGGTCAAAAAGACATTTTTGTAATTTCGATAAAATGTGGGTCATTTTTCAAATTATTTTTTTATTTTCAATTATTAATAAAAAAAATTCGTAATTTAGTGCTCTATTTATGAGCAAATAACTATTTAGTGTGGTTGTATAGTTCTTTGGTTTTAATTAAGAGGAATTTTTTAAATAATACATTTAAAATAAAAAATTACATAACTAACATCCACCTTAAAGTTTTTGCAGAAATGGCTGACCGTCACCAGTCGTTTTGGCGATAGAGAGATTTCTGAACATCAGTCGTCAGAATGTTTAATGACAGAGAGATGTCGCCAGGTTGCTTTGCGACAAACTATTCAGAGGCCGCTGTCGCCAGGTATCGTGGCAATTGAAGTAGCAATGGTTATATAAACCCAAAAAATTGTTGAAATATTCATTTTAATTTCGTAAAAAAGAAAATTTAGGGTTAAGGAAAAGAGATGAGAGGAAAGAAAAGTCACATGGAGGTTCTGTCGATTTGGCACGGTTGTCGATCCGCTGCAATTCACTGGTGAGGGTTTCTTTAGTAATTAATTATATATTTTTGTATAATATACTGAAATAATTACTGATACTTAAATTTGTATACGATAGTTGATTGAAGTGTCAAGAAAGAACAAACCCTATAGATTTGGGAGTGGCAAGTTGATCCCCTCAGGAGTACTTCGGTTCTTTGGCATGTAGTACTTAAGTTTTAGTTAGGTAGATTTATCTGCTGCAATTAATGCATACTTAAAATACATTTGGTACACATCACTTGGAGTCATAGGATATTCGTTAGATAGCAATGTAGAAGTTTATAAAAAATCTATGTATGGTGATGAAATCTTAGTTTGCTAGAATTATGGTAGATACTTAAATTAAATGATAGAATCTAAAGGATATTTTGCAAAATCAAAATGGGCTACATATTTAAATTAAATATAATGTATGTTACAATTGAAATTGTACATTTGTTGTTTATATGTAGGACATGTCACAATCTGAAATTATATATATTTATTATGGTGAAGGTGTAATATATGATGGTCCAGGCGAGACTGATTTAAGTGGATGTTAGTATTTGAGTAGTGAAGCAATAACTCCCAAATCATGGTCTTTGAAACAAATACGTGTTTGGGTTGTTTATTTATTTAAATGAAGGGTTGGGTTCCACAATGTCAGATTGAAAGGATTGGTTTTGTGGCAAAATAAACAAAATTCAAGATCGTATTGGTTGCTCCGAAAACTTGTTTGTGAGCAAACATGGTCGTCATGCGTCTGTAAATTGATGAACCCAAAGAGTCTTATAAACATAATGTTGCTATACACAAAGTTGTATTGCTTACCTACCCCCCATGTTGCAGCTTCGTTTATGCCAAATGTCGGAGCTAATGAGTTTACATTTGCATGAAACAACATGTACCAATTGGTGGAAGGAGTCGGTGATGGTCATGTGACAGATGCGGATGCCAATTCAGAGGACAATACGGACGATGACATTTCCGAATTAGAGGAGAGCAACAGTGGGGAAGATAGATTGGGTGTACCAGAAGAATGGCATGACGAAAGCGGGTTTTGTGAAGCCGTTGTTAGTTAGCAGCATAACTCTTCATGGGATGTAATGATAATATTGTGCATCTCGAGCAGATTTTTAGAGACAAAGAAGACTTGAAAAACAACAGTCACCAAATGGGCTATGTCACTAAATAGACAGTACACAGTAGCGACGTTCAGCAAATGCTTGTATGAGGTGCACTGTCTATTAGAAGAATGTTCATGGCGTGTGCATGTGTACAAACTGAAAGATGAAAATTATTTTATTGTCTCTCGCATAAAAGATCATTCCTGCATGTCAATAGCAACATTAGGTGAGCATAGAAATATGTCATCCGCATTTGTTGGTAATATAGTATATTCTAACCTAATGACGAACTTTGCGATGACTCCTATGGAAATAATTGCCCAAGTTGACTACACATATGCATACAAGGTAAAATATAGCAAGACTTGGAGGGCAAACCAGAAGGCTTTGGAATCAAGATTAGGGACCTTCAAGTCATACAATTATATGCCAAGATTGCTTGATTATATTCAGCAAGCTAACCCTGGCATAGTTGTAGACATTGTTGACGAAACAATTGATGGTGTTCAATCACATCGTACCACTCATCGTATTTTCTGTTCTTTTGAGTAGTGCATAAATTCTTTTCAATTTTCCAGGCCTATGCTCTACATCGATGGCACCTTTCTATCTTGGAGGTACTACAATACTTTGATAACCGCTATTGCATCTAGCGCAAATGACTAGATTCTTCTTATAGCTTATGTAATTGTTGAGGGTGAAAACAAAGACAGTTGGTTATGGTTCCTGAGGAATGTGAAGAGATCGATTATGAAAGATCGAGAGAATGTCTGTGTCATTCATGATCACAAGAAGGGATGCTTAGCACTATTGAGGACATGAGGACACTTGAGAGCGAGCCGTACCCGTGAAAAGATATACAAAGTCATTGGTGTATGCATCATATGGCAGCAAATTTGTTCAATCGGTTCAACTGACACTAGATTATGACCCTTTTCAAGAAATTGTGTGTTCAGAACCAGAAGAACAAGTTCGACAACTTGAAGGAGAAGTTAGATGATCTCACACTTCATCTAACAAAAGACAGGGAGTCACAACTAGGTGCGCAAGAGCGGCAGGCGCTTATGCGACGAGATAAGACACAACAAGGTCCATTGGAGGACAATCTGCATGTCAACCCCGATGGCACAACCTGACGAAGACATAAAATAAAAAAGTTCTCCAATTGGATCGCTGGTCTTCTGATTGAAAAATGGGCGCTCATTGAGGATGTGGGTGGAGCAAGACAAGGCATTATGACAATAAATTTTGCGGAGGTATATAATAATGTGTTGAAAGGGGTGAGGTCCCTCCCGATAGCCACTATACTGGAAATGACTTTCTAACGCACCGTTCATTACTTCAATAATAGATTTCCCCCCACAATGCTTTCAGTCATGAACTCAAATGTACGAAATCTTGAGGTTATTCAGAGATATATGGACGAGAAAATTAAAAAAGCTCAGTCGCATATCGTGACTGTGATGAGTATTTAGGAGAAGAAGTACAAGGTGCGGTTGCAAAAGAAACATGTCGGTGCACACGTAAGATCGCAGAAGACACATCATTGTACTCTAGTAGATGGGCTAGCTTGATGCACATGCAACAAACAGCAACTTCTCCACAAACCCTACTCGCATGTTATTGCAATTTGCATCCAGTGTTTTAAAGACCTAGGTGAGTACGTTTCTCCTTAGTTCAGTTTGCAGAGCTTGGTGCAAACATGGCAAGGTGGGGAGAACAGTATCAACACATTTGGTACATTTGGCGACTACAAAGAAATAAAGGAAGCTGAGACAACTTGGATTCCAAATAAGCAGTTGGAATGCACGTGGCCTGGATGATCCGGGAGGATCTTTAGGTCGAGTCGCATACGGTTTCGCGACCTTAACCGTGTTCGGAAAGGTTTCGTGATCGTTCCCTGTTCGGAATTGTAATCCGAACCAAATATAGATTACTAAGTCTATCCGTTTAGGATTAGTTAGTTATACGAGTCTAATACGTTTAGGTTACTGAGTCTGATACATATTCATACGATTGGACTATAAATACCTTGTAATAGGTCTAGTTTAGATCATCGAAGAGTCATAGAACTTATTTGAGTTTTAGACACTTATAATTCCTTCTACATAGGCAAGTGTGTCTAACATTCGATGTATAAAGCCCTCTTTGAAATAAAGAGTTGTGCAATTACTTTGGGTTTCGGTATTTCCGAATAAGATCCGGTTATTCCGCATATTAGAATTTGGGCGAGCCTAGTGCGAAAACCAAGGCTAGGTCTCAAACGGATCAAGTTGGTATCAGAGCAACTTTCCTATCCTGTGGATGGTGAAGACTCACCAGGGTTACAAAACCTCCGGAGAAACTCCAGGCGATCAATTGACGATTCCTACAGCCGCGTCTCCGACAATGTCTGACGATACCCTCGTTCAAGTTAACCTAGTCGAACAAGTGGCTAAGCTCTCCACCGACATGGAAACTGTGCTTACTTGGATTAAGCAGCAGACCATTATTGTACCTCCTGAAACAAGGAAGGTTATAGGTGTGAAGGCTGGTGAAGACTTGCGCAGGGCAAACGAAGATGAAGACGAAGGCGGCCATAAGACCGACGACCTCGCCAACACCTCTTTAGCTGTCGGATCTTTCAAGGTCGACGCTAAGATTGAAATACCCATATATGATGGGGTGATCGATGCCGAGAAGCTGGATTCTTGGATCGATCAACTTGAGACCTACTTTGACCTGAAAGGGTTCAGTAGTGCTCAAAAGGTAAAGTTCGCACCTTTGAAGATGAAGGAACACACTAAGACTTGGTGGAAGGCCCTTGTCGCCAGTGTTGAAGCTGACGATCTTGCGTGGGGTCAATTCAAACGAGTTCTGCGACAAGAATTCTATCCGATGGGTTATCTTGAGGAGAGATGGGAGCGTTGGCACAGATTGTACCAACGGCACGACCAGACCATCCAAGACTATACTACGGAATTCCGGAGACAAGCAATGGTCATCGGCATCTCACTGTCCGATCCTCGGGTATTTCGGAAATACACATCTAGACTTCATAAATCGATCAGTATTGAGCTAAGTCTGTTCGGCATCCAAGACATCGCGACCGCAAGCACAACTGCTATGGCGATCGAGAAAAAGAACAAATCCCGCAGCGACAAAAGCACGAAGGAAAGTGCGACCTCGACAAAGAAAAAGCCAAGTTCAAAGAAGAACGCTTCAAAATCGGGCACGGGTGCCTTTTGTGAACATTGTCAAGTCGCGGGACATACCAAGGACAAATGCTACAAGCTTCATCCTGAACTTCAACCGAAGAAAAACGGACCAGGGGAAAGAACAACCACGGCTACTGCGACTTCACCCGACGAAAAAGTTGGTCGAGTGAATTCGGTTAATAAGACGGATACGACCTTGTCACTGATGGCAATGCCGAAGGAGAAGGGTTCGGATCCACCGGACGACCATCACCCAACGGAGGACTTGTTCACTATCAACATCCAGGTGAAGCACGAAGTGGTCGCAGCAATATTCGATCCCGGAAGTCAAAAGAATCTGGTCTCCGCTGGACTGGTTCGGCGATTTGGTTTGAAGACAACCACACACCAGCGACCATATCCGCTAGGTTGGTTTACATCCGACGTGAACCAACAGATTACGAGTCAGTGTGTGTTGAAGTTTGCAATCTCTGCACGATATATCGACGAGGTGCAATGCGATGTTGTCCCTATCGATATCTGTCAGGTAATCTTTGGGAGTCCGTATCTGTATGATCGAGACGCTCACTTCCATCGGCGTGCACAAGAGTACGACCTCACCAAAAATGGAGTTATGTTCGTGATCAGTAGAGATATCCACGTCAACACTTCGAACTTAATTACCACAAATCAAACCAAACGAATTGTCAATGCATGTCACAAGTATGTGCTTGTTATGATTCGATCCATTGGTCAAGGTGAGGGTACTCGACCAGTGTTGTCGTTGGCATGCCGAGAGGATTCTTGTCGTTTGTCGGGATTGCTGGAGAAATACAGTGATCTGTTCGAGACTACCCAGGGTCGTCCGCCGAAACGTCCAATCGAACAAGAAATTCAGCGTGTGTCCGATGCGACACTGTCCAATCTGAGTATGTATCGCAACTCAGTATTGGAGAATGAAGAGATCAAGAGACAACTTGGTGAGTTGCTAAACGATGGTGCCATTCAACCGAGTAGTTCACCTTGTGGATCTCCTGTGGTGCTAGTGCCAAAGAAAGATGGGACTTGGCATATGTGCATCGACTACTGAGCACTAAACAAGATCACTATCAAGAACCGGTACCCCTTCCTCGTATTGACGATCTGCTAGACCAATTGAAGCATGCTGTTGTCTTCTCCAAATTGGATCTTAAGTCAAGATATCATCAAGTTAGCATCCGAGAGGAGCATACGTGGAAGACCGCGTTTAAAACACGACAAGGTCTGTTCGAATGGCTGGTCATGCCGTTTGGTCTCTGCAACGCCCCGGCAACTTTCATGCGTCTTATGAATGACGTATTGAGACAGTTCATCGACGACTTTGTGATCATTTACCTCGACGACATACTGGTTTATAGTCGTTCGTGGGATAAGCACCTCATTCATGTCGAAAAGGTGTTCGAACAGCTGCGGCAACATCGACTCGCCTCAACCGTAAGAAGTGCGAGTTCGACCAACAAACTCTACTTTACCTAGGATTCATGGTCGGCAATGGTACGTTGCAAATCGACCCAGATAAGGTAAAAGTGATTCACGAGTGGCCGCAACCGCGAACAGTTACGGACGTGCGCAGTTTTGTCGGAGCATGCCAATACCTTCGGAAGTTCATCCGACACTTCTCGATTATGGCTTCTCCATTGCATACATTAACCAAGATCGATCAGAAGTTCGAGTGGACAGGGAAACATGAGGACACGTTTCTCTTGATGAAGAGGAAGATCAGCGAGGCGCCTGTGTTAGCTTTGCCGAATCTCCAGAAACCATTCGAGCTAGAAATTGCCGAATCTCCAGAAACCATTCGAGCTAGAAACCGATGCCTCAAGTTATGCGATGGGCGCAGTGCTCATGAAAGAAGGTCGACCAGTGGCATATCACTCCGAGTTATTCCAGGGAGCTTAGAAGAACTACCCGACTTATGATAAGGAGTTATGCGCACTGCATCAAGCCGTGAAACATTGGCGGTGTTACCTCTTGGGTAAAGAGACTGTTGTCCACACCGACCATCAACCGTTGCAATATTTGCAAACTCAGTCCAAGCTACAACAAACTCGACACATGAAGTGGATGTCGGATCTGCAACAGTTTAATCTAGTGCTTAAGTACAAGAAGGGCGTACACAACAAATTGGCGGACATGTTGTCGCGACCACCAGTTACGACCCTCTGTTTATCAACATTCATGCAGATCGAGCCCTCATGTCATGATGACTATGCCGCTATGTACAGTGAAGACCCTGATTTTCAAACAGCACTGACTGAGCTCGAAATAGGGAAACATATGGAGTTCGTTTGTCAAGAATGACTCTTGTACAAGGGCAATTTACTTTGCATACCTCATGTAGCACCTCGAATTCAATGGTTGCGAGAAACGCACACATCGCAGATAGCTAGTCACTTTGGGGTTACAAAGACGTTGCAAAATCTTCACCGACATATGTTCTGGCCGCATATGCAGCAGGATGTGGCTAGTTTTGTTCGAGGCTGTGGTCTCTGCAGTATCTCGAAACCGGCAAACCAAAAATTAGGTTTGTACACTCCTTTACCAGTTCCATCGCGACCATGGGAGAGTATATCCATGGATTTCTTGGGAGGATTGCCGAAGACCCGACATGGCAACGACTATTCGTGGTTGTTGATCAGTTCTCAAAAATGATTATTCTTATTCCTTGTCGAAAGACTATCACAGGAAAAGAAGCAACTCAGGTATTCTTTCAACACGTTTGGACACACTTCGGACTGCCGACTTCTATTGTGTCTGATCGCGATACCCGGTTCCTTAGTCACTTTTGGCGATCGCTTTGGACGATGATGGACACCAAGCTAAAGAGGAGTACTGCCTTTCATCCGCAAACTGATGGTCAAACCGAGGTGGTAAATCGCACAGTCGTTCATCTCTTAAGACAATATAACTTGAAGCACCCGAAGACCTGGGATGAAAGCATACCGTACCTGCAATTTGCTTTTAATCGAGCAGTGCATGGTTCGACTGGAAAGTCGCCATTTGAGGTCTGTTTAAGATTTCTACCACAGAGTCCATTCGACATGGAGTTTATGATTCCTACCTTAGCACAGAACAGGAAGGAAGCATCTGATCAATATCGAGCACAAAAGTTCCTAGAAGGTATTCAACGGCTCCATCGAGAAGTTGAACAGAACTTGCTGAAAACTCAACTAAAGTACAAGGTACGACATGATCGGCACCGAGTTGGTGCGCAATTTCAAGAAGGTGATATGGTATGGTTACATCTGAGTAAGGAGAGACTTAAAGGTGAAGGTAAGAAGCTCAAACCCATTCGTTATGGTCTTTTTCGGATTTTGCGAAAAGTTGGTAATAATGCTTGTCAGCTCGAGTTACCTCCATACATGGATATTTACTCGGTTGTCAATGTTGAGCACCTCAAACTCTTCGAGCCTTCAATACTGGATGATGAACCAAATACTATAGTACCATCTGTTGAATACTTGGTCTATCAACAAGACAAACCTCTACGTGAAGATGTGATTCTGGAGAAGAAGGTGACTACCACCCGAAGTGACAAAAAGGAGACTTTTCGAATCGGTCAGAAAGGTCAACGAGTACGTGTGGCAAAATGGTACACCAGAGAAGATGAACAAGCCCAATTTCTACATCTCCAGTTTGATCGAGATGTCGGAACATGGGTTGGCTCCTTCTCAACAAGGGAGTCATGGTCCGGGAGGATTTTTAGGTCGAGTCGCATACGGTTTCGCCACCTTAACCGTGTTCGGAAAGGTTTCGCGATCGTTCCCTGTTCGGAATTGTAATCCGATCCAAATATAGATTACTAAATCTATCCGTTTAGGATTAGTTAGTTATACGAGTCTAATACGTTTAGGTTACTGAGTCTGATACGTATTCAAACGATTGGATTATAAATACCTTGTAATAGGTCTAGTTTAGATCATCGAAGAGTCATAGAACTTATTTGAGTTTTAGACACTTATAATTCATTCGACGTAGACAAGTGTGTCTAACATTCGACGTATAAAGCCCTCTTTGAAATAAAGAGTTGTGCAATTACTCTGGGTTTCGGTATTTCCGAATAAGATCCCGTTATTCCGCATATTAGAATCTGTGCGAGCCTAGTGCGAAAACCAAGACTAGATCTCAAACGGATCACTGAACGACGCAAATCTCGCCGAATTTGAAATGACATGGACAAACAAGACCATGCCAGACTCCAGAAATGTAGTACATGTCGCCAACCAAGACATACAAGAAGACAATGCCCTTGTGGTTCTAGTAGTAATGCATAACTATGTAGTATTGTGTATTTTTGTTATGTAACAACTTGGTACTATGTTTACTGTATCAGACTTGTGTATTGTTATGCAACAAGTTATGTACCTAAATTTATATTATTTCCTTTGTTGTGTCTGTATCTGAATTCGTAGCAATTTTTGTGTTGTCAATGAAAACTCTGATTGAAATTTTCTCTATTTTATTAAATGACATTTTAGAAACACTTTCTTGCGGGCAGACATGATTGGCGATGGGAGCTACTGGATCGTGATATTGATCATCATCGATTGCGCAAGCTTGCTAGAGGAGAGGTACTAGACATACTTTGCCTGCAAAGCCCTGATCAATACTGGCGCATGGCGGTTCATTCCAATTCTCAAACGAGCGGGTTTGCTTCCCCTAGCCAGGATGGTCGACACTGGTGATCAACGATTCGCTTTCGACCATTCGTTGATCATTGTGTTAGTTGACAGGTAGAGGCCAGAGACCCACACCTTTCACCTCTCGTTTGGTGAGATGACGATTACGCTGCAGGATGTTTCCATGCTTTTAGGATTGCCCAGTACTGGTGAGGTCTACATCCCCCCGACATGCTGTGAGTTGTATGGTGCCAGACATTCTTGTAGCGATTTCATGGTGTCGTGGCTCATGAAGTGGATGGTGCACCGTACGCGGAGTTTGACCATCCGATCGGAGTGCCTCTTACTTGGCTTGTCAATTCAAGGTATATCCAGATGAGGGACCCAATTAGATTGTGAGGAGGCACCTGAAGGCATATCTACTCTTGTTCGGGTGGGTACTGTTCATGTCTACGCACGAGGACACCATGGACCACAATTTTATTCCGGTAGCACAGAGGATTGCCGAGGCAACAGATCTTCCGCAGGTGCCTACGATTAGTTGGGGTTCAGCTACTCTATGCGCTATATATCAGGGTATCTGCAATGCATCACGTCGTCGATCCCGCAACTCGTGCTTCACAGGCTACCCTCTGCTTCTATAGTTGTGGTGATATGAGTGATTTAGCATAGGTTGACTACCGCTCAACATCACCCTGTTTCCTCCTCCCGTCTAGTGGCATGACGACATTGACATGCCAACAATGGGCATGCGGTGGACTTGGTAGTCCCATGTGTGGGTGCACCACCAAGTGATCAGATGTTATCCAGACTTCATTGTCCAATTCGATCATCTTCATGACATTGATGTCATATGGGGGTGGAACCAGGACTACATACATTGGGTTGCTCATTACGGTTTTTCCACACTCTACACGAGGGACCACCCATTCTGGCTGATCGATGCTGATTAATTTTTTCTTTTATGGTGGAGCCTTACATGCCATGGAAAGTGATGCGCTAGTTTGGTCTCCACCAAGAAATGCCTCCTCTACCAGTGCCACTGTTTGCCCAAAATGTGCACGAGTATGTTATCTTATCTAAATTTGGTTTAGTTTATTAAATTGTTACTCACAACTTGTGTACTAATTTTGTTAAATTCTTTGTAAAAGGCAAGGCAAGAAGGGTAATGGTTCAGATGGTTGGTCCAATCACCAATGAACATGGATGGATTCTTGGACAAACAATGCAGAGTAGGAGGTCGTACTAGAGGCCAATCCATTCAATCCACTTTCATGGGCTGGGTATTTGGAGTGGTACATACCGAGGATGCGCATGAGATTTATTCATACCACTTCCATAGAGGAGCGCACAATGTAGGCCCCTACTACAGAGCACACATTTGATCTAGACCCAGCTGCTAGGCTACATCACACGGTAAGTAAAGTGTCTTTAAGTTATATCATTTGACTCACAGAGAGACTTTTGTAGGATCGAGGATGCTGACTAGATGGGGTTGAATAGGAGGCTTTAAAAACTTTTTGTCTAAAACATTTTTGCAAGATATGAAGGAAAACCAAGTTTTCATAAAAGGGTCTAAAACTATCTAAGATCAAGTTACATTCAACAAGATAGATAATGAAATACAATATGCAAAAAAGAGTAAGCGGAAGCAAATAAGTCAAAGCAAATATAAAGTGTACAAGAGAGAAACCAAGTGACACAACAATTTTTACCGAAGTCTCGAGGACTCGCCTTGTTTCCTCTACTCCTCGTTGAAGAGCTCATGTGTGAGACTTGCTTCTATATCCATGAAGGATATCTCCACTCGGATTGCTCCTTCTCTACTTCGAATAGGCGAGTACCAATGCCTTTCACAAGTGTTTGTTGGCCTCTCCGACAAACTGCAACGGAAAGATTGCGACTCTCCTCCAACGACTATCGAGGCGATGGCGATAGCTAAGAGTAATAAGTTGTACACGTTCACTTGAATTAATCAAGTACTAGAAGTTCAAATGATGCAAATAAATGCCCACACTCTAGCACTAGCTTGCACAATGATGAGTAATGTGCACTAAGTACCCTTAGCCTCTTACAAATGCACTAAGTCAAGCAATGAGGCTAATATTTTTATGAATATCACTTGTCTACTCACAAACACAATGATTTTGCTAGGGATATGAAATTCTATCTCAGAGATCTTCTCTCGACCTCAAACAATCACCGAGAAACTCTAAAGATGCAAATGATGCAAATGGTTGTTCTCGGAGGATCTCTCACAAACTTAATGGATGAATTTTGATCAAAAGATCAAGACTTTTGTACTAGAAGACTTGGGCTCAAGTGTATATCAGAATATAGCTCAGAGAGATGGTCATTTTGTGCTCATAACACATATATATAGCCCAAACCTCTCAATTAGGTGTTCTGGTCATTCAGGAAAAATTGTTAGTTTATGCTAACAGTCAGCTTCAAAGGCTGACAATCAACATCGACCTCTAACGACTAATTATGACACAATCAGAAACCATTGGAATTTTTGTCTACACATGTGCTGACAGTCAGCATTCTTATGCTGACATTCATGCTAACTGTCAGTATAATGTAAAGTATTTTTGGCCCAAAAACATGTCTCTCTGGACAAATGTCTGCATTCAAACTGACTGTTAGCATCATTATCGACCAGTTTTGATCGATCAAATTGAAACCTCTGATTGAAAGTGAAAGGGATCTAGGATATCGACTAGAGGGGGGTGAATAGGCGATTTTAACAAATTAACAATTAATCAAGCAATTAATAGAAAATGAGTTGAAACAAATAACTAAAACAAGATGAACAATGAACAATTTAATACAAGGATATATCTCGTGGTCTCGGTGATTTGCCGATCACCCCTAATCCACGTTGAGGCAAACTCAAATCTCTAACCACTCCTCTATCTAGTCAACCTTCTCTCGAGAAGTGACCTAGATCTCGAGCCGGATTAGTATGATGAGTTATCCAACCTCGATTTCACTAATGATGCACTTTACAGCTCCGGCAAGGCGTGCTCGACCCTTCACAAGACGTTTTGAGGCTTCTTCACAATCTTCCTTGAAGAGCTCTCCAAAACCTTCCTCCTAGCCGTCTAGGAGCCGGCAAACTCCAAGAGTAACAAGCCGGTGATGATCACTTAACCTTCTTCTAGTGCCACAAGATTGATTTAGTGATCTAAATGCAATGTACTAGAAGATCTCAAATGCACACTCTCTCAAAATCAAGAATTAGAACCCTAGAGTGTATGAAACTTGCTTAAGCTCTCAAGGATGATGACAATGTTCACAAATATGCCAAAAGTTATGAACAGGGCCGTGCATGGGAGTATATATACCCCCCACAATAAATATAGCCGTTACAGGCCGTTGGGAGAAAAAGATCACTTGGCGGTCAGACCGCAGGTATAATCCCGATCAGACCGCCGCAATTGCAACGGCATAAAACAGGCGCAATAAATGCTCAACTGCCCTTGTCAGGCACACTCACGGTCAGACCGGACCCAATTGCGGTCAGACCGTGAAACTGTCCAGAGACGACATAGTTTCTGGACACGTTATACGGTCAGGCCGAAAAATACGGACAGACCGGCCATACGGTCAGACCGTAGTACAAAAACACGGTCAGACCGATTTCTCGGTCAGACCGGTCTAACAAACGGTCAGACCGTCATAACACAATAATTCAGAAAGATAGGTCATGAAGTACCAGGAGACTGACCTAGGTTTTTACCTACGGAAAGACCGACCTTTTTAAGGAATAAACTACACTTTGACTTAACGTCGATCAGTCTGAAACCCAATTCGGTCAGTCCGTTTATCCGGTCAGACCGGTCTAACAAACGGTCAGACCGACTGAGACAGAGTTTGGCAGAAATGAGTTGAAACAAGCATTTTCAAAGTATATGGCCTTCTAGTATGCAATGCAAGTTGATTTTATGATTTGTGGCACATAGATGAAGTATTTCGTGATACACCACATGCTCCTCTTAATAGTACGGCGACTATCCTAAAATCCGGTCAAAATTCTTCTCTAATCACCTTAGACCGGTAAAATGGAAAAAGATCATATCCCGTACCTTAGCCTCTTTGAACAATGTCCTTTCTTCATCATGAGGCTCTTTCTTTGTCTTTCATTAACCTGTCTTTTGAGTTTGTTCTTGACACAACTTAGCAGGTATCGTTAGTACAGCATTTGTAATTGTCATTAATTACTAAAACACTCTTTAGGGGCCTAGAAGCTACAGAAAGTCTGGTCAAAAAGCTAGTGGTCGAATGTTTGCTGGTCGAACTTTCATTCGAGCGGAGTACTGGTCAAATGTCCGCACTCGAGCACTTATGTGAACTGTCAGCACAGCACAAATACGAGCATGACCAGGTCTAATACCTATACGATCAGTTTGTGTATTAAATATGATCACGACCAGGTATGATACGACCACGACCAGTCTAGTACAGATATGACCACGACCAGGTCTATCGACGATTGGAACCCGGGGTTCCTAGTCAAACTTACACAAATTTAATTTGGTTAGTAGTGAGAAAATCCTCACAATCACCAAGGAGAATCACGGTATCTAAGCATTCAAATGACACAGAGTTTATACAGGTTCGGGCCCTCGAAGTCTGAGTAATAATCCTACTTCCTGTTGTGCTTTCACTATATGTAAGATGAAATACAAAGAGAATTTGTTGTAAAGCCTAACAAGTCTTCTCTAGGTGAATAGCTGATCAGGCTTCTCGATCTATATCTGATCAAACTTTCGGATCCCCTTCTCCTCTGACTTGGTCTTCTTTTATACTTGTCGAAAGGGTGCCAATAGAGGAAAATTTTGACGGTTTGATAGTTGTTGTGTGTGGTTAGACAACTGCACATCTCTCCTTATCTTCTCGACGGTTGTAATGCACAGTTATGGGTCATGCACATTCATCCTTATCTTCTTGGCGGTTTATTGTGTCAGTAAGAAGAGAAGTTGTATTCTCCTGGTATCGTGGTTGGTAGATCTCAACCATGTCTCAGGTTCAACGCAACTCTTCAATAATCATAGTCATGTATTTGCTACGACCAAGTATTGGTATTGCTATTCTCTTTACGACCAAGATGATCGTAGGAATATATCTCTACAACCGGGATGTTAGTAGGAATGTATCTCCACGACCAAGATGATCGTGGCCATATGAGATTATGTATTCTATGACAATATGTGTATCGACCACATATTTCTACGACCATAAACGTTGAGGTCGGAGGCAAGAATACCCACAATGGGTTATGTCCAGAAGATCTTGGACTATCCCATAGTCTCTCTCCTAGGTCTCTTCGACTACAAAGAGGCATATAAATAACTCAAATTTCATTATGTAGTTCTTTCGACCATAGAACGGCATGGGCAACTAACTCAGGTAATAATCTTCGCCAAGGTCTAGTTTTTAGATCTTAGCTCCAATTCAATCAATCTAGACTTGTTTTCTAGCAATGCAAGAAGTGAATGAGTACTAGTGCAATATGATATGAATACATTTGAGCTTCCATACTAGATCTACTCAAGCTACTAGTTTTCGACCCCTCTTAATAGTACGGTCAAACTATTAAAAAGAATCCTATTAACTCAATCAATCTTCAAATACCGAGACCAATAAAATCGTAAGAAAATGATCTTTAATCTTTGATTTTACCTTTGGTGAAACTTGACCTCACTCAAGATGGGTCATATCAACATCATTCTCCATACGCCCTTACTTGTTTTCATATCGCAATCTATTTTGAAACTACAACGCATATACTCATTAAACCATGTTAGTCTCATAGTTGGGTTGTCATTAATCACCAAAATAATTACTCTCAAAGGAGTTGACTCAACAACTTTCAACTAATCTTCGTTTGCAATTGTTGTAGGCTGACGGTTTTCGGGACAACTACCGTTCGGCTCAATCACTCCTCGATCGTTGCCAGCGGGGACTTCAGGTGATAAGGCACGAGCTAACTACCGTACTCAGTAGAATTTGCGAGACGTCAAAGCGCCATATGGAGGAGATGGGATGCCATGGAGGAGATGATGTGGCAGACCCCACTGATATTGCTGATCCATCTTGTACTACAGCTGCAGCGACAAATGTGGGAACTAGCTCCTCAAACATGGACATTTTGGAGGCACAGTAGCAGTACAATCGCTCCATCGCTGAGACTATGGTTGCATATGAGGAGTTGTCCTAGCAGGAGTTATTGACAGCAGCTCGGATGTCATGTCCACCTAGATCATCCACTGGGCCATCATGGATGCCACATGGTGCCTCCAGCTATGATCCTAGTCATGGCCTACGAAACTACACCGATTTCAAGGGATGGTACATAACCATCTTCAGTGAGAGTGCATCGAGTAACCTAGATCCGATCGAGCTGGTAGACGCGCCTCCACCTACACAACTGACGTAGTTGACTCCACCCCTCCACCTCAGCCACAGGACAGACATCAGAGATGGGCCCCACCGCCGCGTGCTCCTAGTAGGTAACCTATAGCCCCACCCACACTACCACAGAAACAGACATCCTGGACGGCACATCACAGACGGGTATGAACTGTTCAAGGGAAAACCGTCTGCGAAGGCCTGTCGGGAGAATATGTTCAGATATCACAGACGGTTCTGATGTCAAAAACAACTATGACAGTAAATCAGACGGTTCTGAACACAAAACCGTCTGTGATAGTCTACTTATCACATACGGCTCTAACTTAAAAACCGACTGTGATAGATACAATCGGTTCCCAGCTGAGAACCGTCTGTAATAGTCTACTTATCACAAACGGTTCTAACCTAAAACCCGACTGTGATATATACAATCGGTTCCTAGCTGAGAACCATCTGTGATAAGTAGACTATCACAGACGGTTTGGAACTCAGAACCGACTGTGATTTATACAGTCGGTTGTGAACTACGAAGCGTCTGTGATAATCTACTATCACAGACGGTTCTGATGTCTGAACCGACTGGAAAAGTACTGGTGCTTCGAATTCTCAACTGTGATCATTTCTGTCTCCGATCTTCGCGCGCGGCGCCTAGGAGAACACGAAGCATCGCTTTGGAAGTTCTATAAATTGACAGTGGAAAAATTGTCATTTACTTTACAAGTTTTTATAGTTCTTAGACTGTTTGACTCCTTAGCTTCTCTGCGCCAATGGCATCCTCGATGGCATCGTCAGCCTCGCCCTCCCCGGTAAGAACTCTCAATCTTTTGGACTTACCCCTGTATTGTTAATCCCTGTTCAATACATTCTTGACCTGTTGATTTGCACAGGGAAGGGGAGCCGTGGAAGACACTGGCAAAGTCAAGGCCAAGCTGAGGGCCCTCCAGGAGGAGCATAAGCTCCTCACGGAGAAGCACACTCGGCTACGGCTTGACCTTGACGATCTCTTCCAGCGCATGAAGACGGATGGTGACAATGCTAGGGCGAGGACGAGGCGTCTTCGCGAGGAGAAGAAAGCCGCGGATATGACCATCGCTGGCTGCGGTTTGACAATGAAGGATACCATCGCGAAGCTGAGGGAGGTCGCAGGCCTTCTCGACGCTGTAGTAGTTGATCCTGAGAAGGACAACTTGTCGCTGGAGGAGTCCTGCGTCCTGGCTGCAAGTCAAACTGACTTTATTCTAGATGCAGCCAGGGCTAAGACGACTCCTTGACCTAGCATTCTGTATTTTTACTTTTTTTTGTAAGTGATGAAAAAAATTATTGAAAACTTTGTTCTTATGTCAACTTTCCAATTTTCCAGCACATTCTTGGACTGCATGCAATCTTCCCTCTTTCTTTATCTTTCTTTAGCTTTTGTCGAACATTCGACCATACAAAGGTATGTACACTGTGTGCGATCAAGGAACGACTATCGTGATCTTTGGCTTGTGAGGGCAGTCCATCGGAGCTCTTCAAATAATATAGAAACAATATAGAAGTCGCAGGTCCCATGCAAATAATATAAAAAGAATATAGAAGTTATATATCAACGTGCTTTGAATATCACAAACGGCTCTGAGGTAAAAAAACATCTGTGATAGTCACATTAGAGACGGTTTTTATGTAAGGCCCGACTGTGATAGTTCCAACAGTGTCCGCCGCCTCGAATTCTCAACTTCTATCAATATCACAGACGGTTTTTAACTCCAAACCGTCTGTGATAGTAAAATTACAGACGGATTTTATGTAAGGGCCAACTGTGATTGTCGAACAGTTATCGACGCTTCAAATTCTCAACTTCTTTCAAGTTCTCAGCGGTTCAACTGGAAGCAAAACTCCAGGGAGGGAATAAGTATTTGTAGAAGTTGAACAGTTCAATATTCAACAGACATATTAAAGACGGTTCGGACATCAGAACCGTCTGTAATATTAACGCAGACGGTTTTGATCTCCCAACCGTCTGTGATAGTCCCAACAGTGCAATTCTCTACATGCAATTGTTGATAACCGCACATAATAACAGCGCAGATGAAGAGACTTATTTATTTACTTCAAATTTAATTTGCATCGAATTATGTAATCTGACGCTTCAACATCCAAAGTGGGCATACTGTTTTGCCGTGTTCCAGTTTATCTCCCGAGAATATTTATCATGACGGTATTGATCTTGAAAAGAAAGTAGTGCGCTCCACTTCAAATTCTCAACAGTGTGTTGTGTCTTTTCCATTTCTGATGTTTGCGCAGCGCACTAACCTGGGGACACGAAGCGTCGACTTGGAAATTGTTTTTCATTAATGTTGAAAAAATGAACTAAAAATTTGTTCTTATGTAAATTTTGTAATTTTCCCTCATTTCTTGGAGAAAGAGAAGTGGAGCGGTTCGAATGGAAGCAAAACACTCCAGGGAAGGAACAAGTATTTGAAGAAGCCGAACAGTTCAATATTCCAGGCATAGTAAAGACGGTTCGGACATCAGAACCGTCTGTAATAGTAATATTACAGACGGTTTGGACATGAAAACCGTCTGTAATATTAAAGCGGACGGTTTGATATCCCAACAGTCTGTGATAGTCCCAACAGTGCCCACCCTTCGAATTATCTACATGCAATTGTTGATAACCGCACATAATAACTGAGCAGATGAAGAGACTTAATTATTTACTTCAAATTTAATTTGCATCGAATTATCTAATCTGACTCTTCAACTTCCTTTTCCGTGTTGCAGTTTATCTCCCGAGAAGTTATCATGAATTTATTGACCTTGAAAACCAGTAGTACGCTTTTTAAAACTCGAGGCACCCGCGCATATGAACCGACACCTTCTGTTTCTATAAATACGAGGCTCCTAAATCCCTGTCTTTATTCCCTCCTCAACTCCCACCTTGATGGCGAGCCGAGATTCCAATGAGGTTATTGAAATTGAGAGTGATGAGGAAGAGATAAGAAATGAACTCGATCAGGATCTTCAGAAAGTAAGTCCTCTCTGAAACTCTAATGCAGATCTTTCTTTTATGACTTGATTAACTCGAAACAAATGCATTTCGAAATCCACAGGTGCCTGTGGAAATGCTCCCTCCAAAGAAGAGACTTAGAAATGATGAAAGATCCTCCAGTGGAGCTGCAGCGAAGACTCTAGAGGGTGCTGAGGCCTGTGTTGCCACATTGCCCCTTGCAACCCCTCCAGTTGCATCGACTCCACCTTTGGAGATCCACAACAATCCTTCCAATATCCCCTCTTCAACACCTTTGTATCATCAGCTTTTCTTGGATGATCAACTTTCTGGGGTAAGGCTCACACTTCCACATCCAAATCCACTCTGAAGCTTGGCAATCATCTTCACCCTCCCAGCATACGTCCCTAGGAGAAGCTGGAGAAGCATATGTGCAGGAGGAGAAAGCTGCCTTGTGCAGAACTCTCCAAAAAAAAAAAAAAGAGGCGCTGGAGAAGCATTCTGAGGGGATGTCTTTTGCCATTCTGCACTTGGCAGAGTGCTTTGAGTTGCAGCTTCATCTCCACCTTTGTTGTATCAACTTTAATTTCTTGGATGATCCTACTGATGCCAAATCCACTCCTTTGCTGAGAGATGACGTTGATAGTCTTAGAGCCATTGGTAGTTCTCCTGGGGCGGCCAGTGTAGATCCTACTGATGCCAATACGTCCCTAGGAGAACTTTGTAAGTTACTTTCGGAACAGGTCGACGCTAATTAATTGGTCGCTTAATTGTATCTCTTATGTATGCAAAGATCTTAAGAAATAAGAAATTTCTTTTCCTTATATATCTGGCTTTTCGATTGATTATGTAACTGAGAATCACCAAATGATGTTCTGTGTGAAAATGTTAACAAGAAAATACTGCTGCGAACAAGACGGTTTTTAACTCAAAACCATCTCTGATTGTAAGATTACAGACGGTTTTAATTTCAGGACCGACTGTAATAGTCTCAAAATTCTTTGAAGATCCACAGACATATATACAACAAATATGAAAAACAAGATAAAACCAAATAGTCTGAACGTTCATTTTTTTAAATACTAACATTGAAATAAGATAGAACCAAATATGAAAAATAAGTGGAACAACTGATGACCAGTAGTCGAATGCAAACAAACAATCCGGGATATTATAGACGGTTCGGACCTTAAAACCGTCTGTGATAATCTTGCAGATTGTTGATTTTATAATTAACACAGACGGTTCTGAGGTAAAAACCGACTGTGATAATCACGTACGGTTCTGATGTAAAATTCGACAGTGATAATCACAGACGGTTCTGTAGTAAAAACCGATTGTGATAGTAAAGCGGACGGTTTTGACCTAGGAACCGTCTGTGATATTATAGACGGCTCGGACCTTAAAACCGACTGTGATAATCTTGCAGATTGTTGATTTTATAATTAACACAGATGGTTCTTAGGTAAAAACCGACTGTGATAATCACGCATGGTTCTAATGTAAAATCCGACAGTGATAATCACAGACGGTTCTGAAGTAAAAACCGACTGTGATTGTAAAGCGGATGGTTTTGACCTCGGAACCGTCTGTGATATTGTAATTATCACGGACGGTTTGGAGTTCATAATCGTCTGTGATATTTCTGTCATAGTATCACAAAATGCGCCGATATTACCGACAGTTAATAAAGTGAAACCCGTCAGTGATATTCTGTTCTTCAAAAATGCACCGATATTACTGACGGTATTATATAGAACCATCTGTATTGAACCTAGTATAAAAGGTCTTTTGGCGGATGTTTTGAGCTAGTTGTTCTCTCTTGCTCGACCTACACTGTCCAGTTCGATGAGATTTGGGGCAAGGAAGAGCGAAATCTCGAAAGGCCGGGGGAGCATTTGAGGGCAAAAATTTGAGGATCGAATCAAAGTTGGTACTTGCTCCCAAGGCATACACATTACTTGATTTCATCATCAATATCGATCTCCATTGATTTACTAATTAGCATGTGTATGAATTTGATTAATTGCAGATGGTCCGAGACTGGATGTATAATGACAACTGAGTGGGTGAGGAATACATGAAAGGTGTTTTTGATTTCGAAAAGGTTGCTGAGCAAGACATGGCGAAGAAGAGTTTATCATATATGTACTGTCCTTGTGTAGACTGCCAAAATATTAAGATGCTCACCAACTCATCTCAAATTGTCGCCCACTTGATCCGACGTGGTTTCAAAAAGGGGTACACGTGTTGGGTCCACCATGGAGAAGAGCCAACTGCAGAAACAAGTGCCACTCAGGTTGAGGAACAGGACATGTCGGATCCGAACAACGACTTCGATGAGGATATGCCAGAGGATGACCATTTAGATGACATGTTGCGTGATGTGGAAGGAAATTACAGTGAAAGGGAGTTTGGCAAATTCAAGCGCTTGATTGAGGACTCAGAAAAGCCGTTGTTCCCTGGTTGCAAGTCGAAGTACACAAAGTTGGCCTCTGTGCTTGAACTGTTAAAATTGAAGGCAAGCAACAGCTGGACCGACAAGAGTTTCACAGCACTGTTAGATCTTTTGGCGGACATGCTCCCGGAAGGAAACGAGTTGCCAAAAAACACCTACCAAGCCAAAAAACTGTTCTGTCCTTTGGGAATGGAAGTAGAAAGGATACACGCATGCCCTAATGATTGCATCCTTTACCGTAACGACTACAAGGATATGCATGTTTGTCCGGTGTGCGGCACATCCCGCTATAAGCGTACTAAGGACCGAACAAACGACGGCGACTACGCTGAGATAAAGCAAGGACCTTCTGCTAAGGTGTTGTGGTATTTGCCAGTCATTCCCAGCTTGCAGCGTTTGTTTGCAAACCGTAAAGAGGCAAAATTACTGCGTTGGCACTCGGAAGACCGGAAGAAGGATGGAAAGCTGAGACACCCCGCTGATTCTTCGCAGTGGAGAAACATCGACAGGGAATTTGTTAACTTCGGAGCAGAATTGAGGAATATAAGGTTTGGGTTGAGTACCGATGGAATTAATCCTTTTGGTAACATGAGCAGTCGGCATAGCACTTGGCCGGTTCTTTTGTGTATCTACAACTTTCCTCCTTGGTTGTGTATGAAGCGCAAGTACATCATGATGTCTCTATTTATCTCAGGACCAAAACAACCCGGAAACGATATTGATGTGTACCTAGCACCATTGATAGAGGAAGAGGGAATTTGACGGCCACAAGGAAGATGGTTCAGCCCCGAAGCCTACGCGCGGGAAAGATGTTTACTCACGGGTGAAGGACATAGACGTTGTGTTTGGAAAGGGTGGTAAATTGAAACCCCGCACGAAGAACACTTGGAAGAAGAGATCGATATTTTGGGACTTACCGTATTGGGAGCATTTAGAGGTTCGTCATTGCATTGATGTCATGCATGTAGAGAAGAATGTTTGTGACAGTTTAATCGGCCTATTGCTGAACATTCCAGGGAAGACAAAGGATGGCGTCAATGTGCGGCGTGACATGATCGAAATGAGAATCAGGCCCGAACTAGCACCGAGAGAGGATGATAAAGGCCGTATATACCGCCCCCCTGCATGCTACACTTTGTGCAAGGCTGAGAGGACAGAACTCTGTAAGTGTCTCTGTGGTGTTAAAGTTCCATCGGGTTACTCCGCAAATATGAAAAAGTTGTGTCCATGGGCGATTTGAAATTGCTGGGTATGAAGTCTCATGATTGTCACGTGTTGATGACACAAATGCTTCATGTTGCCATCCAGAGTATTCTGCCGCATAAGGTCAGAGAGACGATCACGAGGCTATGTTTTTTCTTCAATGCAATTTCTTGCAAGGTCATTGATCCCGATGGACTGGATTCTCTGCAGAGCGAGGTGGTTCGAACTCTCTGTCAGCTTGAGATGTATTTTCCTCCATCGTTTTTTGATATCATGGTCCATCTCACCGTCCACCTTGTCAGAGAAATCAAGATATGTGGACCCGTGTTCCTACGTTATATGTATCCATTTGAGAGGTACATGGGTGTACTTAAGGCTTACGTGAGGAATCGGTCCTGGCCCGAGGATAGCATTGTCGAAGATTATGCAGCGGAAGAGGTTGTTGAGTTCTGCGTCGATTACATGGCCGAGGTAGAAGCAATAGGAGTTCCTGTGTCTCGTCACGAGGGGAGGCTTGATGGTGTTGGCACTATTGGACGGAGAGCCATCACTCCTGATTTCGATATGTACTCGAAAGCTCATTTTTGGGTCTTGCAACACATGACGGAGGTGTCTCCGTACATCGACGAGCACAAGGAGATGCTACGACAAGACAATCCTCGCCGATCCGAGGTTTGGATCACGAGACAACATAACAGTCGATTCAACGCGTGGATGAAGGTGCGAATCACCGGAGAGTCCGCAAGTGAGAACCTTAAATGGTTGGCAAAAGGGCCCACGTTTACTGTATAAACATGGCAGGGATACGACATCAATGGGTACACATTTTACACGAAAGCTCAAGATCGAAAGAGCACTGTGTAAAATAGTGGAGTGAGCGTAGAAGTTTTCCATGAGGGGTTCACCAAGACAGGCCCAACAAGGGTAGTACGTGGATTGAACTCGTACTACGGGTTCATTGAAGAAATTTGGGAGCTCGATTACGTACTGTTCAAGATTCCCCTGTTTCGATGCCGATGCGTCCAAATCCCACAGGGTGTGAAGGTTAACAGTTACGGTTTCATTTCTGTGGATCTCGATCGCGTTGCTTATAAAGATGAGCCATTCATACTTGCAAATCAAGCCATTCAGGTCATTTATGTCACTGACCTGGCCAATAAGAAGTGGCACGTCGTCCTTCATGGCAAGAGAAGGATTGTTGGAGTTGAAAATGTCGTAGACGAGGAGGAATACAATCAATTTGATGAGATTCCTCCATTTGGAGATGGCGTACAGGTCGATACTGAAGACACCGACGAAACCAGTTACTTGCGTATGGATCACCAGGAAGGGTTATACTTTAAAAGTAATCAACTGTACGTCCTTATCTCTCTGTTTCCATCGGTATAGCTTATATCTTCTGTAATTCTCGTCTTTGCAGGGCCGCGGCAAGTGGAAAGTTGAGGATAACATGGCTGTGTACGTGGAAATTGTCGGTGAAAGTTCCCATTTGTATGTAACATTAACTTGAGCATGCTCCACGTACATTGTATGTTAAATTTATTTGAGCATGCTCCACATTGTAACCAATTATCGGATCTACGTATACTGTAACCAATTTACAGAGCATTTGGACTACATTTAAAATATCTGAGTGTTCATTTAAAACAAGTTTTCGAGCATTCAGAGTTGAAAGCTACAGATCAGTTTAATGTTGTAAAACTAACATTCAATAGAGAGATTAGCACGGACGGTTTTGACCTATCACAGACGGGTATGAATATAGAACCGACTGTGATATTCCCAACAGCGTCTCCGACTCTTCAAGTGTACACGTGCACGGTCGGTTCTCAAGTCGCAACCGTCTGTGATAATCTCAGTCACAGTCGGTTCTCAACTCACAACCGTCTGTGATAATCAGAGTCACAGTCGGCTCTCAACTCAAAACCGTCTGTGATAATCTCTCTGGTGACTTTCACTATGTCGATTATTACAGACGGTTCTGATGCGAGAACCGACTGTGATAATATTATCACAGACGGTTGTGAGTGTTGGACCGACTGTGATAATATCGTCGCGGTTAATAGTTCAAGGCGGGGTTTGTCCCGCTCATTCCAGTCTTCGCAACTGTTTGCCCTAGCACTCTCCGCCCTCGCATCGTCCGTCGCGATCACCTCCATCGCCTCCCACCTTCTCCTCCTCTCCATCCGTCGTGATCACCTGCATCGCCTTTCCACCGTCAGGCGCGATCACCTCCATCGCCCTCCCGCCTCCGACGCGATCACCTCCATCGCCTCCCCACCGTTTCTGTCATTCTTGGTTAATTATAAGTATATGGGTTTTGTTATAGAATTATTAGTTGCAGATTTACTTAAACTGTTCTCTCTTTCACTTATGTTAGGAACTATGTCTGGTGACGAAATGCACCACTCGGGGAGTCAGGGTGACCTCGCTGGCGATGAGACGCCTGGGCCGGAGGTCGCCTTGTCCGCCGTGACCCAGCAGAAGAAGAGAAAGGGGCGAGGCCGGACGACATGCGCGCGTCTGGACAAGCGGGAAAAGCAGCACGTCCAGTTCGACGAGAATGGTGTGCCGGAAGCTCCGGACAAACTTGTCGGTCAGTACCGCTCACTATGCGGCAAAGTGGCAAGGGAGCAGGTGCCCATCACCACCTCCGACTGGAGTCAAGTGCCCCCAGAGTGCAAGGATGCGTTGTGGGAAGAAATGCAGGCGGCGTTTCACATTCCCGAGGATCGCCACTTCACCATCCGCCGGAGGACACTGATGTCAATAAACAAGGCGTGGAGGAACTTCAAGAGGCACCTTGTCAGGCTCTATGTGAAGGAGTCGAAGACCCCCTTCGATGACTTCCCTTTCGTGACTCCCGAGGCATGGCAGCAGTTTGTCGAGATGAAGGCCAAGCCAGAGTTCCAGGAGCTTAGTGCGAAGGGCCAGGCTAACCAGGCCAAGAATACCCACCCACACAGACTAGGCAGTGGTGGGTATGTGGGGAAGAAGGCGTTGTGGAGGAAGCAGGACAAGGAGGCTTCCCAGTCTTCGGCCGGCAGTCCTTATGTGGGCATAACGGACGTGCGCTCCCGCAATTGGTGCCGAGCAAGATTGACGATGAACTCCTCCGGAAGCGTCTCTGTGAGTAACCCTGCTGACAGGGAAGTGATCGACCGGCTGGTAAGATTGTCCAATCACGTACTATCCTCGTAACACGCATGCAATGGGCTGTATTGCTAAGTTCTCCTGTTGCAGGTGACGCTGAGTGCGCAGGCGGCATCCGGAGAATTCAACCCGAGGAGGGACAGGGATATCCTCACAGCGGTGCTAGGAAACAAGGAACATCCAGGCTGCGTGCGCGGCCTCAGTGCCACTGTGCCTTGGAGGCATGGTTTCCCTGATGATGAGGAGGCGGCTAAGAGGAGAAATAGATCCCACCAAGCCCGCGATGAACGGCTCAAGGAGGAGATGCGATCGGAGTTCGCTGTTCGGGACAAAGCACTCCTGCAGCAGTTGTCGGAGATGCGGTCCATGTATGAAGAGCTAAGAAAGGCGACCCAGGGCACCCTCCTTCTAGCAGTGGAAGTACCGACCCCCATTCTTGGCCACCGTAGTAGCTGCGCGTCTGCGCCGTGGTCTTCGCAGACGGAGCCCTCTCCAAAGTATCCGGTGGACTTTCTGCAGGTAATGACCGTTTGTCTATGTTAATTCATTCGAAAGTGAAAAGCGGTGAAATTCAATATGTTAATGCGCACTGTTTGTAGGAACCCGCCTCCTGCAAGCTTATGGTGTTGGCCGGTCTCTTCCCGATCGAGGCTGCCTGTGGGATGGCGCAACCATGCACGGCGGGGGCCACAATCCATGGTGCCCCTCTATGTGAGGGTTTTGCACGGGTCCAGGTGGACAGTGTCTTTGACCATTGCAAGGGTTTTCCGTTGGAGAAGCCGCCGAACGACAAGATTACCACTCTCGGGGATGCGGTGCACACGTTCGTGCAATGGCCCAAGAAAGACATCGTCCTGTATGAGGTAATTCCCCCACCAGTTTCATAATTCGTACTGTAATAATAGCCCTCAGAGTTAGTGTCCTAATACGTAGGTTCTTACATCACAGACATCACAGACCGACACACGGCCTACTAGCCAGCATACCCCTCCGATGACGAAGCTGACTCCGACTAAGAAGAAATCATTTAAGAGGCTGGCTAGTAGGGGAAAAGCAAAGAAGAGCCCGGCGAAGGAGAGCGAGAAGAGTGCGCCAGTTCTCATACCATTCGCTCTGGGGATGCCCATGGCCTCCGATACCGCAATTTTGACCATGGGGTTAGCATGCCAGAGCCTGCATGCATGGTACATGAAGAGGACAAACCAGACCAGGACGCAGCGTCCGACGCACATCATGGTCAAGTACACCGTGGCAGAGTTCCATAACGACATTGGGACCTACTCGGTGACCTTCGAAGACCTGTACAATTTACTGAACAAAGATGCGCTCGACTTGTCAATCCTACGGTCTTGGGTGCTGTAAGTATCCTACTATCCGTGCATATACGGATATATGTCATTTATTAATTGGTTACTTCCGTGCAGCTGCATGACCAACTATACCAAATCTAAGGGCATACCTGTTGGTTTCTTGGACCCCCAGATGGTCGCCGAGGTGATGTTTAGGACCGACGCAGACTTCGTTGTCGACTACATCAAAAGAGGGTTGCTTGCTCAGGTCGACAAGGAGTATATACTTGTACCCTACAACCAGAGGTGAGTGCTTTCATCAGTACTTCACCCGTAGATTAGTGTCTCCATGTGCACACCCCCAAATTTAGATTAAATTTTTAATTCTTTACGTGTAATATGTAGCTACCACTGGATCCTGCTGCTACTTATTCCGAAAAGAAACAAGGTGTTCTACCTTGACTCATTGCAGAGGAAAGGGTACTCGTATTGCGGCGTACGAGATGTATTCGAAAGGTGATGTGGACCTGTCTTGCATGCATCTAGATTTACTATCCTCAAATTGTCAATTTCGGCTATCCTCAAACTGCCAATTTTGACTATCTACAGGGCTTTCACGAAGTACTTTGCCGAGGTAGGGAGACAACACGAGCGGCGAGCCAATAAGTTTCAATGGTTACAATTTTCGGTACAAATTTCAACTGGCATCTGTTTTACTTTATAACTTGTCCCCACCTAACTCTGGGTCTGTAAATTGGCAGTGCCATCAGCAGCCGAACGACAATACATGTGGGTTCTACGTGATGCGCCACATGTATGACCTGATCATCACCCCTCACCGGCCAGATTTCCCCGAGGTATACAACTGCTCCCCTTTGTATCGATTTGACAGAATTTACAACTGCAGCTAATTTTTTATGTACCAACTCTTGCTGCAGGGGGTCGACTTCCCTTCAGAAAGCCTTGACCCTCGGCAGATTGGTATTGTCCGAGGGATGCTCGCTGAGTTTTTCCTTTCGGAGGTCATATCAACCAAGGGGAAGTTTAGGGACCCGCAAGGTTCGTATTAGTGCGTCCTTACATTTATTTGTACATCTAACACACTGACTTTAATTGTCGATTACATTTATTTGTTCAATTGTACATATTTCTGAGTTCTGTGCTGTATATATGAAATACTATACAGAGGGGAACAAATATATTTGAGTACTGTGCATATGAAACTGTATATATTTAAGTACTGTACAAATATATTTATGAGTTCAATTGTACAAATATATATGAGACTGTATATATTTGAGTACTGTGCATGTATGAAATTCATGAACTGTATATATGAAATGCAATTTGTACAGAGGACATCTCAGACGGTTTGTAAGATCAAAACCGTCTGTGCATATTATGCACAGACGGTTTTGATCTTACAACCGTCTGAGATTATAACAGTCACCGATAATAACACTATCACAGATGGTTTTGACCTCAGAGCCGTCTGTGATATCACACTATCACAGACGGTTCTGAGATTATAACACTATCACAGACGGTTCTAACCTAAAAACCGTCTGTGATATTCAAGATTATCACACTATCGCAGATGGTTTTGACCTCAAAACCGTCTGTGATACTCTAAATACACAGACGGTTCTGAGGTCATAACCGTCTCTGATACTCCAAATACACAGACGGTTATGACATCAGAACCGTCTGCGATACTCATATTATTACTGACGGTTCTGAGATCAAAACCATCTATGTTAGTATGAGTATCTCAGACGGCTTTGATGTCATAACAGTCTGTGTATTTTGAGTACCACAGACGGTTCTGATATCAAAACCGTCTCTGGTAATCTGAGTATCACAGTCTGTTATCACATCAAAGCCGTCTGAGATACTCATACTAACACAGACGGTTTTGATCTCAGAACCGTCAGTAAAATATGAGTATCGCAGACGGTTCTGATGTCAAAACCGTCTGTGTATACTCAAATTATCAGAGGTCAAAACCTGAGTATCACAGACGGTTCTGTTCTCAGACCCGTCACTGATAATGTGAGGATCCCAGGTGGTTTTGACATCAGAACCGTCTGCGAAACTCAAATTATCAGAGACGAATCTGAGATTAAAACCGTCTGTGGTAGTATGAGTATCACAGACGGTTCTGATGTTAGAACAGTCTGTGAAGTATGAGTATCACAGACGGTTCCGATGTTATAACAGTCTGTGTAGTATGAGTATCACAGACGGTTCTGATCTTATAACAGTCTGTGAAGTATGAGTATCACAGACGGTTCTGATCTTATAACAGTCTGTGAATGGAGAGATCACTGACGGTTGAAAACATCAAAAACCGTCTGTGATAGTACATGATTATCACTGACTCGAATATCACTGACGGGTAAGAACCGTCTGTGATGACTGTTTTGACCCGACTGTGATGATGAATTCTGTAGTAGTGCCACTCTATGGTCTCCATCTAGCCCCTGCTAGCGTCCACTACAACCTCCTAGCGTGATGAGAGGCCGCTCCTAGATTGAGTTATACTAACTAACTAATTAGTCATCACATTTTATCTTCCTTATCTTTTGTACCAATCTGCATTTGGAATTTATTACGTATGTAAATTATGTTATTGCCTGTCTTTCGAAATTCACTTACTAGCAGACCAAAATGCGCATTTGTTTGTAACTTTCAATTGGAAGGTCCTTTTCGAATAATTCTCTTTACTAACGTTCATACCCATCCAAACTTCCTATCTGTGAATTTTCGTGCCGTTCAGAGTTCATTTGATCAATTTTTGACCTTTCGTTGAAATGAAATGAGCTCTGGAAACCATAAAAAATAAGATACGGTGTATGTCAAAATCCTAAATAATTCTAAAAACTCTTGCCGTATTATAAATTTTTATATTGTCCAACTTTAAAATTTTAATTATATTAAAATAAATGTCCAAAATGAATTTTTTTTTTCAATTCTAACGGTGAAAATTAGTAGCCACCATTATGTTTGGCAATATAACTAATTAAATAATTATGTCGCTGTTCATCCTGGCAACAAACCTCTTGTTGCCATTACAACTGGCAATGGGCAGTCATTTCTATAAAAATTTTAAAGGGGATGCTAGTTTTGTAATTTTTTATTTTAAATGTATTATTTTAAAAAAATTCAATTGAGAGGTCATGAGTTCCAATCCCAACCACAACATACTATTTTTATGGGCCTAAAAATTTTTTAAAAGCTTAGAAGGCCTTCTTGTTGGGCACTAGACTGGCGCCCCTCTCGTCCTAGCATTTACGAAGCCCCTTATCTCAACTAGCCAAGAGAATCTTATATCTCACAAACTTAGCCGATCTGTACATGCAGGCAACCAAATAACTAACAATTGTATCCGTAAGTTAGATAAAGACTCTTACTGTCTTGCAGGCAACCAAACACACCATTAATCATGTTATTAGGCAGCCTTAGCTCTACACTTAGAACCCCTCTTAATCTCAAGAGAATGGAATCTTACATCTCACAAACCTAGTCGATCTATGCAGCAGACTACCAAACAACTAATAGTTGTATCCATGGACTAGTCAAGACTTGCAGGCAACCAACACACATCGTTAAGGCTATTAAAATAGTTCAAGCCTGCAAATTATTCGAGCTTAGTTCAAATCTAGGCTTGGTTCAAGTCTAATTTGAGCTGAACTTGAGTTTGATCTCAAGCTCGAACTCTAATTTGAGTCGAGCTCAAACTTAGTCAAGCTCAATTCGAATAGATTTAACTAAATATATATGTCATATTTAAGTCGAACCAACCTTAAGTCGAGCCGAATTTGAGTTTATTTGAGTTTAAGATCCAATCCATTATTGTGAATTTAAAGTATTATCAGCTCATTCGTATCTAATTTGAGCTTTGGCTTTGAGCTTAAACCTTAATTTAAACAACTTTGAGTTTGAATTGAGCTTATATTTGAGTTTTAATTGATATCAAACTTTTCTGAGCTGAACTCAAATATCTTCAAATTTTGTTTGAGTCAAATTCAAATTTTACTTCGAACTCAAACCTTAATTTGATCAAACTTGAATTCAAATCGAGTTTGATTGGAACTCAAATCGAGTCTTCTTGGATTGGATTTGCGCGAGTTCCATTCCTACCCACCGTATAGTAGCAATAAAGAAAAAATTTTTGTCTATCGCGTGTCACTACCAGTATCTTTTGTATTTCACGGCAAGACATGCGAATCCTATATAAAAATGGTCGAAATTACAAAAGCTCCCCTCAAAAACTACTATACCCTTCCCTTCTACTCGTACGTGTGAGTGGACCTTTCCAAGAACCCGACCACGAAAGCCACTAAATCCCCCTCAAATCTCCTTCGAGCGCACTTCCTCTCCCGATTCGATCGATTCTTACCCAAAATCCAAAATTAACCCTCCACCCGCTGATTTGATCGGTTTCTTGGTCTCCTCCCCGCGCAAATCCACGCGAATCTTTGCATTTTGATGAGTATTCTCTCCGTTTCTTGGAGCGATTTGGATGCGAGGGAGGAGCTCGGGTTCTTCGAGCCGCCGTCTCTTCGATCCCGATCTGGCCGCGTCGGAGCTCGCTCCCCGCGGAAAGGCGCTTTCTTTTGCCTCCCCCTAGACCGATGGGCTAAGGAGTTCGCCCTCCTGCGAGCGGGCTGCTGCCTTATTGGATTCGCCCGCCTCCTTGATCTTTCCGTCCTGGTTCATCTGTGATTTTTGAATCGGTTTGTGTTGGTGCAAGTGTTAGGAACTGCAAATATTTGAGTTCTTGGATTATTACTATGCTAGATTCCGTCTTATGCTAGATTTGCTCCTGTTTGGTATAATTAACACTTGTATACTGTATAAGGTCCTACCTTATTCTAGATTTGATATTGGTGTGTTGTTAATGAAAGTGGTGGGGAGGTTAAAGATTGGAACTTAGTTTCAGGTTAGGGTTGGTAATTTAGGGGGCATATTCTCTGGGAGATTCCAACTTATAAAAAAGATCGTCTGATCTGACTTGATTTGGTGTTAATGTTAGTAGTGGGGAGGGAACATATTACAGATTTTGGTCTAGTGAGCCAGTTGGGGACATGGGGTCTTCGCAAGAGTCCACCTTTACATCGGCCTCAACAGCCGCGCAAGTGAATGCTTGTGCTTTGGAGTTGCTCCCGGTCTATGCTAAGGAGCTTATTGCCGGCGGTGCAGCTGGTGCGTTTGCAAAGACGGCAGTTGCACCATTGGAGAGAATCAAGATCTTGCTGCAGGTTCAAACTGCTTATAACTTCTATCTTGTTATTTGCAACACTTGCACGCAAATTTATCAAAGCTCGTTAACTTTAGAGTTGTATGTTTGCTGCTATTCTATAGACAAGAACTGAAGGGTTCCAATCCCTTGGGATCCTCCAATCCTTGAGGAAGCTGTGGCAATATGAGGGAGTTCGAGGCTTCTACAAGTGAGTATTGTGATGAAATTGCCATAAGCTTTTAATGTTGAATTTAGCATCTTGGTTTTAAGGCAATGTTGTTGTTCATGAAGGGGGAATGGTGCAAGTGTGCTTCGGATTGTTCCATATGCGGCATTGCATTACATGACGTATGAGCAGTATAGATGCTGGATATTGAATAATTTTGCTCCATCGGTGGGTACAGGACCTCTGGTCGATCTCTTAGCCGGCTCAGCTGCTGGTGGGACTGCAGTTTTGTGTACATACCCCTTAGACTTGGCTAGGACGAAACTGGCGTACCAGGTATTGCATGTCCATGTCAATCCATTGTTAATTATGTTTTTGTATATGATAGTGCAGAGTTTACTTTAACACAGGGAATGATTCATTGGAATAATTCTGTTACCACTGTTGAAACTTTAATGGTGTTGGCTACTGAGCAATCATTGCTGACAATGATTGATGCAATGCAGTTTATATTGAATTTTTTGGCTCCTGCTTTAAGGTTTCAAATGTGGACCAACCTGGCAATGCTCTGGGAAATTCTGGTCGGCAACCAGCGTATAGTGGCATAAAAGATGTTTTCAAGACTGTTTACAAGGAAGGAGGAGCACGATCTCTATATCGTGGAGTTGGTACATCTCACACCCTTGCTATTTATTTCCTTTGCTATGTGTTGGAGTGGTCACCATTGCCATTGTGTTAGTGCGAGACTGTCAGATGATCACAATCCACAGAATGCAAGAGAGAGTGATATAGAATGAGTTGCCACGGGAACATTATGATACTTCAGTTCAATTTGAAATAGCTTCATTCCTATGGTTTTTTGATTTTCTCAATGTGAAAATCTGCATTGAGCTGTATATGTAACATAGGCCCTTGCTATTGCATTACTTCACATTACTTACATGACAGACTAGTTTCAAGTTCTTCCAATCTATTTCAGGCCCAACACTGATTGGTATCCTTCCATATGCTGGCCTAAAATTTTACATATATGAAGACTTGAAGTCTCGAGTTCCAGAAGATTATAAGAAATCTGTGGTACTAAAACTCTCTTGTGGAGCTTTAGCTGGTCTATTTGGACAGACCCTCACTTATCCGCTGGATGTTGTCCGGAGACAAATGCAGGTATGATTACTGCATCAGTGCATTGCAGCCATGGATAATCTACACATTGTTGCTTGGTCTATTCACGAGTCTCTGATAACTGCCTTTTGATTTGTCCCGGGTTCAGGTTCAGAGCAAGCAGGCACAAAATGCAATTGATGGCTTTCGTATAAGAGGAACATTCCAGGGTCTCTCAGTCATTATTTGCTCGCAGGGGTGGAGGCAACTCTTTGCTGGCTTGAGCCTCAACTATGTGAAGGTAATAAGCCATGCCAAGTTCCTATGGAAAAAGAATAATTGAGAACAAGTATTACAAGATATGGAAAAACCAATCAAATCAATCAGTCTCTTCTACGCAAGTGCTAGTTGTAGATTGCTTTGTAGTTTGTAATTTATTGCTGTTACCTTCACTTGTGGAGGACAGGTAACAGCATAGATGCACACTCTTAACCATCTTTTAAATACAAACTTTTGCAGGTTGTCCCTTCAGTTGCTATTGGTTTCACAACATATGACATGATGAAGAATCTGCTGAGAGTACCTCCACGAGAGAAAGTCCAACCATCTGCTGCAAACACATGAAGGAGCTATGGTCTCCTTGTGCTCAAACTGATGAACCAAAGAAATGCTGCGCTGTAGCAGCCTAATTCTTGTATCCTGTTACATTGCATGGGATGTAGAGAGGTTCTATTTATCATCTGGATTTGGAAGCAGACCACTCATTGAGCTGCTTCAGAATGTAATTATATACCGCTTGTAATTTATTCCTTATACGAATATTTTAATTTGACCAAAGTATTGCACTATTGACATTATCTTGCATCAACTATACATAGATTAGTAAAACTGTGGTTAATCATTCTTTTCTGAAGTCTCCTGAAAAAAATGCCAGAATAACATTTTGGAAGCCGAAATCAGCAGAACTGAAAATTTGCACCTATGAAGCTTTTATCAAATTGATGAATGCTGGCAGCTTTTCTTTTGTTTTGATGCTTCTCAATGACTCTTATCACTTATCAGATTGCCTAGGTTTTAATTTCTATGCTTGTTAAAATCAAAATATATGCAGCAATGTTGTTGTACTGCTACATGGAGTATGTTCAGTTGCATCACACAGAAGAACCAAATAACAGCTAAATTAAAAAAAAGAAAAAGAAAAAAATAAGAAAGGAATATTTTTGCTTCACGCCATTGAAAACCATTTTCAATTATTTTTTTAATAATACCAAGAATATCTTTACTTTTTTTATTTGCTCACACTTTGTTATAATATTGTGTATCATTCATCACATGTGGATGTGAGCGTGCTCAAACAATATAGAAAGTGATATTTGTGTGAAAATTTGAAATTTTCCAAAAAAAAAAACATGAGTCATTTTGACTAGAACCAAATTAGTTGACCTCATCAAAATGGTATTTTTAGAAGAATTTTTATTTTTCAATTACATAAGTTTTAATAGTATTTTTCAAATTTTTATTTTCTCTCTGATAGTATAAATCTAAATCTCCGAGTAAAAAATAGACATGCTATATGATTTTATCTTTACAGCATGCAGAGAAGACTACTCAACAACAGTTTACTTCGATTCTTCAAGCACAGAGCTTTTCAAAATAAATCAGTTGTTCCTCAATTGACGGAAAATAAAGATCAACTCCACATTGGTGATCAAGAATTACACAAACTAAAAGCTCTTTTCATGACAAGAGTTCAACAAACAAAAGCAGTAAAACTGAAAAGCAGATAGCTTTGAAGAGATCAAACATAGCAGCAAACTGTACACACCATCCATCATAATCCCATGCACTCCATTGCAGGTTCCACGAACACAAAAAGGAAATCTTTCCACAGCTGAATTGGGCTTGCTTAATCTTTCTTCTTGGCAGCAGGGGAGCAGAACCTTTCAAACAGCATGGCGAAGAACCCCGCGAAATCGAGCCTCTTTGATGGATCATCCTTTTCTGCCTCTGGTTTTGTTTCTTCAGCAGTGTTGGTTGGAGTTACAGCTGCATCTCTGGTTGTCTGCTGAACGTTCGAGACGGCCTGAATTTCTTCCCCAGCTGCTGGTTCTGCCGCACTTCCTTCGCCTTCCTTCGCCGCCTCCTGAGTCTCAGGTCCTTTATCTGTTGATTCTGTAAACAAGGTAAGGATGCAAAAGCATAAAAATCAGACATTAAGTTCATCCGATAATGAATTGCTAGGTTGTCAGATATTAAGTCCATCTGCATTTCTTAGTTGTCATTTTCTTTTTCGGATGAAAACTTATTATCGGTTACGTGCGGTATCGAAATTAGGAAGAAGGAGATGAATGTACAGAGGAAATGATACAAACAAATAAAGAGAGGCAGACAAGAGAGATGACATCGGACACTAATAGAGACAAGAGAGATCACATCTGCAGTTCTGTATCACTGTAAATTGTGGTATAACACTCACTAGGTTTTTTGGACACGCCACTAAGTATTCATTACTCCTGCATTACCTGACAAAGACGTCAATTTCTTCTTGCCAAAGCGACAAAGAGTGATAATTGCTGCCTTCTTCGTTTTGGGTAGGTAGAAATACTACTACTAGATATGATGTCATTGCATTAAAAAGATTATGGTGGCAATGTTTTATGCCTGTAATTACCACTAGAAAAACCAGTATTTGATGGTAGAAGTTAATGGAATCTAGAACCAAGAAATGATAAAAACATGACTAGATTGTTGCAAGTTTATGAGCTAGAGTTCATTAGGTAGAATCAATCTGTCCGACAAATTAGAGTTTTGCACAAGATCCACTCCATTGCATCAAGTATTAAGGGCAGCCAGGTGACTGCCACAAACATATTTGTTCTAGGAACAGACCAGACGAAAAATTTTACCGTGTTTTCCCAGATGTAAAGCCCCAGCAAGGCTCTCAATCTCTTCCTTGGCCTTTTCCATCAATTCTGGGCTGCTGTTCTTCACATTGTCGATGACTGCGCTGAGAGCTTCCATGTTCTTGCTTTCTTGTTCTACACTTCCTTGCTCTACAACATCAATAAAAGTGTGTAAAAAAACTTTCACTTAGCATTTATTCTGGATTATTACACACACTTTATGAAGTTTACTGGCTGCATCTACTATTGTAATAACTAATAACACATGGATAACTGATGATAAAGTTTTCTTTGTTCCTTATCAATGGCAAGAACACAAAACAATTATGTGTTTCTTGATTTAGAATTATGCATTGATGCTATCAGGACCAGAAGCTCAATAATTTGTAGAGCTCTGATGATTTACAAATCATGTAGAACTCTATTATTTAATGAGCTCTGAATAATTTGTGAAACACAACAAAGTATCTGGAGAACAATTCAAGAAGCAATTGACATTTAGAGGGCAAAAAATGATATAGAGGAAACAAGTGAAAGGAACCAGCACATGTGACGGCAGAATTCGAAGCAGAAACAATAACTACAAAAATCAAAGATAAAAATGAAGAAAAGATGGATAATTCATGCATGTGATCAACTAACATCAACTTAGATTCTTAGAACCAAGAGAAGTCAATAATCAGTTACTGTAAACACCAAACCTCCATTAGAGAACCATCAGAATTCAAAGGAAGATAAGTAAACAAAATTACCCACTTAAATACCAGCAAGATTGTCAAATCTCCTGAACAAACCAAGCAGCAAAAAAAAAATTTGTGGAAGAAAGAAAAGAACAAGAAGAAAGAAAGATGATACCTTTACCAGCTGTAAAACTGCAGATTTGGAACTCTAGAGAAGGACAACAATATTTGCAATAAATGGGGAAGGCGAGGCAGAAAGAAACTGAAAGGCACAAGGTTTCAATGTCTAGGAGAAGCTGAACGCGTCTGGGTTATTGGGTTTGGATCTAAGGTTAAGTATATTATAGGATTCTAATGGTAAACCAACCAATGTTTTGTCCAAGATATATACATGCATACAATTGAGCATAATATACATGCCAGGGCAGTACATGAAAATGACAGCTAAAACAGACCAGCAAATTGTAGGCATTGATTGTGGTTGGTGGAAGATGATTTGCATTATGGCTTGCATGATGCAGTTTTGTGTAATACAGAGTGTCACTGCTCCAGCTGGGTCAAATACTCAAATATAAAGGCTAGTTGTTTCTTCTTTTTTTTGGAAAATAGCAGTTCAGACCCTATACTATCAATACTTGTGTAAGAGCTACTTGAAATTGAAAAATAGCAGTTCAGAATTAGACGGCTGGATCCAATTTTCTATTAATTCAGTTATTTTGTTGAGTCATTGACATGTGAGACTAGTCTAGAAGGGTTAGCATGTCAATGATTATTGCTTTATCCATTCAAATACATGTTATTTTAACATCAACCATATGAAATAAAATATAAAGAGAAAAGATTGTGATAGCATCATTAATACAATTTATTAATGTCTTCTCAACTCTCTAATTTGTATTATTTGTTTTTTCAAAATTTTAAATGAAGAATATATAACAAAATGATGTACAAATGCGTCTCAAAATCATAGAACAACATATATTTGGAAACAAAACGAGGAGATTAAAATAACATGTATTTAAAAATGAAGAGAGTATTTTTAATAAAATAGATAGAGAATTAGACCAAAGAATTTATTTGCTCTCATTTGAATAATAGAGAGACTTATATGCTCCAATTTCAAGTAAAAAACTTGATTACACAAATGTTGACAGTAAAGTGATCTGAAGCACTATTTTCCCATTTTTATTTTTCTCTTCTTTCTTTTCTATTCGCTGTAGGTTTAACTGAATCTACAGTTCAGAAGAGAATAATACAGAAGCGTAATACATACTTGGCCTCCATATTCTTCAGGATTTGGTACGTGATTTCTTGGCTGGACCAATGGAAACTATATTAAGATTGGTTTGTATATTGTGGGTTATTGAAGTCAAAGTAAATATCTGGCATATGGAGGCCCACCACAAGGACATGAGAACATGGTGCTTGAGCTGTAACTGTCTCTGAGAAAACTCAGATATTTGGTGCTCAGCTGACCACTGATCTCTGATAGGATATTTGGAGGATCCAGTACGAGATCTGTGATCATGAGATGTTGGTTTCTTTTATTTTTGTTGTTCTCAATTATGGACACTTCTTGTTGAAATATGAGTAAATTATCTATTTTTTCTCAGCAATTTAAATTTTTGGGTGATCTAATCAGTACAAGAAATTCAACATGGTATCAAAACTCAGAAGTTTTGAGTTCGAGGTATGGTAGTAATACAATTTATATATAAAAAATTACTATGAGAGTTAAAGGAATCAATTTTCAATCTAAATTGAGTCCACCTTATAGGTTTAGTAGAGGTTAGATGTGAAGAGAGCGTTGAAGTATAAATACATTGTCTGTTTTTCCTCATGCTTAAACTCTTAGATGAATTAGTCAAGTGTATAAAGTTAAACATTTCTTTAAGGAGAAAAAACAAGCTGCAAAATGATGATTAGGTATATCCTCAATGACACCTGGCCAACATCCAAGAAATCATTGTGTGCATAAAGTATCTTTTACTTTGGAAGAAAGCTAAGCAAGCCCATAGGCCAGGAGAACAATTCAAAGGAAGAACAAAACTAGTACAAAACACCACACCATGCAGCACTTGGAAGCTATGAAATGGTAAAATAGAAAACACACGTTGTGACTTTCAAAAGAGTAATCTTTAAATTGATTGCCAGGACCATATTTTTCTTGGAATATTGTTTACATCATTTTATTTGATGATCAATTTCCAAATTTTCTTTCTTCTTATTAGCTTGATCTTTTGTTATACCAGCTTGAAAGTGTTTTAATTAGAATTAGAGCATGGTTGGTGGTTTTGTTTTCTCAATTTGTATGGCATTCTGAATTTCTGATCGTGAATGTGATAATAATTCACCTAAGTAGGAAAATCTTCTGTTGATTGTTGATTAGTTATAATCAAGTTTCATTGAATTATCTCATCTCTAATAAATTAAGTTTTCAGACAAAAGGCTTGGACACAATCTCCCATGGTACTTGCATACAGCATCCTACTGAAACTTTTTATGACTGCTCAAACTGAAAGCAACCCCACTCTTCAGTATGTTTTGCATATTTCTTTCTAGGACCTAACAACTAGCTTTCAGACTCGGTTCAATAATGTCCAATCCAATTTAGAGTCCAAACAACCACCAACATGGCAGTTGAACTGCACAAACATGTCTTTTGTGAAATCAAATCATTGCAGACTACATCAATCAGATGCGAAAAGTTTGTGAAATCTTGCAAGTTGCAACAGTTTTCCTTTGAAGTCACTCTGAATGCAAATTACCTTGTTCCTTTAAAGGTGTGGCCTCTGCATGATCTGCGATCTCGTCTTTCGCTTTCTCAGGAATGTGTGAACCTATATGCCGGATTGATTCAATGCCTACCTTCACATCCTTCTGAAGATTTGCCACCTTTGCTTCGGTGTCTGTCAATCAGTTCCAAAGGTCAGGTAGAAGAAGAAAAAATATTAGAAGTAGTCATGGCCAATGTGGAGGAAATATGGAAGGCACTTCTTATTATCTTATTGCAAGTATGAAGCCTTCTCCAGTAATGGATAGTGTGTTGCTGTTATCTCCACAAATTAATTGGCTATTTTGCATGCACATCAACAAGTCTTCGATTGAATTAGTTTAGATGAAGATATCATTCTCAGAATAGGTAGTATTTTTTTTTTATGAAAAGAAGTGTTCTTATTACTTAATGGAAAATTTCTATATAAATGACTAGTTCTATTTTGATCTCTTTGCCGGTTGATCATAAGGCTGACACTAAAAAGGCGCACGCCCTTAGTTGAAGATATGACAATGGAACTAGTCATTTAAATAGCAATTTTCCAGCTAAATAGACAATTAGAATTCCAGCTAGAACCTGAAATTTCAAATCCAAACTACTCTCTTACCAATTCGTGTTCTTCAAGAGTTCACAGGCTATATCAGTTACTTCCAATCACGACGAATACTTGGAAGGGTTCAAGAACTCAAAGAAGAATAGTCTTTGTTTTAAGTTGGATGAAATTCTTGTAAACTTAATTTGTTCAAATGAATTGAATTGCTAACCATTCTTTGCTGACTGGAGGCCTCGTGCAAGGGCACCAAGTCCTTCATCGGCACGGTCAAGCAGGTCGTTCTTCTGACGGTTATCTTTGTCCTTCTTCTGAGATCCATCAGAATCCTTTGAGCTTACTTTCTTTGAATTCCTCCTCAAAAACATCTTGATTCTTTCTTCCTCTTAATCTGTAACAGTTCTTGGAAAAACAATGGCATCTTAGCAAATCACTAGTAACTGATTCGAGAAGGCTAAACTCAAACTCCACCAACTTTATAAACTGTTTAACATCATCTGTATCATAAATTCAGATTCCTATCACACGAAAATTATCATCACTACCTCTGATTGCTCATTGCTGCTCCAAAACTTTTGAAAAACAAATCTTTCCATTTCATGGTTGATTTCACATTGTCAACCATGTTCCTTGAAAGAGACAAAAAGAGGTGCGGCATTGACGAGTCACTGTCTGATCAAAAAGGTGAAGCATCTATGATTGTACTTAAAACAAACTCCCTAATCCTCAGCCCTCAAGATTTTGACTAATTTACTCGTTGGCATAGAATTTTAAGAGTTAAGAGTGAAGTTCAAACAAAATGCGTCGACACTTGTTTCGAACGAAGAAAACGAGCGCGGTTAATAACAGCAATTCCTCTAGTTCAGTAAGCAGAAATAACACCTATATGATTAACTCCTGACACAACAATACATGATATGGTCAACTAAAACAGCTAGAAAACTACCATAAAAAAGAAGTAAGATGGCAAGAAACATGTGTAGTAGCATTTGAGCATCATGAGATATGTGTACAGTATATCATACCTATCTTCCTCAATGTGATCAGCAATGAAGAGGAGATGATTTGCAAATGGGAGGCGAATAGAACGTGGACATTTAGAACAATAAAACGGTCCTCCTTTTATGGAGCTAATAGTCATTCCCAAGTTAATCGAATTCGGGTTATCCAACCCGCAACCCATTAATTAGCCTCTGATTTCATTTTATGATCAGAAAACCGACCACTACTACTATTAATTTCTTTATTGACCAAACAATAGGGACTTAAAACTATTGATTTAAGATTTTTGGTTCTTTATATCCTGCATTTGACTTAACCAGCACAATCATGTCCTCATGAGAGAGGTTGATGCATAAAAGAAAGGTAGAAAAATTAAGAGTTGGATTGGATTAAAGTAGTTAATTTGCAGTTGAAGTGTAATGCAAGGAGTCTTCTTAGCCTATCTTGTACACTTCCTTTTGCTTCTTTCAACAGCACAAACACAGTGCAGACTTAACCAGATAATTTAAATGAATCTTCACATAGAGGTGATATGTGTCTTGGAAGCTTTGTTTACCTTGATTAAATAATCTGGCTATCTAATCTAACTAATTAGGGCTAGATTTGCTGAGATGTTTCTTGCTTAAACACAATCCAAAGGTGATAAGTTAGGCATCCTTATTTACTCTCTCTATTTCACGATACAAGTTCTTAATTTTTTTATGATCTCCAAGATCAAATATTGACCATTAATATATATATCATAATATATTAATAACAACTATAAAAATATAATATTGTGAAAATACTTTTAAAAATGTATTTAAGTATGCTATTTTTATTTCACCACTTTGATATAATTTTTTATTAATCACTCGTCAAAAAGTTGACAATAGAATTCCCAGGGCTTTATATTCCGAAACGGAAAGAGTATTTTGCATCTTACAATCACATTTCCTTGCATGGTACACTACTATCTGAGCTTGGCAGCTAAATGTGATCAAATTTTGGTGCATTTCCCAGAAATATTCTACAAAACAAAAATAAAAAAACATTTGGTTTAGAGCCAACAACTTGTGTCCCTGACAAATTTCGGAAATTGCAAATGTATTGCTACAAAAAAAAAATGTCGCATTTGTCTTGACAACAGCCACGTTTTTTTAGCAATCTATTACCACAAATGAAGATGGCGTGCAGGTAGGCTTAGATAATCAAAATGAAAGAGAGAACTAAAAAAGAGAGGTAATTTAAAAGGAAAATAGAATCGTATAACACATAGGTTTTCTGTTTGAGAAAGGTATTTAAGGATTTTAGTAAAACAAACTGTTTAATTACAGTATATAGTCTTTTTATAATGCGAAAAGTCAGTGCGTATGTATTTACCATTGAAAAATCAACTATTTCTTATTTATCACTGAATTGTATCCTAGTATTTTGTATTTTTCATCTCCATTTGGTCAATCACTAGTCAACGGGGCAACAAATGATATTTTTATCCCTATCAGATGACATTTTTATCTCTGTAAATCAAATAAATATACATCAATGAATGACTATAAAAAATATTGTATTTCAAATTAACAATGCTCTTTCATCAAAAATATATTTTATCTATAAATATACCTCTACAAGGGTAAAAATATTATTTGCTCCGTTCACTAGCAATTAACCAAACGGTGATATCAAATATAAAATTTCAGTATATATTTCAGTGATAAATAAGAAATTATTAATTTATCAGTTGTAGAAATAAAAATATGCACTTTTTATAGTCTTTATGAACAAAATTTTCCCTTTTATAATTGGCATCAATTAACGAGTTAGACATAGAACTTGATTATCAAATTTTAAAAGCAGATATCTGACGTTGCAATATTAATGAGGATAATTTTGTAATTATGGAATTTTGTGGGAACGCTGATGCAATTATTAAAAAACAATTTATATGATTAAATAGAAAATAGTATCTCAACTAATCTTAGACAAAGCATTGTTTTGTGCTTCAAACTGTCCCAGGTAGCAATAACAACAAATCACAAAAATGGTACATTAGAGTGACAATGAGACCAGCAAATCTATCTATTTTATACTACAAAAGTAGGTTAAATGGGATAAAACACATTCATTTTGAGGTATAGAAATTCTTAGACTAATTGGAAGAAAAAATAGGGTATTTGGTGGTGCCTAAATTATAATAATATACATAAATCATCTGGCTTTAGGTCTTCGTAATGGAACCAAATCAACTACATTCGTAGTTAAATTACACATGCATGTGCCTAACCAAAGTTCAGTGCTCCAGATCGGCTGTGATGGAAAAATAGGTGGTAAATTTCTTTATTTTAAATATGTTTTAATCTAAATCGTCTAATCAAAAATCAGATGATCCTGATTTATTACAATTGTTTTACTGTTGCAATTCTAGTGATGGCTATGTGAGATCGCCACTGCTCTACGATGGATTAACAAATACAACTCTGATTATATGTAGGGAGAGATTCATTCTCTGTACAGTGATATTCCGTGTAATTATGCAGGACTTTCGAGCAGGGAACAACTTAACAGCAGAAGGCAAATAACTGCTGCCGATTAGTCAATAATGACTTCCCTATTTGTTGATGTCCTGCACGGAACCTGCAATTAATTTTTCTCTGATTAAACTAATTTTGTTATTATCAGGAATTAAATCATCAGAAAGTGAGAGACTTAGAGTCATTGAGGAGGCCACGTGTTTATCAAGAATGGATTTGACAGCGATTTTGGCTCGTGAAATCCATTGTAATTAAATTAGATTACACGTAATTTTCAGAACGAGTCAAACAACTATATCCATTGTTAATCCACAGTAATTAATTTTCAGTATTGTTTCTAGGCATTTCCAAATTAAAATACTCTTTGTTTATTTCTGAAGTATTCATGGATCAGAATTATCCCTTGGTATCCACAGGATGTAATTTCAGGGATTGCAAAACGTGTTATACGTTGCTTTTTCTGTGCATCCTGAGAAGTTATTTGTGAAAGTGATGTTTCAGTACTAACAAATTTTTGCAAAATTTTTACAAAATACATGTGAATGGACGATGCAGATTAAAGTAGACTTGAATATTTTTGATCTCAGACTAAACATAAAAAAAACACAAGTGTATTGAACCAACTTGAGATTAGACTAAATTAACCCAATAAACATGTGGTACTGTCTGAATTCAGGGCGGGCAAGTTGGATAATCTGCCAGAAGAACACTAAAACTACGACGTGCAAGGAAGGCTGATCCAACTCCACTCCATCGATCTTCTGCCACTTGTTATTATTAGATTTAGATTAATGATCCAACTAAGAATAAGCTTGCTTTTTCAAATATACAACTGATTCCATTTGTAAAAACAAAATAACATTCAGTGCATAGGAAAGGAATATGCTGAATTTTTTTTTCAATAATCTATTAAAAAATTACAAAAAATAATTGTTCGTAAAAATTTTTTGTAAAAATAAATGCCAACCACTAGATTGAATGGCGAAATGTTTTTTTGGGCTTTGTCAGTATTCAAGCTATCGACTTGCCTATTTTGCCGGCATTGTCACTAATTTGAATGACGACTGGACCAATAGTGGAAATGTTCAATCGTTATTCAACTTGGCAATAGAGTTGGTAAAATAGGAAAAATTCAATCCAATCATCGAGACATATGGCAACCTATTTTTTCTTTTCTTTATTTATTTTGAAGTAAAACAAAATTAGAAAATTATAGATAATAGAATGAAGTCCCACGAGTACAATTAAATTATAGATAATTAAGTTTCTGAAGTATGATTAAAGTCAAAATAATTAAATCCCACAAGTACGATTAAAGTACAAATATTCAAAATTACATATAATAGGATTACAGCATTGTGGCAGGAGCATGAAAATTGGGATCATTCTGGAAATAGAAAAAAATTTAATTATAATTATAGACTTGTCATGTCCGACTTGAGATTATCCATCGCGCATACAAGGTGGATGATCATTTCTTTCTCTTTTTCATCCCAAGAGACATACACTCATGACATATAATTGCATTTTGCAACCACATCTTTCTGAGAGAACTCTACATACAACCTCTTAGCATTGTTGTATATCCAACATGTATTTACCTTAACGGAAAGACCATATTTGCAGCGGAACTCATCTACCTCTAGCCATTCATTATCCCAGACAAAGACATCCTTTATGTAAAAATACTCAGTTTAAGACGAACACATATGAAAAGAGAAATGTAAGCAGAAACTTACATGTGGTGCAGTTAGCATTCTCCCATGGCAACAGTAGTAGCAAGGGCGGCTACAACACCATACGTGTGGAACATCATCTTCTTAGTGGAAAATCATTTGAAAATTATCAAATTCGTCCTCAATTGGGTCTTTTTGCGTAGAAAACTATTTAACATCCGCTTTGTCTTTCATTCCCACTCTGGGTCAATCCACTAGAAATACATGTAAGGAAGGCTGATCCAACTCCATTCCAAGTTCTAACTATAGGATCAAGAATGCCAACTAGAGGGGGTGAATAGGAGGTTTTAAAAACTTTTTGGCTTAAACAATTTTTGCAAGATACGGAGGAAAATTGAGTTTTCACAAAAGGATCTAAAACAATCTAGAATCAAATTGCATTCAACAAGATATGAGTTGAAATACAATATGCAACTAAGAATAAGCGAAAACAAATAAGTCAAGGAAAATATAAAAAGTGCAAGAGAGAAACCAAGTGACAATAATTTTTAATCGAGGTCTCAAAGACTCGCCGGTCTCCCCTACTCCTCGTTGAAGTGCTCACGTGTAAGCCTCGCTTCTATAACCACAAAAGATATCTCCACTCGGGTTGCTCCTTTTTTATTTCAGAAAGGTGAGCACCAAATCTCTCACAATCACACTAAGTCTCTCTGACAAACTTCGTCTATGGAGAGATCACTGGCGATCACCAAGAGCAACAAGTGATGGTGATCACCAAGAGCAACAAGTGAAATACCTTCACTTGATCCACTTCTACACAAGAAACTCAATATGCAATGCGATTCACTCTCTTGTCTAACTCTTCAATGCAAGAATTTTTTGAATTGGATGGAGAATTGAATGCTCTAAACTTTGCAATCAACTACCAACAACTAGCAATGAATTATGAGTGCAAAACGTAGTTGAGTGAATTCCACGTGAAGTGTATTTATAGCTCTCCAACAAAAACTAGCTGTTTGCAAGTGTCAGACGAATTTTACACTTGCCGGATTTTGTCCAGCCACATCAAACATTGTCCGGCTAATACATGTGAATAGTGATCATTGGATAATTAATACACTTGTTAGTGACCATTCGACACAAACTTGTGAAGGCTGGACGGATATATATTTGGCTGGACAAATATATTTGTCTCTGGTTACATTTAGTTTAAAGCCATTTGCTGCAAAGGTATTGCCCAGACTTTGTCCAGCCATTTCAGATAAAGTTCGGCCAAGTCAGACAAATAGACCGAACGAATGCATATGTCTCTAGTTTCATTTTTGCTAGAGCTGGTACGACCAAGTTTTGTACTTATACAACCACGACCAGGTCTTGTACTATATGACCAGATTTTGAACTGATACGACCACGACCAGGTCATGTATTGATACGACTAGGTTTTGAACTGATACGACCATGTTTTGTGTACTAGCTGGATATTGTCCGGTAACATCAGACTTTGTCTGGTCATATCGACCAATTTTGACTTTACTGATGCGACCAAAATTTTTACTGTCACGATCAAGTTTGTGTACTAGCCACACATTGTCCAATAACATCGGACTTTGTTTGGCCGTATCGACCAGTTTTGACTTTACTGATTCAATCAGTTCTTTACTGGTGCGAACAAGATTTTTACTGTCACGACCAAATTTGTGTACTAGCCGAACATTGTCCGGTAACATCGGACTTTGTTCGATCGTATCGACCAGTTTTGATTTTACTGATTTGATCAGTTCTTTTATTGGTGCGACCAAGATTTTTACTACCACGACCACGTTTGTGTATTGGCCGAACATTGTCTGGTAATATCAGACTTTGTCCAGCCATATCACACAATTTGTACCTTATATTCATTTGTCTCTGTTGAACTAGTGCACAATTTTTATCTCTGAAATTCACACTCTGCCTTATTTTGCTTCTAGACTATATGAGTATACACTTGAGCTTCAAAACTTTAGATAATTAAGCTACTAGGGCTAAACTCTTCTTAATAGTACGACCAATAAATCTAAAACTAAAAGAATGAATCCGATTGACTTTACCACCAACGACTGGTAAAAACCTAAGAATTGAACCTTAATCTTCATCTTTATCTCGACCATCGGCCATGAGGTCTTCAACATCTCTCACTTTTCTCATGACGTTATCATGCTTTTAGTTGAAACTTAAGCTACTCGGAATAAACACGTCAATTCCATTTTTTGTCATTAATCACCAAAACTCTAAACAAGACCTATATTCAACACTAACAACCTTCGATGTCAAACCACAATTACATCTGTTTCCCGAGCTCAAGAATTTGTCCTACATATGGATGGACAGAGTGAACACAATAACTACATGTAGATGCACATATTGAAGGAAAGTATACAAAGAGAACTTACTTTCATAGCTCTAGATTGTTTACCCCCTCGAGAGCTGTTTGGAGCATCGCTCACCATTTATTATGATAGAAGGTTTTGAGAGGAAGTATGAGAACGTTATGTGCGAATATATAAACAAGTTTTTGCGGACCTGAAGCAAAGTTATGATCTGCAGAACTAAATGTAATTTAGTGGATGAACATGGCGATGAAATGTTGATTTGATTTCTCTATGTAAAGTTCATTTTGACATATCGCTGAACAACTGACAAGCTATAAAAACCTAAGCTGTGAAATGCTGGAAAAGGCTGAAAATTTGTAAACTAGGGAAAGCTTATATTGTGTTGGGTGTAGAAAAAATTGAGAAGCTACAAAGCAAGAAAACCTAATAATAAAACTAATTAATACAAGCAGACAAGTGAACAACATGAAATGATAAATAACATCCAACAATGGTCTCTCTTGGAGGTAGCTAGGCTGCTGCATCAGACACTGAGGTGGCTGCTGACTAGATTGCCTCATGTCCTAGGATGCATGCACTAGTATCTGTCTGGACCATACAAGCGGAGTGGATCAAGTATATCTCCTCGGGCTAGCCAGCATGACCGGTGCTCATGATCGATGTCCCAATTGAGCAACTCGCAAGTCTGTTTGTCATCAGCCATGTCTACAAAAAAGTTTAAGCAATATACGGAATATGATAACATGAAATAAACATTAAATAAAACATAAAGTAGTAAATCTGATGCATTGCAAAAATAGTACATACTGGTAGCAAATCCAATATATTGCAGAAATAGTACAAGTCCGAATGCAGAAATAAGATACACAGGACTAAATAGAGTAAAATTATGCTTGATTGCTAGAGCCGTTAGGACAGTGCCTTCTTGTGTGTCCTACCTGTTGAGATGTGGTGCATTTTCTAAGTCCACTACACTCTCCTTCGTCCATATCATTATGACTTCGGTGATATTTGTGGTGATTGGGTCGTGTACATTCCATGCCAACAGCTTATTGGGGATCCAGGTGATCTCACCATCCTTCACTTCTTTGTAGTCACCAAATGTCCCAAACGCGTTGAAGCTAGTATGCCAGGTTTTTAGCAACTTAGGCAAACTATAATGAAGGGATAGGTATTAGTGTGGATCTTTCAAACACCGTACACACATTGCAATCACATGCGAGCAAGGTTTGTGAACTAGCTGTGGTTTGTTACATGTGTAGATGCACAATCTAATTTCCTAAGGTGCATTGATGCATTCTCTGTAACCTCATGTGCCCACCATCATGGTTCTGTTTCAAGTGAATATTGTACTTCTTCTCGTGAATACTCATACTATCACGATATGTGATAGAGCCTTTGTGATCTTCTCATCCATCTATCTCTAGATGACCTTCGGATATCGCTCATTCAGGTTCTCCACTGCCTACCATGTTGGGGGTACCTGTTGTCGAAGTAACAAATGTGCAATAGAAAGTCACCTCTACTTTCGTGGCTATTGGAAGGGACCTCACCACGTCAATACATTGTTGTAACCCTCTACAAAATTTGTTATCATTATGTCATATCTGGCTCCTTTGCATCCTCTAGTAGTGTCGGTTGCTTCTAGGCCATTAATCTTGATTTTGATGATAAATAAGAACAAGTGCCGTGGACTAATCTATTTGCTTTGAGTATAATCAATAAGATTAGGTGAAAAGAAGAAACGTCAAATAGGAGTCGCAAGACGAAAGCCGCAAAGACCTAAAAGCCATTTGCGCAAGGTCGCAATGTCGTCTGAGGTCGCGAACCAAGGTCGCAAGCGCAAGGTCACCAAAAAGGAACAGCACGCAAGCGCAAGGTCGCCAAAAAGGAACAACAAAGACCTAAGGTAAGTGCTTGTTTATTGTACCGGTCTCGGTGTTTGGAGTATTGACTAGTTTTATAGAGATTCTTTTTAGTTTTTAACCGTACTATTAAGAGGGGTTGCGAAATCTCTTTTAGTTCCGGCAAAAACTAAGAAACTCTTAGGTCATATATTGCATTCACATTCATTCATATTCTTGATCGAAATTTGAGAAAAATATATAGATTTCAAGGAGGAACTGAAACTGGTCTTTTGAGCACTATTCATTTGACCAGAAGTCACTCGAGCACTGTTCATTTGACCAGGTACTGTTCATTCGATCAGTAACACTGTTCATTCGACCAGTAACACTGTTCATTCGACCAGACATTCCAGCGACTATTTACTAGCTGTTAGAGGTCGAAGCTGGCTGTTAGCTGTACTAATTTCTTTCCTTATCGACCACAACGGTTTGCTGAGAGGTTGGGCTATATATATAGGTGTTTTGAGCAGTATTCTAATCCATCTCAAGCCATATTCTCATATACACATGCAAGTATCATCTCTCTACTCTTTTGAGCAGTTTTAGAAGAAGTTTTAAAATACTTTTGAGCATATTTTTGCTACTGTTTTTGAGTAGTTTTTAAAACACTTTTGAGCAGATTTTTTCTACTGTTTTTGAGAAGTTTTTAAAACACTTTTGAGCAGATTTTCTCTACTATTTTTGAGCAGTTTTTAAATTATTTTGGAATAGTTTCTGTTCACATTTTTGAACAATTTTTTAGCAGATTTTTGAGTAGTTTCTGTTCACATTTTCGAGTAGTTTTGAAATAGTTTTTGAGCAGATTTCTCTACTGTTTTGATCAGTTTTATACACACTTTTTGAGTAGATTTTTTTATCAGTTTTATAAATAATTTTGGAACTAATTTTTAATCAGTTTTATAAACACTTTTGAACAGATCTTTAAGCAGTGTTTGAGCAGATTTTTGAGAAGCTTCTGTTCACATTTTTTATCAGTTTTATAAACACTTTTGGGCAGATTTTGATCAGTGTTTATAAACATTTTTTGAGCACTTTTTTTAAAGAACCAAGAGATATATTTTTTGATATACATTTAAGCCCAAGTGCTAAAATCTTGATCTTTTGATCAAGTATCACTCCTTGTGATTGAGAGAGATTTTCTGAGAGCACTCATTTGCATCCTTAGAAATTTTTCTATATTTGTTGGGGGCCAAGAGAAGATTTTGCAACTTGTTACTCTTGGTGAATGCCCTCACCTAAATGGTTTGGAGGCATGGCCGTTGACCTCTCCATTAATGGAGGTTTTCGGAGAGGCTCGGCATATTTTGTGAAAGGCATCGATACTCGCCTATCTAGAGTGAAGAAGGAGCAACCTTAGTAAAAAATATCATTTGTGGATATTGGAGCAAAACTCATTCATTTAACTGCTTCAACGAGGAGTAGGGGAGACCAGGCGAGTCTCTGAGACCTCCGGATAAATCACCGTGTTTGATTTTCTTACTCTTTCTTAGTGCAAAATATTATTAAATTATTTTAGTTTATTTGCTCTTAGTCTTTTCTTTGCAAAAATTATTTTTAGTTGAAAAGTTTTAAAGCCTCCTATTCACCCCTCTAGTCGGCATCATCGATCCTACAGTGTCCACTTCTCCTTCGAAAGACTGACAATCTAGTCTAAGAACTTCTTAATCCTACACTTTCAATGCATTATGTCATCGAGATTCATATGCAAATCACCCTCTAATAGGTTGAGCTGCCATGTGTTTTGTTGTGGACAGTCCTATTGATCTTTCCATTGGGTTGTGACTTCCTCTCTATTAAACATAGTGTAAGATCATCTAGCTTCTCTTTTACACTTTCGAACTTGCTTTCCTAGTTTTGCAAGCACAACTTCTTAAATAGTGTCATAATATGTTGCCTCTTGAATCGAGTAAACAAATTAGCATCCATATGTCGCATATACCAACAACTTTTAACGGTTATGATTCACTCTCAAGTGTTTTCTAGTCTTCGATGACACTAAGCGTCTCTTTGTTGCGATCGTGAATGATGCATACCTTTTGTCTATTCTATACAACCCGCCTCTTCACATTCTTTAAGAAGCATAGCCAACTTTCTTTATTTTAAACCTTCGACAAAGGTGTTGATCGAAGGATGCCAACTAGAGGGGGTGAATAGGCAGTTTTTCTAATTTTAAGTTTAATTGAGTGGTTTACAACCTAAATTGCAATATCAATACTCAAATGATATGGATGACGGCACAAAGTAAGTTTTGCAATTGCTAAAGAGACAAGAGCAACAATTCAATCTCTAGAAGTATAAAGCAAATAATAGAAGTAACCGAAGAGATCGAATTTTTCCTGAGGTCTCAGAAATTTGCTGATTTCCACTAATCCTCGTTGAAGCACTCTTCACTAGAGCTTTTGCTTCGATTCCACTAGGGGTAACCCTTCTCCTCTCCGGATAGGCGAGCTCCGAGCCTTTACAACCAACCGTCGGGCCTCTTCGACACACACCGTCGATGGAGAGATCACCAGATCTCCCGGGTCGTCTAGGTGACGACAATCACCAAGAGTAATGAGCCTAGCACCTTGCTTGATCAACCTCAAAGCTTCAAGAACAAGTATGCAAATGCAAATGACTCAATCTCAAACTTTCTCAACTAGCTCTCAACACTTTGCTAAAGAATTGGCTTCAAATGCAAGAGAATGAGTATGAAGAGCTTTGCAAGCTGTTTCACTAAGCTTAGGAGATGAAATTCGTGTGTATGCAGCTTCTCCAAATAGTAGGGTATACATAGTTTCAGAAAAACGGTCATTTTCAAGAAAACTGGGCGAAGATTGTACTGGTCGGACATTGTCCGGCCATTTCGAACAATGTCCGGTCAGTACAAATAAAGTGACCGTTGCTCACATGATTTTCGAGTGTCAGTAGCCATTTGAAAACGTTTTGTGAAGGCCGGACGAAAGGCATTTGTCCGGACAACAAAACGTCCGGACAAATGGATATGTCTCTGTTAGCACTTCTCATTTAACAGCTCTCAAAACTTGTACAGACCGGACGAATGTGATTGTCCGGACAAATGCATACGTCTCTGTTAACACTTGCCTTAACACTTCACAACGAATATATGGGCCGGACGAATGTGATTTGTCCGGACAAAATGTTCGGACAAATGCATACGTCTCTGTTAACACTCATGTTTTCAACTTCTTAGAAATTATATAGGCCGAACATTGTCCGGCTACTTCGGACAATGTCCGGTGCGTCTTGGACAAAAGCCCCCGGACGGATTCATTTGTCTCTGTTGTTTACAAATAAACTCGCCACAAGAATTGTATTGGCCGGACATTGTCCAGTCATTTCGGACAATGTCCGGCCTAAATCAGACAGATGCTCCGGACAAGTTTATTTGTCTCTGGTTTTCGTTTTGCGATTTTCAGAAGAAGTTTGTATTGGCCGGATATTGTCCGGCCATTTTAGACACTGTCCGGTCAGTTCAAAACGAAACCAGAGTTTCTGAATTTTTACGCAAATTCAATTAGGAACTAAATGCATATGCAAATATGTTTCCAAAGCCTTCAAGGTTGATCAAATGACTTGTGCTAAAACCCCTCTTAATAGTACGACCATCTATACTAGAAATTTTCAAAAATAAAAACACTAGGTTTAGATACTTGTACTTTTGTCGGAGTTTTTCGTCATTCTTGCTTCATGGGGTCTTGATAATCTTGATTTGCACTTTTGCGATGCTTTCTCCTCTTTTTAACCTGAGTCTCAAATACAAAGGTTAGTCGCATATATTACGGATGCCATTAATCACCGAAACCCTAATCAGGGCTCAAGATTCAACAAAAGGCATATGCGATAGAAAGAAGTTGGTCATTAGCATTAGATGCAATAGCTGTTAGCAAAGTACTATAGTACTTCCCAAAAAGAAAGGTGCCATTGATGCAAAGCACAGCCTACAACACAAAAAGAATCGATGCACCATCTAAATACCCAAAAATACAATGAGAGATATGGTGTGACCTAACACCATCCACCTCTCTGTCAAATATGTCCATGACCATCCCATGGTTAACTTTCCTGATAAAGTCAAGCAGTCTTGGGATATAGTTGTAAGATTTCTTGAATGTCCCAAACCTTGATTCCTACACTTTCTGCTTAGCCCTCCGTGTTTTGTTGTACTTGATTTTGTATCTGTATATGTTGTCAATCTGGGCTATGATTTTCTTCGGCGTCATTGCAAAGTCCGCCATCAGATTAGAGTATATCACATTGGCAACAAATGCAAATGACAAATTTCTGTGCTTAGCCAAAGCTGATATTAACATACATGAATGCTCATGTATTCTAGACACAATAAAATAATCTTCGTTCTTCAGTTTGTATGCATGCACGCACCACGAATATTCTTCTAGAAGGCGGTGTATCTTATATTTACTAGACTTTGCTACTATGTACTGCATGTTCAGTGATATGGCCCATTTAGCAATTTTTTTCTTCAGATCTTTTTTGTTCCTTAAAATATGTTCAAACTGCATGGTTTTCTCATTGAAAGACCACAAGTGATTTTGTTGGTGACTAATGAAGGCCTCACAAAACCCGCTTTCGTTGTGCCATTCTCTTGATTCACCTTTTCTTTCATCTACACTATTGCTCTCCTCCAAGTCTGAAATCTCATCCACCCTATTCTTGTGTAAAATCTCATCAGCATCAATTGCATAACCATCACCAAATCTTTCCACCAATTGATGCATGTCATTATGAGTGAACCTAAACTCACCTGATGCCACATTTATCCTAAATGAGGAGGCTGTCTGAGGAGCAAATGTACTATATATTTCAACATACATCAATATTATGATAATAAAACTCTTTGGATCTATCAACCTTGATAAATAGGACGATCATATATATTCACATACAAGTTTTTGAAGCACTCAGTATGACTCTGAATTTTTTCTACTATGTTGGACACCAAACCCTTCAGTCTGATATTATGATGCCCAACAGTCACTCTAAATAGATTAATGACTTACAACCGTATTTGTCCAAATGACTAGGATTCGGGTCTGCTTCACTACTCAAATATTAACATCCACTCAGACAAAGGACCATCCTATATATTACAATGTGGGCTTATTTGGGCCTAAACTGGGCCCAATTCACATGGGCTTCGCTCCACACCGCGGCCCATTCGGCCATTCCTTATTCTGCCATCATCACCTGAAGGAGCTGACCATAGCTCTAACCACGAGCAAGGAGAAGACAGGTAAAAAAAAAAAAAACTAGGGTTTAAGCTCCACACGAACACGGCAATGGCGTCGGCAAAAACCCTAGCTCGGGCGGGAACCTCCCTCCTCGGCCGCCTCCTCGCCTCCCCTTCTCCGCTTCGTGTCGGGTCAGCCCCCTTGCCGCCACCGGCGCTGCTTGCCAGGCTGCAGGCCCACCTCCAGCCGCCGCCGCCGCCGCCGTCGTCGCAGCACGCGGCGGTGGACGCGTACGAGGCGGAGGCAGTGATGAGGCTGTGCTCGCTCCCCAGCGAGATTTCCTTCCCCTGCGGTCTTCCCTCACTCCGCTTCTTCATCGAGGACGGTATGATCTCCCTCCACCCCCCCACTCCACTGTGATCTGACTTGGGTGGTAGAGTATTCTGGAGCCTTCCAGAATGTTCGCTGCATTGGGCTATGTTGTTGTATTGCGTGGTTAGGATGAACAGAGAGAAGTAGAAAATGAGGGGAAAATGCTATGGTTTGATATTGTACTCTAGAACTATCTAGATCGCACTCATCTTCTAACTGTAGTTGCAGGTGTAGTATGTGATCAGATAGTTTGAGCCCCAGGCTTGCCTAGAGGTGGAAGGGATTGACGTGATATCTACAGTGTAGTTTGTTTGTTATCTCGTCCTTGCAAAATTTGTTTAACCATTTGCAGGAAATTTAACTAAAATTATCTCCTTCCTTGATTGATGAGGTGAACGAGCAGTATTCTTAGCAACAATCTCATATTGTTGTCATATTGTTGTCGTAAAGATGTGCTTGTGTTAGGTATTGCCTATTGGTATGGTATGTATTTGTTTGATTGATTATAGGATGAGAAAATGACTTGAATCTGTGGGATATTTTGGAAAATATGCCATCAAGCTGACAAATTGTGGCCGAGTCTGATGTGGTCCTCTCATGTTGTGTGTGCTGGATGAGCAGTAAGTGCCTAAATTGTTTATGCCATTCACAAGCAGCACTCCTTGTAGTTTGAAATGGTGACGTCAGTTATTTTCTAGTTTTCAAAATTATTTCAGTAATCGAACGGTTACAGATTATTATTGTGTAGAGAAGCATGCAAGGGAGCATGCGCTCTGTCTCTCTTATATGTCTCTCTTAACTTGAACATCAAGAGCAGTGCAACAAAATGCAAAACTTGAAATAATCATATATGGATCCCCCCAATTCATGGATGTTTTTACCATTGTCATATGAAAGATCTTGCAGTTTCAGAAAATTTTAACTCTTGAAGATGTTTGTATTTTAGGTAAGCCTGAAATTCAAAATCTTCCTACCATACCATCATGTCACTCCTATGTAGTGGTCGGTCTTAAAAGGAGTCTTCCTACCATACCATCATTCATGCTTATGTTATCGTGCGTTAAGCTTCACCAGAAGCAAGCAAGATGATGAAGCAAAGCTTCATAGACAAGGCTCATTCCATGCTTGACTTATGAGCTCATGTAGTAAGGCCTCACCTACTTCAATAAGGGCTTATGCAGTTAAATATGCTTGAGAATATGCATGTTTCCTTTTTCAATTAAGGATTATTTGTTTTTACATGGTGGCATATGGTATAAGTTCCCATTGTGCCGGAATTGTGGTTTGGTTGCTTTTGCATGATGATGGTAAGTTAGATGAATGCTACATAATTGATTTCAAATTTAGCTTGTAGGCATATGATGGTGAACTAATGTATGATGGTAATTTTAATGCTCTGGATTTATTCTTGTTTGCTCACTTGGCGTTTATCTGTTGCTATTTGTAGGAAAGGATCCTGTTGCTAATGAACCCCTGCAGCTACTTCCGAAAAGGACTTACCAGCCCAGCACCATCAAGCGGAAAAGAACCCATGGTTTCCTTGCACGGTCTCTCTCTCTCTCTCTCTCTCTCTCTCTCTGGGCTATGTGGAGGCTTGCCTGTGCACTGTAATGTTTAATGCTTTGAAAGCTTTGATTATTGCTATAATGCAGTCATGTTTTGCTTGTGTGGCTCATTTAAAAGATGTTTGGGGTTTTAAGTTCTGCCCTCCTATTGACAACTAGCATGTGTTTTATGTTCTCTGGTTATTTTACTTATTTCCATGTTTCACATTCTGATTGATCTCTTCATACATATGGGCTAAACCATTTTGCATCATTGAAAACCATTCACACCAGGATGTTAGTTTGGCTGCACTGTTGCAACATATAATTTGTACAAAATTTGGATTTAGCAGTCTTATTGCACTGATATCCATGTGTGGTCTTATGCAGTAAAGCGACCAAGGGTGGCCGTAAGGTGATTGCTCGGAGAATTGCAAAAGGCAGACATAGAATTGCTGTGTAACTAAAACTCAGCATCTCCGGAAGTTTTCCTGCAGCTTCAAATAGCTCGTTGTATGTACGAACGACCGGTATCTAGGAGTGCAAGATTCCTGTATGCTGACAACACTCAATGCTGAGGGAGATATCAGATATGTATACTTTGTCACAGTAGTAGCAGGAATCACTGTTCAAATTTCTTTTGCAAACAAACATTTTTGCAAAATAACCTAAGCAGGGGATTATCCATTGTTCACAACCCTCAGAGGCTATAATGCTTTATGCTTTGCCTCATCTGCTTTGTATGAACTATGAAAGTAGCCTCTTATTGCTTCAACCAACAGATGTCCATATTGTTGTCACTTCAATGTGTGAAGATTTCTTTTATTTTTGCTGAGAATATTTTCTCTTAGAGATGTCTTGATATGCACGTGTTCTGGATGAATGTCAACATGATTTTGTCTCGATCTTCAAAACGTAAATAAATAATGTGACATGACGAAGACTTGATTGCCAATTAAGCACATGCAAGGATTTGCAATCATTGTAACCATCCAACGACACTTAAGTTTTTAATCCATACGGTGACACAAAATTGACACATTGATTGGTTGTTTTTGAAGAATTGGTTTTGTAATCATTGAAGGAAATCACAAAAGCAATGAATGAAAAAGAGTTTCATTCTCTCAAATAATATCTTAAAGTTTTTATTCAAATTTAACTTAACATAATATGGTTGGTGACCTAGGTTTATATAGGATTTAGTGCACACAAACTTAAATAAAAACAAAAATGAAAAAAGATTCTTAAATCTAGAACAACTCATGATCATGGATCTTTAATCCAAGTATCTCTCCTTTTGGACCTTGAATTCAAATACCTCTCCTCTTAGATCTCAATTTGGGTTGGTCTTAAATTTCGAAATGTTTTTGGGCTGGGTCGTCCTCCCTCACCTCTCGCTGGCCCACATCATCATGTATGGAGCTCTCTTGTCCTTTTCTCTAGCAAATTTTTCTCCTTAATATACCTAATAATAATTAAGGTAGAAAATGTTGATAGTGACACATCCTCATAAACTTAATAGGAAATTTAGTAGTGAGACAATTCACCTGTGTTTGTAATATTTTAACAAATTTCTTTGTGATTGGACCTTTGTATTCATATTGTAAGTCCAATCGTTGTGGTGAAGTACTAGAGTTAGGGATGTCCTCATCATGCCTATAGAGAGCAGTTATCTGTTTTTTTTAATAAAAACTTACATCAACTACATCATATTCAAAAATTGGATTTAATCACCACCCTCTTTCCTCACCCGCACTTCTTCCTCTTCTCCCTCCCTATCTCCTGGTGTCACTGGCTATCGCTGCCCTATCCCCTCTTCTCTCTCGTTGATCATTACTACCCATGGCTGACACTGTTTCAATCGCATTACCGTCACAATCCTGCTTCCCCGGTTGCTTGTCTCCCTCATTTGTCGTCAAAGCCCACCACCACTACTCATGGTTGGTGGAGCCTTCGTCACCCAACTGTCCTGCTACCCGAAGATACTATGAAAAGGTCATGTGAATTCTACAAACTAAATCTAAGAAGAAATATTTGATATAATAATGGGGAGAGGTATATGTAAGATAAAAAAAATAGTTATCCTACCACTTAACAAAATTTTTTGTTCTTTGGCATTTATATTGTTCAAGAGGTGAGACCCATTAACTAATGGATAATTTAGTTCTACCACATAGTAAGTTAGAGGTTAGGAAAATATTACTAAATATCTCAATGACATGTGAATCTAGATCTTACATGTTTATTTCATAATCACAATAATTGGAGTTAATTTTTTGGGAAAAGTATATTTTTTTATCCCTCTATTTTCATTTTAAATTTATTTTTGTCTCTCTACTTTAAAATGAGTCTAAATTAATCTCTTTACATTCAAATATGGCTCAACATAGTCCATCTATAATACTTTTACACACAAAAGTATAAAATAACATACGATGATGATATGATATGGATAACAAATTTTTTTGTGCAAATTAGCATTCAACAAAGCTAACTATCTCTCAACTCATTTCTACTAATTTAGCTCGCCCCCCTTCTCTTTTTATGTGGTGTTGAGTAATTCTATATAGTACTAAATTAGCTATGTATATAAAAGAAATATATAATAAAAGAATCCAACTAACCGCATCTTAAAAAAAAAATAAAAGGATCAATTTGAACCAAAAGGAGGGGATCAAATTGAGCTCACGATGCGGTGGCCACGGGTAAAGGTGTTTGCCTTCTTGCTTAGTGTTGCTATGTGCATGTGGATGCCTTGGTAGGACCGCCAGTGTTCCATTCGTGCCACTCGTTTGCAGAATTGCTTATTACTTCCATTATTTGGTTTCTTCACGTTAGTTTAGTACCCAAATGGAATCTAGCGCTGTAAGTAAACCCGTAGAGTCTCACGTACAGCATTTCTCTCAGTTTTGAGTGTCATATGTCGGATTTGTGCCGTGTTATATTGTGTGAAAATGTCAAATCAGATAAAATCAAATCTAACCTATATATTAAAGCCTGTTAACCCATTTATGGCCTAAGCTTAAGATAGAGTGACTCCAAAACAATATAAATCATATTATGTGATTGTGTTTTGTTAAAAAAAATTTTACAAGCGATAAATTGTAAGGATCTAGTTATAATTGTTTGATGAGTAGTCAATTATACAAATCGCTGTACCACTTTTGTTAAATCGTGTCAAACTTGTTAATTGTATCAGACATGTTAATTATGTCAACTTCCTATAACCTAATCCACTTATAATAAACCCAAAGTCCATATAAACCATATTGTGTAACCGTGTTGTGTTAAATTTTGACAAGTATCATATGCAAAGTTCAAAATACTTTGTGTAGACTTTCTATAAAAATTTCTAAATATTTTAAATTTATTTTTCAAGTATACAAAATATTTTTCTCTTACAAATGATAATATCATTATATTGACAATATGCACTCCACCGACCTCCTTATCCCAACCCCCAACCTCACGTCACACTCAAAGGACACAAAATTATCTAACGAAGCATACATCTAAAAATAGAAAAAATCGTGAATCAAACATACGACCACCTTTTATACAGACACATGTTTTAACTATTCAGAATTTTGAGTTCAACTAATATAGAAAAAAAATTCTTCATGCAATAATCAACTCAGTAAACAGCAACGGCACAACACAAAAATTATACCTTAAAAGAAAAAACCATTACTCCCCAATGTGACAATGTCTACAAATATGAACGAGGGTACCACGTAAAACTTAAAATACAGGAAATTTTATAAAACCCAAATTCATTTCAATTGTCAGATATCCTTGTACAAGTATTTTTGGAATATTTATTGGCTTATAAGAAAATTTTTTGTTTTAAAAACACTCATTGTGATTTTTTTTTGTTAGATTTAACGGGTTTATATTAAAAAATTATAAATTTACTATCATTTACATGTGAGACCTGTATGCGAATATTACCGACCGATCAGACTTGGAGCGCAGCAGCTCCAATCGCCAATGTTGAGTCAGATGGATTAAAGAAAAATAGAAAAGGTAGAGAGTCGGGGAGAAGGTGGAAGAAAATTTTATTAAATTAAATTTACTAACAAGTGAGTTTCAATGTCAATTAGTGTAAATTTATAATTTTTTAATATAAACTCGTTAAATCTAATAGAAAATTAGTAGTGGGGGGTTTTTTTTTTAAAAAAGAAAAGGGTAAATATTTCAAAGATAGTTGTGTTGGGTTACGACAATTGGGGTGATTTCGGGGTTTTATAAAATTTCCCCCTTAAAATATAAACACACCAAGGCTAAAACCCCAAACACCGCATGGCCAAATGGCCTCCACCTCCACCACCTCCTCCTCCTCTCGCCGCCCAATGACACTGCGAGCCAACCGCCTCTTCTGCGGAGGAGAAGAAGCAATGGCAGACGTGAAGCGGGAGGCGGCAGAGGAGCTCGATCGGGAGGCGGAGGAGGCGCCGCGGCCGATGGAGGGGCTGGGGGAGGCGGGGCCGGCGCCGTTCGTGCTGAAGACGTACGAGATGGTGGCGGACGCCACCACCGACGCCGTCGTCTCGTGGGGCCCCGACGGCAGCGGGAGCAGCTTCGTCGTGTGGGACCCTCACGCCCTCGCCGCCCACCTCCTCCCCCGCTTCTTTAAGCACTCCAACTTCGCCTCCTTCCTCCGCCAGCTCAACACCTACGTAATCTAACCCTAATCCTAATCCTAGTCTGCTTTAGATTTGTGTGTGTGTGTGTGTGTGTTCGCAGCAATATATGTGCAGAGATTTGGGGCGCTGATTTGTGCTATTATTTAATTGTCAACATTGGTGGCGATCCCAAATTCGTTTTATGAGGTGATTTTTGGGTACTTGCATAGAGCAGAAGTAGCTAGGTGGATTCAAATCATGCACTAAGAATAGGGGTGCGCTTGGATGCTAATTTATTTAGAACTTTGTACAAATTTTGAAGCATCCATGATTAGGTCGGGATAAGATTCAGATGGCATAGAAGAATCCCTAATAATTGTATAGTTCCATTTTGTTTCCTTGTCTAATTTGGGTTGGAAACAGACAGAATTGGTAACGTTATGATCATGAAAAGTGAAAACATTGGTAGCATTATGAGTTCAATTGATATGTTTAATAGTCTTATTTCATTCACTTGTATGATGCATCCAATCTTGCCTATTAATAAGCATTCAAGCCATCCTGTATGAAAAAATTCTCAGCGCATCAATGTCATTTTCTAAATTGCAACGTGTACTATGTATTTTGGGCAGTGTAAATGCTGATCTATAATTCAGTTTGTTGCTGTTACAATCTTAGACACTGTTGTTATTCCCTGAAAGGAAGTAGCTAATGTGGCTGCTGCTGATTAGTGGAAGTGTTGAAATAGCTCATATGTCATACTCATATTATGTTCCACAACTCTAAAAGACTACATGCTTCATGACCTGTCCAATTTTCTGAAAGTTGAAAGGGGAAAAGATGCTGAAAACTCAATATTCTTATGAGCTTTCTTCATTTTTGTCTTTTCAATGATGTGGAGCTGCCCAATTTGCTATGCTGCTGGCTTTCCTGATATGACTCAGCTCAGGAAATCCTATTTGTTGATTGTAACAAGTAACAACTTATAGCATTGTCCAGTGTGTTGTGGGCCCCCAGCTTGTTTTTGTGTAGTGCTAGACTCCGGTGAAGTTTCTCATGTCTTTCTGTATTTTTGCACCTACGGATGTATGGTTCTGCAGATTACATAACCACTGATTTGGGCTGGTAATTCAATTATTTTGCAAAATGTTGAAATTCTTAGAATTTGATCAATTGCCTCAGCTTTTTAGCCTCTGGGTAGCATTGGTCCAATGCTGATGGGGGGTAGCAATAGAGATTGGCAATCCAACTGTTAACCTTCTTATTTTGACTAAAATAGAGTGGTAAAATAGTTTATTACTTCTAATAGATTGCAGCTATGGAGTGTTCCTTTTGTGAATTCTTGATACCTCATACTGACCCTGCCAAACTCTGTCAGTCTCTGAACATTACTGAGTTCCAAATGTTGATACTATGCAGGGTTTCCGAAAGGTTAATCCCAATCAGTGGGAGTATGCTAATGAAGGCTTCTTAGCTGGCCAAAAGCATTTGCTGAAAAACATCAAGAGGCGGCGCAGTCTCAAGCATCTCAAAGAACCACAACCAAGAAATAGAGCATGTGTTGATATTGGACGGCTTGGGTCTCACAGTGAGGTCGAGAATTTGAAGAGAGACAGTGCTGCCCTCAGAGCTGAGGTCTTAAAGCTTCGTCAGCAGTACAATAACTGTAAATCTCAGCTTATTGCCATGGAGGAAAGGGTCCTAAACAGTGAAAGGAAGCGACAACAAACCAACACCTTCTATTCAAAGGCACGCAGGAACCCATTAGGTGGCACTGGAAAAAGACAGCAGCTGATGGGAAATGCAGACCAGCACGTGAATGTACCATTGACGAAAGAAGCAGAAGTTGCATATGTGTTGGCAACTGATGTTTCTGCAGGGAGCAGTGTCTGTGGCAGAGTTGAGAAGGATGGGACTATGCCCAGGTGGGATGATCAGAACTTGGATAGTATTGGTGATGTTGCATGGGAAGAGCTGGATGCAATACCTGGAACTGAATTGGAGCAAGAAGACAGCACTAAGATCGACTTTGATGCTGCCGAATTCTTCGTTGGAAAGCCCTGTGGTTGGGCTGATGACTGCCCTTACTTGGCGGAGAGAATGCAGTTTGTGGAACACTAGAGGTGATAACCTAGCAGTGGATTGTCCATATAGTTCATGCAACCGAGTGTGTATGGCCAATTAGTCCGTCTCGATTGAACATATCTTTTCTGGTTCGCCTGTTCTTTTTGTCACTAGAGTTTGCCCCCAGAACATTGAGGCCAAATATAGCAATGCTTTCTGGCTGGCAACTGCATGCACAAAGCAAACAAGATGTTTGTAAATAGTTTGATGATAGCTTCTACACTTTGTAACCCTAGAATTTTTTTTCATGTTTCTGCTTGTTGTGGCATGAACCATGATGTTACTTGTCTCTCACCTGTGAATACATAGACCTTGGCTGCTCTGAGGAATTCAACTTAAGAAAGAACTCCAGAACAGGTAGAAGTTGTTCTGATCATTTTTTTGGATATTTGAATTCTTCGAAAGAATATGGATGTACCATATATGATGTGCCTTTTTTTTTTCCTTTATCTTTTGTTCTATTCTTTTTATTTCTGGTTTTTCTTTTATTCCTTTGAATTTTTTGCCAATCATATAATTTTTGTGTGTGCCTGGTCTGGCTTCTGAAGTAGATGCAGTCATGCAATGACCTTGCATTAGCTTTGAAGTTGGTTCCAAGCTTCTGGTTTGAAAGTTTAAACTTAACTGCTTACCGCAACTTTTAGCATGATTTGGGCTTAGCCATGTTTGAGGCAAAGGACATTTTTAGAGGAAGAAAAATATCTACTCACTGCGACGTTTTCTTTAAATCTCTTGTGAAATTCCTGTGTTTAACTTCTTATGAGTTTTTTTTTTTTTCATGTCTTAGATGCAAAGCCAGTAACGAGTAGAGTTGTATTTTTCAGGAACTAAATTATACAAATTCTACTTGTTAATAGTTAATAGTAGGTACTTACAAATCTGTCTTTAATTTATTTTAAAAATTGTGCAATTTATTTGTTTTAGATAGCATTCTTTATTTTTCAAGAACTAAATTACACAAATCCTACTAGTTAATAGTTAATAGTAGGTACTTACAAATCTGGCTTTTAATTTATTTTAAAAATTATGTAATTATTTGTTTTAGAGAGTATTGGAGAGTATTAAAGCAGTTCCGGCCAGCAACAAGAAAGAGAAGATGAATATAAGGGTGTAAACAGATCAGATACCAGTCAAATCATATCCATATCTATTTCAAGTCAGATCTGGATTCGGATTCAAATAAACTCGCATTCGAATTAGTTATTTCTAATTTGGATCGAATTTTGGATTCTATAATATACTACTAGCATTCTTTTGATTTTATTATTTTATTAGTACAAAATTTAAAAATAACTACTAATACATTTGAATAAATTTGTACAATATTTCTACTATTCTTTGGACAAGTATTTTATATACAAATAATATTCAAATTTCAATTCCTATACACAAATATCACTTTATTGGATTTTATCGAATTTGGATTGGTATAAGGATATTTTTTTTATTAGATTTAGAGACAAATTCAGATAGAAAAAAAATTATTCTGATGCAAATTCCAAACCATATTAATATATTGTTAGATTCAATAATTAGATAATTTGGATAATCCATATCCATTGTTACACCCCTAATTGAATGCTACAACCACCATTTTTTCATGCATGTGTTATGGATCTCAAATTTTTGGGATTGTGTTTACAATCCTTTAAAAGTTTCTAGGCTCTCCAATTCAATGAATCTAACAGAAGAGATTTGTAGATACCTCACATTACTTTCCCCATCAGGTACCAATTACAAAGGTCAGGTACACCTTAAAAAAGGGTATATACGTAATTTTATAGTTCTTAATCTCCCACCTCGTCTACATGTTATGGAGAAGTTATCTACCAACTTTTACAGAATCATGTCAACTAGTCATATTCTAATTGATGTGGTATTTAAGTTGTCTAACTCAATGTCAGTGTTCAATTCTCATCAACTTCTAAAATTATTAAATTTCTGATGAATAATTTTAGATGTGTAGAATAGAATACATTAGGAGCCATCCACACGAGATCTCAAGACCTTATAAACTTCTTCCTATGTGTGGAAAGTTTCTTATATAATTTCATCCAACTCAATTGTCAAAAGGAAAATGAATTTAGTCTTTTCTAACTAAAATACCAATCCTATTCATTCTAAATTAATAGTCAGATTACAATTAATACATCTATATCAAATAGATTATCCTTTTGCCTCTTGCTATCCCCGAAGGACCATAAAAATCACCGAATATTCATTTTTGGTGGGAAGGCACCCTCTCACACCATTTTACTAACTGAAAATTGCCATGAAAATCTGATTTTTTTATAATGTGTGTTTTGGAATAATTAAGTATACTGCAAAATATCAAATTTAAATTTAAGGCATGGTTAAGATACTCACAATTTTTATAAATATAAAAATATTTTAAAAAAAAGACAACATAAAAAAATCAACTACTTAAAATAAGAAAATGAAACAACTTAAAAAATACAATAACAAAAAGTGAGAAAATGTGACAGTCTAAGAAAAAATAATAACTTAAAATAAAAAAATGCGACAAGTCTAAAAAAAACCTAAAATAAAAAAAATACAATAACAAAAAAAATGAGACAACATAAAATAAAAAAATACGACAACCTAATATAAGCAAATGCAACCACCTAAAAAAAAATATGACACCGTAAAATTTATTAGATCAAGATTTATTGATTAATATCAAAAGTGGAAGTAAAATGTAACATTCTCATTTCCAGTTTTAGCTCTAATTCTTGTCAACTTGTATCTGAGTCTACCCAGTTCCAGATTGATCGTCCGCGTAGACTGCTAAAAATTTAAAATCATGTGTCCTTGGAAAATTTCCAAAAAATTACCCTTTTTTCAATGCATTTTACATGACAAAAATTCATGTATTTGGAAAATTGCATTTTTGCCCTTAGGGCTTACATTTAAATGAACAATGAAAAATCATTTTTCCATTTAAAACCCTCTCATGTTGACAAAATTTCATTTTGAAGCCCTCTTGGTCATCATGCATTAACTACATTTTCAATTTACCCCTCAAAACAATTAAAGTATTTACAAATCAACCCCTTTTTAATCAAATCTAAGAGAGGCAAGAATTTATACATATACACCCACCTACCACCATGAGAAAAGACCAATTTGCCCTTAAATTCTCCACTTGAGTGATAGTGGAGTTCCCAAAATGCCCCTTGACCAACATACATGTATATATACACCTTACATAGACATCTTCACCACACTTTCTCAAACTTAGAACCAGGTTTTCGTCTTTTTGTTTACTTGTTCTTGTTAATTTTAGTTCATACATTACATAAAACACACTCAAAAAACTCAACTGCATCAAAGTTGGAGGAGCAGCAGCTTGGATTAAGCTTTTTTTCAGCCGCGTCCCAGCCGCGGCAGTGTTTTTCCTTAGTTGCACTAGCATTGTCTAGCAGCTTTTCCAGTGCCATGTCTTTGCCGTCGTTCTTGCCGTCGCTGTCATGCTGGTGGGCGACATTGTGCACCATCAACATCCTCATCTTGTTTGCCATCCTTTTGCCGCAGGGCGCCGACAACGCCGCCGCCGCTAATGCACTCGTCAGCCTTATCCTTCGCTGGCCAAGTTGCCGCCGACCGTTGGCCGCAACCCTAGAGCCCCCGATGCACGTCCAGCACCGCCAATGTGCGTCCAGCATCATGGGTGCGCGTCCAATGCCACCCGGTGGGCGTACAGTGTTAGTTGTTGACACTCCTCACAAAAGTGCGCTAGAGACCTCCGATTGAAAATACATTCACGTCACTTTGTTTGCCTTGTCGTGTGTAACCTCACCATGTATTTTGTTTCACTGCCCAAGCTCCAGTGTGCATTTTTCCTATTCCGGATCAAGTTCTAGGTCACACCACTTCCGTTCAACTTAATTCCGTCAAGTTTTTCTCAGTGGACGTCTTGTAATTGTTGTGATTTAGGGTTCGATCTGCCGGTTTTCGAGGAGCAAGAGGCGGTTCTAGACCTTGAGGAGTTCGCAAGTGATCCAGCAGGCAATTCAGCCATATTTTCTGAAATGTTAAGTATATTAGTTTGAACTTATATGCATGATAATTTGGTCCAAAAGCTTATATTGGAAATGAACATGATTAGTTGTCCGCTACACTTGCATAGCTATTCTTGATTTGTCAAGGTGTACACTTGATTATTGATGCTCTAGGGTTAGCTACAGCAATAGCTTCACACAAAAATTCTATCATGTGACTTAGAGCTCATTATATGATTTGCAACTTATGTCATGTAACTTAAAAATAATATTTTGTTATACCTGAAGTGCTCTGAGAATAAAATGGCCGGTAAGGGCGGTGGATGTCTTGGACATCCATGGGTCTGATGGTTTGGTTTCTCACCTAAGATCAACCGATTGTTCTAAACAATTAGTGACATAAACATGTGCCAACCAAAAGATCATTGTATGATAGACTGGACCTAGTAACTTGGTGTGTATCGATTTCTATTTATGTATGGTGATTATTCTCAATCAGATTTTGAATTCGGTATATGTGAGATGTGAGAAAAGCGAATGACTTGAGTGCCCTTTTGTGGACTCATGGGTGTGAGGTGCACCTCGCAACAGTAAAATTGATTGTCTAGTCTATTTGCTGATACTGGATAGGAATACAAATTAATATTATACTTATAAATAATTTTGTTTTCTCAACTCAATCACATGCAAACTATACATAAAGTGGTCAATAGTTGTAGTTGATGGAATTTTGTAAATAAATTGGTATATTTCTACAGAGTTAAATAAATATGTAAAGTTAAATAAATATTCGATTACTCCACACCTAAGGATTTGAGGTATATCATGATCCATGAACGATATTCATATTGTGTGGCATAAATAGTTTTCTGTATACTGCTTGATAAACTAATTTAATCTATGAAGAAACTAAACTTGTTATCTACAATTCTTTACTAAAATGTTACCGATTGTAATTTGACATATTTTAGTCTTGTATAAGCTTATTAAATTTTCATCTATTTACACTTTATCTGTTATTAAGTTACTATAAACCTAAACCTAAACCCATGCTTTCTATTATGTTTTACATGTGACATTGTATTATAATTGCATTGGTTTGCTATAATTACCCCTTGTATTCATGCTTTAGTGATGTCTGTGCAGAGGATATGGGGTTTCTTGAGGTTGATCCTGAACTTTTTCTATCCATTTCATTAAATTTGTTAAATTTAATATGAACCAGAAAAAATAAAATAAAGATTTCATTGGAATGACCGGAATGACTATAGTACAAAGTTTTTTTTATTATCAATTTTCACTTTTTTTATATATAAGAGTTGTGAAAATCTGAATTTTTTGTACGGATATCTCTGAATAAAAAAACAATTTTAAAAATAACGTTTAAAAAAAAATTGCAAAAATGGCTTCAGTCGCCATCTGGGATGGCGACTTACCGAAAATGGCCCATCAGTCGCCATCCCAGATGGCGACTGCGGCTTTTTACCATCAGTCGCCATCTGGGATGGCGACTGATGGGGTTTATATAAGGGGGGGCCGGGGCGATTGTGTTTGGAAACGAAAAAAAAAACCCAGAACCACTCACGGCTGAGAGCAAGAGGGGAAAAAAAAGAAGAGAGGAGAGGGGAGGAGGAGAGGGGAAAAAAGAAAAGAAGAGGAGGAGGAGGAGGAGGAGGAGGAGAAGAAGAAGAAAAAAGAAAGGTAAAATTTTTTTTACTGATAATTAGTATAGAATGTAGATCTGTTTTAGGGGTTTATAGATTTGTTTTAGGAATTTGCAGATCTGTTTTAGAAATGTGTAGATCTGTTTTAAAAATGTGTTGTATTTGTAGATATGTTTTAGAAATTTGTAGATCTGTTTTAAAAATGTGTAGATCTGTTTTAGAAATGTGTTGTATTTGTATATCTGTTTTAGAAATTTGTAGATCTGTTTTAAAAATGTGTAGATCTGTTTTAGAAATGTGTAGATCTGTTTTAAAAATGTATAGATCTGTTTTAGAAATGTGTAGATCTGTTATGTAGATGTGTTGTATTTGTAGATCCGTTATGTAGAAATGTTATGTATTGAGCGAATAAATTAGATTAATAAATAGTGAATCGATAATTTAGGACATACGGTTTATTCGTAGAAAATGTGCAGAAATACATATTTGATTAGATGTGATGCAATATCATTAATGCAGTGTACTTCTAAGATGTTAAAAAATAAGTCGCAGATGTCTTAAGGATGAGTATAGAGTAATGTGCAAAATATATTGAAGATATGATAGCTGATGTTTGTAATACTTATGTTGTAGACAATGTCGGAAACAAGAGTAGTCTATATTTTTCACGGGGAACAAATCATTAGAAATGGACTATCTGGAGATGACCTAAGTGGATGTCACCGTGTAGACATGGAATTGAATGATCTTAATGTTCTTAATTTTGAAGACCTTAAGACCCGAGTCATGGACATCCTAAATATTGACCCATGTTTACACAAAATTGTCATGGAAGCACTGGTGCCTATTGGTTTGACATTTTGTTGAAAATTGTGTAAACTTAGAGGCGATAGATCATGGGGCTCTCTTGTTAGGAGGGTGATAAATCCCAATCATGGGCCAGATGACTGCATACTGTATGTGACAAAGCTAGACAATGTACCAGAACCGGGAGCAGAACTTGTACCCGAACCATTAATTGGAGGACAACATACGAACATTGATCCAACCATGACTTATAATTCTGCGGATATGCCCAACGCAGAATTCATGGGCGGGTATTTCTGGCCTGGGGATGAGGCTTATGCCGACGAAGGTGAAGACGAGGGTCTGGAAGTTTCAGGCAGCGAAGGGTCGGAGGTGGACGCAGACTATGCGGATTCCTCTGGTGAAGAAGACTATCGTGGAATGGGACCTCCACAACAATGGTTAGATCCTAGTGGTTTTGAGCATGCGCGAATCCACGACAATCGCAATTCGGAGTCGGCAGGGAGTGAGCACAGATTAACATTGGGACAACATTTTCGAAGCAAGGAGGAGGCTAAGCAAGCCGTGGCGATGTGGTCCATGACACTGCGTCGGTCTTTCAAGGTTGACAGAACAACTCCGCGACTGTACGCAGTGAAGTGCAGGGTGGAAGGATGTCGATTTTATGTTCGTATTGCTCGGTACAGGGACAATGAGCACTTCATTGTTTCCAGGATCACCGAACACGACTGTTCGGTGACAGAAGTATCACAGAGTCATAGAAATATGTCCTCCGCATTTGTGGCACGTGTAATTTTGTCGAACCTTCATGCAAATTTTGATATGCCACCAAAACAAATTGTTAGCCAGATCAATGACACATTTGGGTACATCATTCAATATGGGAAGGCATGGAGAGCCAAGCAACTTGGTCTTGAGATGTTATTTGGATCTTTCTATGATTCATATAACTATGTGCCCAGATTGATCCAACAAATCGTTGACACCAACCCTGGCACTGTGATGGATATGGTCCATAGCCCAGTTGTCGGCAGAAATGGTGAGATAGTTCCTGGAGCTGAGTATATGGAGCGTATATTCTGGTCATTTGGTCAAGTAATCTCTGTGTTCAAGTACATGCGGCCAATACTTTGCGTGGATGGCACATTTCTAACTGGGAAGTACAAGGGAACTCTGATGACAGCAGTTGCTGCAGATGCAAACAACCAGCTACTTCCCATGGCGTACGCCTTAGTGGAAGGAGAGAGTACAGACAGCTGGGTATGGTTCCTTGCAAACCTAAAACAAACAGTCGTGAAAGACAGATGGAATGTATGTATAATCCATGATAGACACAAGGGTCTGTTAAGTGCCATTGAGTTCATGTTGTCCACTGAGAACCCGCAGTACAGCTGGAATGACTTGATCAGTCGGTGGTGTAAACGACACCTTGCGGCGAACTTCTTCACACACTACAAGAGTGCACGGCTTATGAAGAAGTTCAAGCGGTTGTGCGATCAGAACCAAAGCCATAAGTTCCAAAAACTTTGGGACAAGTTAGAACAAGAAACTTCAGATCTAGGTAAATCCCAAAGGTCAGAGGCAAGCAGTTCACAACATCCAGAAGATGAAGAAAATGTCGCGGAGACTACAGATGTGGCGAGACGACGCACCCGAAGATCAATGCCAAAGAAATTTAGTGAATGGATCAGTGACAAAGCTCCTGAGAAGTGGTCTCTATTGCACGATGAGGGAGGTGCCAGATATGGCGTAATGACAACTAACATGGCGGAGGTATACAATTTTGTGTTGAGGGGGGTGCGAGGTCTGCCGCTCACTGGAATTGTGGAATTTACATGGCATCGCACGGCCAAATACTTCTACGAGAGAGGTACAGCTGCAAGAGCATTGCTTCGGGTGACACTACCAAAATTTCCTCATGAAGTACAAAGGTACTTAGAAATGAAAGCCGCGGCCGCTCAGAAACACTCAGTCGAGTGCATTCCTAACAGTAGAAGGCAAAGTTGGGTCGTTTATCTGCGCAGTAAGAACGTGGGGGGTGGATACATGCGACAAATCAAGAGGCAAGGAGTGACATTTGAAGACGGTGTCAAGTGCACTTGTAACAAGCCAACTCTATTGCATAAACCGTGCTCTCATGTGATGGCCGCGTGTGCGCACGACAACAAGTCGAGCGAGATGTACCTCTCAGTTTACTATGGTTCACGGTACCTTACCGAGACATGGACTATAGACTTTGAGATTTGGGGGACTCAGCAGCACTACAGAGATCGGTCGTGTAGGGCAGGCGAGATCCGATATGTTCCACCACCGCACTTGGAGCGGAAAGGCCCTGGACGACGGCGGAAAATGCGAATTGGCAATGACATGGATAACGCAGAACGCGATGAGCTACGAAAGTGTGCCATTTGCCGACAGCCCGGCCACACGAGGAGGACATGTCCTGATGCATCCGGACCTAGTCGAACATGACTGAGTAATGTTGTGCAACACTTATTCGTTCCTGCTGTGTATTTGATGATGTACTAACCTAATGTTCTTGTTTGCAGGCATGGCTCACCCTCGTCCACAGTTTCCTGAGTTACTCGATCAGTACTACGACGGTCGTCATCGGTCTCGAGCGGTGCGATCCGGAGAGGAGCTTCAGCCATTCTGCCTGCAATCGTCCGGCACGTCTTGGCCTCTCGACGGGAGATACATTGCACGGCTGAGGGCGGCGGGGCTGCTTCCTTTTAGCAGGATGATCACCAGACTGGAGACTTTCAGGCACGACCGATCACTCGTCTTTGCTCTGGTGGACAGGTGGAGACCCGAGACGCACACATTTCACTTCCGGTGGGGGGAGATGACCATTACCCTGGAGGATGTGGCCATGTTGTTCGGACTCCCGATTCGCGGGCAGGCCTGGGTACCACCACCCACTCCCGCCGGATGGGACGGCATGCTCGCCGAGAGGTTTCATCCACTACCTCTAGACCAGGAGCCCTTTCACCACGACGTCGGAGTTCCTGCGACTTGGCTTGTTCACTTCAGGACGTGCCCAGCAGATGCAGATGAGTGGACTGTGAGCCGACACTTCGAGGCGTATTTGCTGCACTTGTTCGGGGGCTTCATGTTCACTGGTATACTTAAACATGTTATAGGCACAGCTATTTCCATTCTCTTGTTGAATTTAATTCCTATTTTTTTGCTTTTCTACAGGCACTCACGGCGACACAGTGGATCGTTGGCTTGTTCCACTGGCGCAGATGCTCACGGACACGCCGATCGATCAGATCCCACGCATCAGCTGGGGGTCAGCGGTTCTCTGTGCGACGTATCGAGGATTGTGCGACGCCTGCGTTCGGCGTGCCCGAGCGGCGAACATGGCCTACAGACGTGCCTGCTCCGAGCGTGCATCAGACGTACGACCGACATCACGCATCTCGGGTACACCGCCAGGTACATGCCGCCAGCCCATGACCTACTTGTTATTTTTATTTCTGCCTCCCATTGTCTTACCGTCTTGCAGGCTGACGGCATCCGTGCGATCAGTTCCGTGACACGGCCACTAGTCCAGGGGAGGCAAGCAGGTCTGCCTATCACGCCCGACGAGTACAAGAGGGCCGTCGCCTACGTCGACCGACTCGCCTCGCAGCTGACCCTTGAGAGTGCCGCCACTTCGTCGACTTTTGTTGCACCTCCACGTCCACGGGCCCGACCCAGTCATACGCCGTCACACTCAGCCGCTCCTCATCTCGACACAGCCGGCCCTTCAGGTACGGCCGTTGCCGCACCCATTTATCTCGGTGGGCCCCCGGCTCGCTCGTACCGTACAGGTGTTGCACCTCACGTGGACTTCTCGTCGCGTGGTGGTGTACGGATCTCTGAGGGTCCCCGAGCACCGCCTTCTGCACACACTTCCGATTCTGGATTGGGCTTCGACGTCACGTTCGACTCAGACGACGAGTACATTGCTATGTCTGAGCAGACGGTGCCTATCCCGTCGGTTGGTCCGCTTCGGTCTCCTGCTAGGCACCCACCATACATTCCTCGTCAGTCGGTCCGTGCCGACTCCCACGTGGTCCGCGACCCATCGTATGCTCAGTATGCCGATATGTTGCAGATGAGAGACGACGCCGATCGGAGTCAACATCAGTTGGCATCTTCGCAGCTTGGTGAGGCACCTCCACCGTCGCAGGACCCGAGTGCTCAGCCTCCCGGTCGACAGCCCTCGCAGAGGACAGTGCATCCGCGCAGCACCTATTCGCCATCGCCGTTTCAGCGCGACCGGAGGCATCGTCCGAAGAGGGGCCGACAGTAGTTTTTTTTTATGTTCTCCTTTTATGGAACATTATATCGATTCTCATGGTTGTACTATTTTGGTTTATATTAGTATTATCATGTTTTCACTATTTTTTATGTTCATTTTTGTTTTTGGGAACATCATACTCGACAGATTGAATGCTAATTTAAAAAAACCACAATTTTGAATGTTAATTTTAAAAAAAAACTAATTTGAATGCTAATTTTAAACATAACACAAATTTGAATGTTAATTTTAAACAGAACACAAATTTGAATGTTATTTTTAAAAAATCACACAATTTGAATGATAATTTTAAAAAAAACACAAATTTGAATGCTAATTTAAAAAAACCACAATTTTGAATGTTAATTTTAAAAAAAACACTAATTTGAATGCTAATTTAAAAAAACCACAATTTTGAATGTTAATTTTAAAAAAAACACTAATTTGAATGCTAATTTTAAACATAACACAAATTTGAATGTTAATTTTAAACAGAACACAAATTTCAATGTTATTTTTAAAAAATCACACAATTTGAATGATAATTTTTAAAAAAACACAAATTTGAATGCTAATTTAAAAAAACCACAATTTTGAATGTTAATTTTAAAAAAAACACTAATTTGAATGCTAATTTTAAACATAACACAAATTTGAATGTTAATTTTAAACAGAACACAAATTTGAATGTTATTTTTAAAAAATCACACAATTTGAATGATAATTTTAAAAAAAACACAAATTTGAATGTTATTTTAAAAAAAATACAATTTTTATTGTTTTTTTTTAAAGAAACACAATTGTCAAGAATTTTTTTAAAAAAAACACATTTTCAGCCTTCAGTCGCCATCCAGGATGGCGACTGAAGATACGTGGCCTTCTGTCGCCATTCCAGATGGCGACTGAAGGCGAAATGCCATAAATCGCCATCTGGAATGGCGACTGAAGTAATTTTTGTAATTTTTTTTAATTAAGCGTTATTTTTAAAATTATTTTTTTATTCTGGGATATCCGTAAAAAAATTCTGAAAATCTTAATACCACTCAAATTTTTTGTATATAAAAATTGTAATTATTAATCTTATCTAAATTTTTTTTGTATGTAAGAGTTATTAGTATTTTAGTCACACTCAAATTTCATTGAATAATAACTATTATCTCTATCATTTTCTTTTTATTGTGAATTTACTTTTCAGAGAATTTGTCTTTTTTGTTCTCTTTACGTAGATTAAATTTGAATTTGAAATATTTTTTTCATGATAAATTAATTCTATATTATCAAAATTTGTTCGAATATTTTATGACCAATTGCATCGCACTTTTACTGTACAGAGAAAGTATGGGAATTCTCAAGAACAAGATACACTGGATGATTTGCCCCCACTAACTAAGATATACTCGCCGTCGCTGCACTTGGGCCCCAACAATCTAATACGGCCCTCTGGGTCCACAGTGTCAGGGGTCCCACACCACACATATTACTATTTACTTGCGTTGCCGCCTCCGACCTGACTCCTCTTCTCCTCTCGCCGCCTCCGCCGCCGCGGCGAAGCGCCCATTAAGCCCTAAAAAAACAGAGCTCTAACTCTAACCCCACCATGGAGGAACCCCCCGGGCGCCCGCCGCCTCCGCGCCCCTTCACCCGGCGAGCCCACCTCGACAGCGCCTCTTACCGCACGCTCAACCGCCTCTTCTCCCTCTTCTTGAACGTCGATACCTCGAACCATGGGCCCACACCCTCGGAAGCCGAGCCGGTCGCCGCAAACCTTGCCAGAGACTCCGGCGAGCTCCCGCCGGCGTGTAAGGACGCGGGCTTTGATCGGGCCAAGGGTGCGGTGGGCGAGGAGAATGCTGCGGTAAACCCTAACTTGGGAGGTTCGCACCATGGTCCCACACCCTCGGAAGCCGAGCGCGTTGCCGCAGACCCTTCTGGAGATGCCGGCGGGGTCCTACTGGCGACGCCGGCGTGTAAAGTCGCGGGCTTTGATCGGGCCGAGGGTGCGGAGGACGAGGTGATTGCTGCGGTAAGCCCTAATTTGGAAGGCTTCTCTGGTAAGAGCGGTGCCGTTGGTGAGGAATTGGGGCGTGGAGCAGGATCGGTAGGACAAGATGAGGCTTTGAGGTTGGTGAAGGCTTGCCTGGATGGGGAGGATGAGAGATTGGCACAGGAAGGGGTGCGGAACGACGAGGAGAATGTTGCGGAAAACTCTAACTTGGAAGGCTCCTGCGGTAAGAGCATTGCCGTTGGTGAGGAGTTGGGGTTTGGAGTAGGATCAGTGGGGGAAGATGAGGCTTCGAGGTCTGTGAAGGCGTGCTTGGATGGGAAGGATGAGAAATTGGTGGAGGAAGGGGTGCGGAGTGACAAGGAGCAGCTGCTTCTCGATGAGAAGATAACTGGGTTGTCGGGCATCCTTGATGGCGTCGATGGCAGCGCAATACCAACACAGATTTGTGGGGTTTGGCCAGGTGAGGTGTGGACAGATGAGGCAGCTGAGCAAGTGCAAGAATTGGGTGGTGGTGTTGAAGATGACAGCCCAGCAGGGAATTTGGATCATGGTCGGGTTGATGGTGGTGGGTTTGAGGAAGGAGAGATTGAGGGTGACACACGGGATTTGGATGTGGAAGCTCTCAATTTGGATCCTGAAGATGAAGCTGCAAATGATGGGAAATTGGATGATGGTTTTGTTAGCGGAGGCTCTGGGGAGAATGAGGCTCGTGATCATGATAATCTGGATGGGAGTTTGAGTTTGTGTTCGAAGCCTGAAAATAATGGAAGTGGTGATCTCGTACCAATGGAGGGTTCTAATGTCAGGGATGATGCGCGAATTAATGTTGCCAGGGTTCCAGCAGTCAGTTATGAGGATGTTGTGGCTTGGAATGAGGCACCGTTGCCTATTGATGAGGTAATCTACCTTTTGATTAACCAACACTATTTGCAATCATATCTTGTTATATGTTTATTGCTCCCTCTACTTTATGATATGATTATTTGGCTGTCGAAATGCCATTTTCATTGGGTGCCTTGAATTGGTTTCAATGTTATTAGAGTTCTAAATGTTGCCCCGAACCCAAACCGGCCCGTCCCGAACGATCCGAACCGTCCGACCTGACCTGAGGCAACGGCGGCTGGATACAGGTTTTGGGTTTTAGGTAGACCCAACCTAATTATAGATTATCATATATTTTTTAATATATTAGTATAAATATATCAATTTAACTAGTTTAATAGTATCTTACATTCAATTATTACTAGGATCACATAGTTTTCATTAGTTAATTTCAAGATATCTTTATTTTGTAATAATACTTACATAAAATTACTTATTAGAAAATTATTTTTTATTTTGAATATAATTTTATTTGCCAAATTTTAAACTTGACCTAACCCAATGGATACTTGTTGATGTCGGGTCAGGTTTGATATGGGTGATGCAAAAACCTACCCTTGCCTTACTCCATCTAGAACTCTAAATGTTATTAAACTCGGACATGTCGATTGACCCGACGAGGTGTGGGTGACAGCACTGAGGGATGACAAGGCTGAACATGGAGGTCGAGCGGGATGGCTAGGTGTGCTGGGAGGCTGCACTGGACAATGATGTTTGTGGCCGGCCAGAGACGTGCGGGTGCGGATGGCAAGGATGCTTGTTCAAATCTCACTCTCTCAGTCTCTCTGTACACAAAAGTGAAAGCCATGACTAGAGCAAGAACGGTCCCCACTAAAAAAAAATAGGAAATTAGAATATAGAAACTATAGCTACTAGTGTGTGTGGGGCCCGGTGTTTTTTTTAAAAACTGGCTGTGTTAGTTGGGTAAATAAAATTGGCCAGGTCATCTGGTTTATTCTGGGGCAACTATTTCTATCTTGTGAAGGTACCCGACCAAGTCTAGACCACTAGTGTGGTCTGGGTTTGATAACATTGATTGGTTGGTTTTAGCTGACTGTGGCTGGCTAGAGACGTGCGAGTGTGGATGGCAATGATGCTTGTTCAAATCTCAATCTCTCAGTCTCTTTGAACACAAAGGTGAAAGTCATGACTAGAGCAAGAATGGTCACCACTAAAAAAAAATTAGGAAATTAGAATATAAAACCTATAGCTACGAGTGTGTGTGGGGCCCGGTGGTTTTTTTTTTTTAAACTGGCCGGGTTAGTTGGGTAAATAAAATTGGCCGGGTCAACCGGTTTTTTCTGGGGCAACTATTTCTATCTTGTGATGGTATCCAGCCAAGTCTAGACCACTAGTGTGGTCTGGGTTTGATAACATTGACTGGTTTTAGCTGAACCAAGAAGCTCATTTTAGAACCACACCATACATGTAATTTCAAAGCTCCCAACTTGACGAGATGATGTAGTGTGGGAAACACCACAAGATGGCCGAATTGAAGAGGTACACGACAAAGCAGACAAAGCGGTAACGAGATGTGTCATTGCAATCTCAGGTCTAAGGTTTTTGAAAAGTCAAAAAATAGTTAATTTTATAAATTCTAGACAATTTGTCCTACAACTGAACCATGACTTGTATTTGTAGGTAAGGTATTCAAAATCGAGACTGAAATCAACATGGTTCCTTTGCATTGTCATTCGTGTGTACATGCTCCACATCCACGAGTTTCCTAGAGGAAAGAAACAATGAAAAGAGAACCTTTGTTGTATTGCATATGGAAAAAATGGTTTCTCATACATGCATAAAAGGCATAGTTTCATGCATTAAAGAAATTATATTTCAAAAAGAATGTCATTTTTTTTACTATACATGGTCTCTAAGACACAACTTTGACTATTATTTTTATTAAAATATGTTGATAAAAAATTAAAAAATTATAGTATTATGAAAATTACTTTTTATGACAAATATGTTTGTATAATTTTTATATGGTTAATCTAGATATTTATAAATAATATATTAATGATTAAAGTTAGAAAAGTTGGATCGTGTCTCGTCAAAAAAATGACATTCTTTTCAGACTAGAGAGTATTAGTTATCATATCATTATTAATTCTAATAGGATTTAAGATCTAATTTTCTTCTCAAGTTTCTATAGTAAGGCCTATAAATACAAGGCCATGATTCAATTGTATGACAAGTTATATGGAAATACTATCTCCGTTCTTAAATATGCGTCATTTTTTTCAAATTGGGATCACCAAGGTAATTATATTTTTAATAAAGAATACCCCTACAATTAACTTTATCTTCTACAATTAATGAGTTCTTAACTTCAATTACACATACACATAAGTCCAATCACTCAATTTAATAGTAGTGTGGGAAAATTTGTTTAGAATTTATAAAGTGACAAATATTTGTGAAAAAAAGTTTTGAAAAAGTGATATTTGAGATTAGAGATAGTAATAAAACTATTTGATTTCTTGGAGTCATAGATTTATTTTCTACAATTAATGAATTCTTAATTTCAATTACACATATACACAAAATCAACCACCCAATTTAATAGGGGTAGTGTGGGAAAGTTTGTTGGGAAAAAGTTTTTTAAAAAGTGACATATTTGAGAACAGAGGTAGTAATAAAACTATTTGATTTCTCGGAGTTTTCATAAAACATAGATTTGAGGTTGCAATGGTGCATCTGATTTAGTTTGACTCTTTTCTATTGTCGTGTGCCTCTTTGGTTCGCCCATAGTTACCAGGAAACCGGGATTGCCTACCCCTCGATCCACATACCAGGATTGTTGGCTCAGATTGCGGGTCACCCGTGATCCAGGTCACTCTGGTACATGATCAGGATCACCGATATTGACGATCCCAAATTGTGTACAACACTGGTTTGAGGGATGAGGAGAAGAGGTTCTATTCTAGGAGGCCGGGGGGGGGGGGGGGGGGGTGGGGCACCATAAGAGAAACAGATGGAAAGGTGGCACCCACCAGATCTGGAAGCGGAAGAGGTGGATGTGCGGTTGACTGGATCTGAGAAGCTGAGAAGGAGAGGAGTAATGCAGCAGCAGCAGCAGCTGGCTGAACCTGAGGAGTGCCAGAGCTGCCGATTGGACCTGTCGTCTGCTGGTGCTTGGTGCGTATGGGAAGGAGATGAGATGGAGCAGCAACAGCAATAGGTTTAGAGGAAAGAGGAATTGGTGAAGGAAGAGGAGGCCATGTCTAGTTGGAGGCTTGGAGCAGTGAAAAGAAATAGGTGGCTTCTCATTTCCCTAGAGTTGTTTTACAGCTGTTGCAATTATATTAATACTCTAGAGCTATGTGATTTTTCTATGGCTAAAATCAGCATTAATGGCTCATACTTGAAGTATATTTTATATATATATATATTGGTGCCATCGATCTGAAAATTTTGGGATCACAGGCTGTGTACCAAATTAGCATGCTGAAGAGCTCTACCCCTTATCATACTGTATTTTTGTGAGGCTGTGTACCACGTGACATGACCCGATCGCATTGTGTTCCTGGTAGCTATGGGTTCGCGCATAGTGTGGCTTTTCCTACGCTACATCAGTATCAGAGCCCACTGCGCCACACTTTCTGCTACATCACAAGAACACTAGTCTGTGCAGTATGTTGAGTAACTCGCTCACATGTTATTTTGAGAAGAATATGAAACTTACACTTCATGTCATAGTGTATCTGTTTTCATCATCCAAGGTGTTCATCACAATTAATTATTAACATAGCTAAATACAGCAATCAAATATTTTTTTTCTCTTCATATTTTCTGCCTTGACCATGCATATTTAATATGTTCTATGACAATCTTTTGCAGGCTTCTAAACTTGGGAAGAAAAGAAAACGTGTTTTGACAGCTGAAAGGAAGGCTCAGAAGACGGTGTGTTCTTCTTTCATCTCTGAGCTATTAAGTTCAATCCTTCGTAAGAAGATTATTCTTGTTTTTATCTTAGAAAGTTCTAAACCTTGTTCTACAATGTTATTGACATGCAGAAAACTAAACGAATTAAGAGAGCACAGCAGCGGATAGCCCAAGGCGTGAAAAGATTAAAGCTTCAACCAGTTATAAAGCCAAAAGTGGTGCAGTATTGCCACTTCTACTTGCAGGGGAAGTGCCAGCAGGTAGGTTTCCTTTGGTTATTTAACTTGTTTGTCAGTCAATGCAGATAGGATGGTCGCTTATCGTTGCTTTTCTTCGACATATTGGTTCTCCTTTGAACCAAAAGTTCTTGGATTATTCTATAAACTGTGAACCGCATGTCTTTGTCTAATTGCATTGAATGGTGCTGGAGTAGGCATCATGAAAAATCTGCTTGCCATATATCCAAGTTGTTGTACTTTGCATATGTTATGTGCTTTGATTGTGGAGTGGAGAAGATAAGGGTGAGAAGGTGGAGGGTGCTCGCCCTTGACCGGCCAACTGGAGGTTCGTTCCCCTGCCGTCCTGACAGGGCTCTGAGACCAATTGAGATAGATGGGAAAGGCTTCTTTGTGTTATTCCTTTTCTTAATCTCCATAGATGACAATGCCATCTTATAAGGGCTCCTAACAATATGATCTAATAATAGGGAAACCAATTAACAAAAGATAGGATGCCTAAAGGATAGATTCCTAATTATCCAAGCCTTCCTAATGAACTATTCCTTCCTAACCCTTGCTGCCGTCACCTGTGCTTGCCTCTTGTTCCTTCTCTGTGCACCGGTTGTGGGACCCACGTTGCCGATGAGTTTGGCCCCAAAAGGAGTCCACAACAGCATATGTTGGCGAGCCAGAGCAAATGCAAGAGATATCAGTTATAAATTGTTTCATGTGAAACTCTCTGTATTTCATGTTCTGTAGTTTGGTTATTCTGGTAAAAGAACAAAGAATTCTTTTACAAAGACCAGGTAATTAATTTTCTCCTTAATCTCTTCACTGCCTACCTGATTCTTTTCTGTTTGTTTCCTGCAGGGCAATATTTGCAAATACTCTCATGATACTACACCTTTGACAAAATCTAAGGTATGCAATATTCTAAAATTTTAATGTACATATGTCTAATTTATGACTTATTAGTTATTGTTATGTATTAGATTGATATGCGTTCTCATGTATATGATGCTAAAGCATAATAGAATAGCCTATTTTAATTTGGTCTATGTCAGTGTTACGGCTCTGTTTGGGATTGTGGTGCGGTGAAGGTAAGCATGGTGAAGAAGTGCTTTGAAAATGTGGTTGAAAAGCTGCCGCAACTAAAATTCTACTCATTTGGTAAAACCACCGTTGCAGAATTGGTTTTGTTTCCAAGTGTTTGGTTAGAATGTCCTCCAGTTATTTCCATATGTTGACTAAATATCCCCTTGGTCACAGGATGTGTGTTTTTTGCGAACCGAGTAAATCATTTGTTGTCTAGAAACTTATGACACCATGTTCTTTTTAATAACTATGCAAGTTTCAACATATTTATATTTTTCTATGCATACAAATGTTTACAAAGTTGTATTTGTAATTAAAAATTAATAAAAGATTATGTTTTGGATGTTAACTAGAAAGAATGTATGTCTCTAATGATAGGCGAGCAAAGAGCTAGCAATATATGGTAGAAGTATTGAGATAAATGGTGAAACACAAAATAAGATAGAAATATATGGTAGAAGAATTGAGATAAAATGGAGAAAACATGATAGGATAGAATATATTAACTGTTAGTTTTTTCTGGGCACCAAAAATCTCTGATTAGCAGGGAAATTTTTTCTGGGCTCCAAAAATCTCCCCATCAAGAGGAAATTTGCTGCCAAAGAAAAAGTTTATTTAAAAGAGATAGGATACATATATTCTCTGGAGCGGAAACTGGGGAATTTTGGTTGTTGATTCCACCACAATTAAGAGAAGTAGGTGACAATCTGCTTCCTCTGTAACGCTGTTTTTTTGTGGTTGCTTTGTAACAAACGTGGTTAAAAGAATCTTCCAAAGAGAGAGATTACAAAAAATGGTTTAAAAAAAACCTCCTTTTTTTCAACCAACTGCACTCCCAAACGCAGCCTACATTGTACATTTGCTTAGTTTTTTGCTTAGATTTGCCATATGACACATTTTTCAACTTTTCATGCAGCCCTGCACACATTTTGCCCGTGGTTCTTGTTTGAAAGGAGATGATTGTCCCTATGATCATGAGTTATCAAAGTACCCTTGCCACAACTTTCTGGAAAATGGAATTTGTGTGAGAGGTGACAAATGCAAATTTTCCCATGCGGTATGTATTATTCGCCCATCTACCATTTTCTAGTTCTCACTCTTTTTTCCATGCTATAGAATACTGTTTTTCTTTGTAATTGATTTACAAAATCATTTCCTATCATTTACTTTAGTAGTGCACTCAGGGTTCAGATTCCCAGAATGAGGGTGTTTACTGGACTTGGCCGGGAGACCAGAAACTGGCCGGTTTTTCGGAAAATTTGGACCAACTTTTTTTTTTTTTGGTTTTTTTGTTCATATTTTCTCAAGTTTTTGTATCATCTTAATCTTATATGGTCACTAGTTTATGCAGTACTTAAAATAGCATTTAAAACTCCCCTGAAATGGACCAATTTTGTTATCTCCTGATCTAGGCTAGGATGGCCGGTTCCCGACGTTAACTGGCCGCTTCCCACCAGGAACCTGAACCTGAGTACACTAGCCTTTTAAAAATTTAAATGTCCTTAAATGTTACCATGCTTTCATTATCAGATGCCAACTGCAGAAGGTCCATCTTTGACACCAGATGCAAAGAAATGTGATACACCATTGGGGTCTGAACATGTGAATGTCAGAGAGCAAAAAAGTTGTCAGAAAACCTCCATGGTTTACAATGGAAAACCTGTAACCTCTGCTCCTACCAAACGCTCTTCCATCCTTAACAACCTGGCTAATATCTCAGTAAATGCTCAAAGAGTACCTGCTCAGATTCCGAAGGGTGTACGTTTTCTTCCATTCAGTAAAGAGGAATCAGATACTAGCAGTCCGCATCAGGGTGCTTTGCCCACTGAGGAGCACAGGAATACAAAAAAAGTTGCTAACCTACAGGACCCTGTAGGACTTAAAGCAGAAGGGCAAAAAATTGCTGAGCATAATGAGCAGAGATCAATTCCAGCACAAGATAACAAGAACTCAGTAAAACAAGATGCAGGATCTGGTGTGGCATCTGGGTCAGGAAATATTCAAGATGAAGTTTCAGAAGCCTCTAGGATTTTACAGGAATTCTTGTTTGGCACTGGCAGCTAGAGGAAAGTATGATCTTGTTACTCGCTTTTTAATATCTCTAGGCTACGTTTATGTTCAATTAGATACAGTTTTTTTTTTACCTTTCGCAGTGTACTTGTTTGTTGTTCGGTAATGACTTCATGCCCATGTGACTTATTTTGATAGTCTGCTACCCAATACAATAATGTTTACTGCCATTGCTGTTGTAGGTAGGTCAATATTTATCATTCTTTAATTATCAGGAAAGTTCACTTTAGGATTCTTATTTTGCAGAAGCTGATGAACATCTGATGTTGGGTATGTGAAGAGTGACTATTTTCGACTTAATCAATGTCCATTCGACCCACATGACAGTTCAATGGAGCAAATAGTTTCTAACAAGGATATAATCTAATTGGTATGACCAGTGCTTCCTTGAATCAGTACTTGCATGAACCAACTTCAAAATATCATGCTTATGAATCACACTTCCTAAGTTGTTTGTGATGTAACTAAACATGTGGACTATATAATGGTCTTTTGACAAGTTTTCATAGTTGATATGTAAGTTTGTAGGCTAATATTAGTGCTGGACTTCATTTTCTTGAATTGTACATGCCAGGTTCCTAATTCAAGTAGCTACCGGTGATTGCCAGTAACTAGAGATTCTATACTGGGGTGGTGTCCTAAAGCCACCCATTTTAGGACAAGATTTTTTACTGAGTTACTCTGAATTATTAACTGAGTTTTGCATCATTATTGCATTGAACACATTATATCAAAATATATTCTTTCAATAAAAAAGAGAAGAAATTAAAACTTGATGGGTCTACCAAACTCCTGAAAATCGGCTGGTCTTCAGCCAGTTATCTACAAGTTGACCACTGCCAAGTTTTCAGCTGGTGCTGGACCGTTACTACCAGCAACCACTCAGGAATTAGTACTGCCCATTGAGTGTATCTAATCTAGTTCCTATTTTAGGAATCTTGCTACATATGCTTGGGGAATGTTTCAGGTGAGATCTCTTATAATAGGAGAATGTGAACTCACGATCTCTTATATAGGACAATGCTTGAGTGAATTCAATCATTGCGGGGAGGAAATCATTTGTTCGCTCATGGGAAGCTAATGTTGGTTGCGTCCCATAGGAAGCTAATGTTGTGCCGTTGTTAGTGGGTTGTCAACGAGCCGAGCTAGAGTGAGCCCACCCAGCTCGGCTTGAGCTCGAACTATGCTTAGTTCAATTAGAACTAGGTTTCAAGCTAAAAACCAAGCTCAAGCTCAACCTGAGTAAAGCTTGAAAAAGCTTGAGCTCGGCTTGAAAGCTTGATAATGGATCGAACAAAGCAGCATAATAGAATGACTTGTGTTTATCGGATATGGAGATGATGGCCTATCAACTAGGAAGGAGCTGGCCAAAGCGGTGACCGCTTACTGACAAAAGCCAGATATGGAGGATGGAGGTTGCTTGCCTAGCATTCGGAAAGAATTGGTTCCGTGCTCGTCAAAGGGGGACCAGAATGGGAGGAGGTTGCGTTTTGGCCAGATCTGAATGAAGGGAGGTGTGTCGGTGTAAATCAGATTGGGGCGGAGCACATGGGACCGAGAGGGGTGCAATAGTGGATGGAACTACTGCACTCACCAATCTACAGAGGGATCACAAGGTTTTGGGCATTCCTGCGGAGGATTGGAGGGAGAGTGGGGGGATGAAGGATTTGAAGTGGAAGATGGAGGGTTCGCGATGGTTTGGATGGAGCAATGGCATTTTGCTAGCTAGGGTTTCAAAAGGTGGAATTGGAAGAATGGGGGCTCAGGCGTTGCGGGGGCTATTGGACCTAATTGAGTTGAAGGCTAGCTTCCTTTTACAACAGGGTGTATTATACATATGTTCGAGCCTGATCGAATTGAGCTTGAGTTGAGCTTGGTGGAGTTCCAGCTTGGCTCAAATTAGTTCTTGAGGTCGTGACTAGGCTTGAGATCGGCTCGATTTAGACTCAAGTTGAACCCAGTTTTGAGTTGAGCTTGAGTAGCTCGTGAGCTTGAGCATTTTGCTAGTTATTAGTGCCTCATGATGTAGATGATGAACACAATTCGTCGTTCCAATGATTGGACGTTTGGATTGTAAAGATTTCAAGACACCATAGATAAGCTGTAATACTAGAGCCAAATAATGAATAGCCAATTCCCCTGAAAGGCAAAAACAATAGTTATGTTTTTAACACAAGTAAAAAGAAAAAGGAAATTTCATCTTATACACTTGACGTCAAAATCCCTTGTAGTTACTTTGGTAGACTGTTTGGGAATCATGCTTGGTAGACAACTCATCCACGATAGAGCTTCAGCGAAGTGGTCGAGCTTGCAATGATGGCATGGTTGGAGCTCATTGCAGTTGGCAGCAGCATGATCAAGCGTTGTGGCCTTGGCGACGCAATAGCTCTCAACAGTTGTGATGGGGTGATTGAGCTCTCGGTGGTTGGTGATGACACGGTCGAACTCCTAGATGCAGCAATGGCACGTTTTTGGATCAAGCTCGTGTGGCCTGCGGCGGCACCGTAGTCAAGCTCACAATGGCCTTAGTGGTGGTGGAGTTGGAGCTTGCGGTGGTTGGCTGCAACGTGGTCAAGTGCGTGGTGGCCTTGGCGGGTGGTAGGAATTAGCGATGGCTAGTGGCTGTGTGATGTGATCAACTCCTGGTGGTAGCGACATGATTAACGAATCGAGCTTGCACAATTAGCAGCGATTGCGAACTTGAGCTTGGTGTGGTCCCACTTGAGGCAATGATTGGTTCACTCCATTCTCAAGAAACAATTACAATCACAAGACTCAAAGTAATTGTGCTATGGGCTACTTGAAGTTGAAGAGAAGAAAGCGACACAAGAGATTGAAGTTATAGATAGTTGAAGTGACTTTGATCGTTTGGCAATCGAAGTCTCTAGAGATTGCTGAAGACAGTCAAGGTTTCTATTGGTCGATTATTGACCAAAACCGTCAACAATTGAATTCGATGGCCAGGGTCATCAATGATTGATCCTACTGAATGAAGCCATCAAACGTTGTTTCTAGACAACCGAAATCACCAGATGTCATCTTGATCATGGAGGTTTCTAGAGGTCTTTTGGATGACCAAAGCTTCACGAGACTCTAGACCAAAAACCCTCTTGGAACTTTGGGATGCGGGAGTTCCTTTTAAGTCCTTCATTTAAGCTCTCCAGTAAGGCAGGAATTGTTCACCCTAGGGAATGATATCCTGGAGCACTTTCTATGTTCCCGAAATGTTGCAACTTGGGACCAAAATGCGGGGACTCAATAGTGTAAGACCTAAATTAGTAGCTTGCTCATGTGTTTTTATTTTTTGAAAGCAAGCAGAAAGATTAGCACTTCAGTAGGGTGCCTTTTTTGCTTTAATTTTATACATGACCCCAAAAAAATTGATATAACAGCCAACACCCCCCCCCCCTAGTTCTGCCCTTTAAAGAGAAATAAGTCAACCTTGAAGAATCCAGATAGCTCAATGAATGGTCATCAGTATGATGCCTAGTAGTCCAACAACATGTTATATAGGCTTCCTTATTTTTACTCAAAATACAACAAATCAATATAGGATAGTAAATATCCAATATTTGGAAAAATCCTAAATTATATTTATATTTGTCACAAGTTATATATTTTGATGTCTTTTTCTAAACCATGAAGATGTGAAAAAAGTTCAATTTGGGACTAACACCTACAAACACCTATTGTTGTACTGGCACTTAGGGGTGATTATTTGGTCGGTTTTGTAATATTTTTCAACCGAACTAAAAATTTCAGTTGCAATTTTGGGCATTGAATTAACTGAAGTACAAACCTAGACCTGACCTAATTAACCAAATAAAACTCAGTCAGTTTGGTCGGTTTATTTAGTATACTAACTAAAGCAATTTGTTTGTAAATAGTAGAACAAAATATTCAAACATGCAACCTCTATTCAAAATTATAACAATAGACGATAATAAAATCTAATTGGAACACATAGAATACAATGGTATGAAATTATCATTATTCTTGAAGCAAAGGGAAGAATGAGTGGGAACATTTATTGTCCGACTTATTTAGTCAGGTCGATTTGTGAAGTTGGAACAATTGACCGAACCACCAAAAAGCGAATTTGGGTTGAACCGAACTGCGATCTTGAAAAAACCGACTAGATAGCAATATTTTGGGCTGTTCAATTTGATTCAGTTTGGTTTTTCGGTTTTGTGCTCACCCCTACTGGCACCCACAAGCATAATTGGGGACTCTAATACCTATTGTCTTTGTCTAAACCACCATGGCCTATCATCGCTGTTGCATGCACTGGATAGTGTCGCTCGACATCGTCGTCATGCCGCCGCTGTCACACAGCCCACATAGCATTGCCCCTCCACTGTTGCTGTCGCAATGGAGCCTGCACACTGTTGCCCATCATCACTGTCTCATGCTTGTTGCCTACACACCGTCAAAACTGGTGAGCCGCCCTATTGTGCACCTGTTGGCGTGTTGCCTGCCAGTCATCAACTGCCATGCTATGCCGCTTGCATATCTTCTATTGCTTCTCTGATATGCTTCTTATATACATTCCATTGGAGGAAGAAGCCCATATAGAAAACACTAGGAAGTAAGCTGCTCCATGTATTCGGGAAGAAATGAAGTCTCTCCTAGTGTTATTTAGGAAAGAAATAGAGAGAGAGAAAAAAAAAGCAACGATAGCCATTGGATATGTGAAATCAAGGGCCCAAATCATCTAGATCTTTCAGTTAAAAAAGATAGAAGCTAGGAACAACTCTAAATGATAGCTATTGGACATGTGAAATCAAGAGCTGAAATCATCTGGCTCTATCAGCTTAAAAAGGAAAGAAGCTAGGAATAACTCTAAATGATAGCTATTGGACATGTGAATCAAGAGCCAAAATCATTTGGATCAGTCAGCAAAATATGATAGAATTGAAACTGGTACATCATATAGGGATTAGGGAATCATTTCTATTTCCATTGATTAGTTAGCATCTGTTCCACAAAAAGATACGAAAATATGTCAAGTCTTTTTGGGTGAACTATATGCATTTGTAGAGAGGTGAATGATACAGTGGTTGCTAAACACAGTTCTTACAGTGCATAACATATGCATTTAATACAACAAGGTCATACTTTTTAGTAAAGTTAGTAAATAAAAGAATACTCCCTCCGTTCTTTTTTACTTGTCTTTTTAGACTTTTCATAATTTTAACAATTAATTTCTTCAATTATATATGAGTAAAAATTATAAAACAATAATAATATGAAAAGAAATTTGATGAAAAATCCGTTAATATTATTTTTATACAGTGAATCTTATACTTTTTTGTATATTAGGGATCAAAGTTCAAAAATCTGACTTGCACGTGTATCAAACGACAAGTAAAAAAAAAAAGGACAAAGTACATTTTATTGTTTTTATGTTTAATTTTGATGCATTTGACCTGAAAGCTTGAGTGAAATGTATATCCTTGTTTCTTAAAATTTATAACTTAATTGCTCTAATTGTACAATTCAAAACTCAGAAATGCACAACTCTGTTGTGCTAAATATACATCTTAAGGTAAAAAAGCTATTCATAGCCGGCAACGTGAACTCCTTGTAAAAGTATTTATCTTAATCCATCTTGTGAATTATTTCCTGTGGCATTTGATGGTATGCTGAATTTGTCTGCTGGTTTGTCAAGGTAAACTGACGTGATTTCTTTGGTTTGGGATCATGGAAAAGTTACTCTGCGTCTGTGCACAAGGTAAAGCAATGTAGACTTGATGTGTCATTATTCATTTCCTAACATGGGCTGCTTTTTGAGTCACCTTTTCCTGTCAGGTGGATTCAGTACGTACACATTTCTTTCTGTTGGGCTGTCTACTGCAAGATGCTCCCTTATGAACATTCACTGTGCACGAGATGGCTTTTTCTAGCTTCTTTGTTATCAAGCACCTGTCATGCTTATCAGGAGAGGTAGAAAAAAGAAAGATCGATCTATCAGCTTGTCATGCTTTCTGGAAATCAGGATTCTCCAGGCAAAAGCTTTACTTCATTGCCATGTGAGATTGCTGCTGTGTTGCAATTTAGTCTTTGTTCGATATGATTATGAGCACATGTACACCAGAAGCATGGTCCTTTGGTTGGAGACCAATATTCGATTAGTGTGATGCATGGTGTGAACTTTGAACTCACATCTAGTACTTGGAATCTCTATCCTTGGTTCAGAATTACTTGTGATTTATCAGCAAGTTGTGGGACACAAGTGCAGGAGTTAAGGCCCCAGAAATAGCTGGATTGTATGATTGTTGCTTAATCTCAAGCATCGGCCCACTCATGTCTACTTGTTGTCAAAATCTCAGCTGTTGCAGTATCAATTCAAAATTACATTCACATGATGACTGGAGGGGTTCACATGGTGTTTATCATTACCAGCTTGTCATTCAAAGCACAGACATCTCAATTATGCATCCTCTACTGCTGCTATCACATGACCAAACGACGGTGACTGTCTATCTTGTGGAACAGTCAGAATTATCCTCCCACTTAGAAGGAAGTGCTATCGGCAATGACGCCTTTTTCCTTCCTGGATAGGTGATTAAGATGTCATCATCAGGTTTATCATCATTAGTGCCGTGGTTAAGTTGTGGGTTGTTATATGACTAGCCAGTTGTTTGATTGTTTCTGTAACTCATGAAAGCAACTGCCTTAAAAGGTGAGGGCTACTTGTGCACCGAAACAGTGTGTATTATGTGTCCTGATAAATTCCTGTATTTGTCATTTTGCCAATCAGATAAAACCGTAAGTAACGGCAGGCCATGAACTTTGTGGCTTTCCGTCGCCAACATTATATCTGTAAGGGGGAAAACAAGCATTAATGTTGGTTTTATATCATTTGTCTTGCTGGAACAGCAATCGTGCTGTTTGATTTCTAATCAAACGCTTGGAATAACGTTGTGGAGAATTCTGTGTCTGAAATCAATGCTCAGAATTGAGATAGGAAGAAATTTGGTGTTGTGAACTTCTCATTTCACTTCAATCTCAACTGTTTGAGGCTCAGTTGGGATGTGTGTTTTTAGCAATGCGTTGAACTGTTACCACTTGCCTATTTCTTTGACTCGGAACCGTAATTGTATTGCAATAAATTTTACAATTCATTATAAATAAAGGTGGAATATATTAATAATAAATTTAATTTTGATATATTTAAATTTTTACTAATATTTATCAACTAATGTATTTCTATTACGAGTAATAAAAATGCAGAACAAAAAACTTTGAACTAAACACCACCTCTTTATTTATTTGTGTCTATAGTGTGGACTAGAGCACTTTGTGCAGGTTATGAAGATACATGAGTTAAAAGGAAACCACAGAAATACACACAAATAGGAAAGCAAACAGAAGTTTGAATGAGAATGTAAAGTTATAGTTGGATTTAGGCTGAATACACTATAGCAAAGCATTAATATACCTCCGAACAAGTCCAAATTCTAAAATCAACAATTTGAATTTGAACTTAAACTTTTTTGGTCAGTTTCCATTTCCTTAGTTGGGGTTGGGGTTTCTAATTATCAGTGATAATCAACCGGTTTCTTCCGATACAAGAAATCCTGGTTGGAAGGCGCCAAACATGCACGAATGACGAGAATCCCCAATTGGCTGGAACTGCTTCTCTCCCTCCTTCCATTACTTCTTGGACCGAACAATTTTTATGTTATATTCTCATTGACATAGAAGTGTCTTTATAATTTGTATTTAATAATTGACTCACATATCATAAAATATTCTGATTGACACACAAGTTCTCATAATTTATATTTAATAATTGACTCACATATCATAGAAAAAGAAATATAGATCAGCATACCGAGAACAAACAACTGTACTTGTGTGATTCCACTGCTTAGCGCCAGCTCCTTTGCAGAAGCCCCTGCAAGGCTGCAATGCACGCCCAGCTCTGCCATTGCAAATGATGTATATGCGCAGTGTGTCTTCTCTTATAATCGTTTCATGCACAATGCACACTGCCTTTCTTGATTCTTTGATGCTTCTTGACACTTATCGTACACAAGTTTTGAACAAATAGAATGTTACAACAGTTATGAATGGTTCGGGAAAGCGTTTTTTCTTAGGTTCCCGACATATGGCTGGTACTGGTTTCCAGCAAGTAACCATCGGGAACCGGCGAAAACCCAGTCAGACTAGACAATTCAAAATTGCGCACTCAACATGGATCGAGATGGGAACTGGAACGGTAAACGGGAATTCCGGACAAGAACTGGGTGTTTTGAACAGGTATACATTTGTATTGTTTGAAATCTATAAAGATTAGGTGCTGATCCAAGATAAACTATTTGAGAACTTCAATTGAATAATTGGAATGTAGTACTGAAATAAGCTTCCTGTTGTATCATACAAAGCACACAAAGAACAAAGATATCATATTTGAATTCAAATTACCATTTGAATTTGTTTTTAACCTGGCCAATTTTGCATTTCTCGGCCAGGGCCGGGATAGCCGCTTACCGGCGGTAACCGGCCTGTTCCCTACCGGAACCTGAATCCAACTACTAACTACAGGTTCACAGGGAGTAGTGACTGCAGTGCCTTGGCTTCTTAGCAAGAGTTTAATAATCTTTTGTCTAAGGCTTTGAATTGTACTTCTTTGCAAGAGTTGAATAATTTGGTGAATTCTTGATAGAAGAAAGGCAGAAGTCAAGAAAGTGAGTTCAGGGAGACTACTTAAGAATAACAAAGAGAAATCTTATGGAAATAAGGTCTGATACTATTCATGGGGATTGGGGATTCTCTAAATATTCCATTCCAAACAATGAAACAATCGAGACTTTTCAGAGATTAAATGTGGTTACTAATTCATGATCTGGCATGTAAGGAGTTCTCTCAAAAAGTTGCTTGTTGGACATAGGAATTCCCAGTTCTCCTTCCATAAAGTATCTCGTATTGATTGTGTTGTGTCAAGGAATTGCTGCTAGTTGCTAGTATTCAAATTGCTTCTTTGCCAACCACATACATACTGAGATTCATGTCAATTTCACCAGAAAAGTGTCTATCGATCGATGTTTGCGAAAATCCTGTATTCAAACCAGAATTTTTAATTTTAAGAGAGGCCATTAACTAGCCAAGTGCCGGATGAGAGGGCTAATTGCATTAATTGAAAATTAGAGGTTACAGATAGGAAGTACGTGAAGCCTCCTTAAAACGAATAGAATGCAAGCATGCCAGCTAGAGTAAGAACTAAACACAGCTTAGCAAGAAAAGTGGAGAGTATGAGATTAGAGGTGCTTAGAGCACCTGTTCCACCCCAAGTGTTGAGCATCTCACCCTGCTTTTCTCTGAATCTGCCTATCCAAGCCGTTAGGGTTTCTCTGACCATTCCCTTCCACACCTGGAGCGAACGAGGCTGATGCCTAAAAACAAGCGACTAGGGCAATCTTCCAAGCTATCTTGTTTAGAGGGTTAACCACTAACGGTTACTGGAAAAGAACCCATCATTCAAACCAGAATATTGTCATATCAATCAGATGATGTTTCAAATTTCGATCATTGCTCATCTTAGTTTAAGTTTAAGCTCTATATATGTCAGGCTGCGTATTGATTTGCACCCATTGGGTCTGAAAACGATCCAGTTGCACAACTGTAGTTCATTGCTAGAAAATTGGATTTTTACAAGCTTTATACTTCTTCCAGGGCTTCTGTAAATTTGGCAGAAGTAATCACTGTAGCTTCGTACTATTTGGTGCTGACAATACTGAAGCATGATGTCCCAGCACAATGAGATTACTGATTTCCACATGCAATAAGCTTTGGATCTTGACAGTTAGCATTCTTGTCATCTTATTATAAATATAAGTGCCTATTTGACCCATCTTTTGTGTCAGCTTTTGGCCAAGGGAAGAAGTGTTAGAGAATATACGTATCAGATACGAGTTCGAATAAGATTCGTATCAAATCAGGAAACCTAATTTGTTAGGATTTCTTCTGCATGGGTAATTCGAATAAGATTCGTATTACATCAGGAAACCTAATATGTTAGGATTTCCTCTACATGGCCCTATATATAGAGATGTATGATGGGCTTTGAGGATCACCACAAAAGTCATAGTTGCCATATCTTTTGATAGCCCATAAACCCTTGTTGTACGCGTTGGTGCTAGCACACCATCGTACGACGTTCCATCCCGGTACGTGTGGATACCGGTAGAGGCGCTGCTGCAATTGCTGCGCTGATTAGGACGATCTGCAAACGGTTGTTGTGAACATTCGATCGCTGCATCAAATCTGCTTCCGCTACTGGTAACAATCTAATCTATGATCTATTACTTGCAGTTTTCGAGTAAGTTAAATAGAAATTCTGCTAGTGTAGCTTACTCGATTTCCTACAGTGGTATCAGAGCCATCCTGTATAGTATTAGATCTGGATTAATTATATAGATATGTGATATATGAAGTTATGGTAGATTAGATCTACTAGTTCATTCAATCTGTTACCGTATAAGTTTTATTATACATGTTTGTTTTGACATCCAAGTGTTGTAATGAACAATTTTTTTGGCCGACTTTACTATGAACTAATGTCTAATGATCCTAACATGGGCCAGAGGGAGGTAATGTTAGGGTTTATATGACAATAGTAGATTAGATCTTCTAAATCATATGTGTATAGATTGGATCTATATATGACATTAGCTGCCTATTCTAGATATTCATATTGGAGTTAATATGAATGACTTAAGGGGATTTAAACCAATCAGATTGGTTCGAAAATTTGATTAATATGATTAATTTTTTAAAAAAAGATTATATTTGATAACCAGAAGCTGTCAACTTTGGTGTCTAAGGAAAAAACACATCATAAGGTTTTTCTTAATAAGCCCCGCTTGGAACGCTTTCCTTCATGGTGTGAGCGAAAACAGTCGCGGTCTTTCCTGGCCAAGGTTACTGCCAACGGAAATTAAATATAGTCGTAGTTATGCATGTGAGATTATCTAATTAATGATTATTTTCATGCATATAGATGTTGTGACATCTTTTAACCCCTCATGAAACATAAAGATTATACTTGATAACCAGAAGCTGTCAGCTTTGGTGTCTAAGGAAAGAACACATCATAAGGTTTTTCTTAATAAGCCCCGCTTGACGGAACGCTTTCCTTCATGGTGTGAGCGAAAACAGTCGCGGTCTTTCCTGGCCAAGGTTACTGCCAACGGAAGTTAAATATAGTCGAAATTGCACCTATTAGATCATCTAGCTGATGGTTATTTTCGTGCATATGGATGTTTTGCCATGTTTTAACCCCTCATAAAAATTTAGTGTTTATTATACCCTTCCAATTGCTGCACCTGTCAAGATTTTGATCGTTGCTTGGTGGGTCTGACAAATCAGGGCACCATCAATTATCTTAATAAGGCAGGATTTGTGTTGAACACCCATAAGCATAGAATTGGTTTAACTTAACAAAGCCATCAAAACGGTTTTGGGCTTTGGGGCATGGTGTTGGGATGACACCCAACAAACAAGAGTTATATATGATATAATTAGTAAGAAGTTGCTTACCTAAATAACTAGGTTTCTAGCAGTGATGCCAAAGCTCACTAGAACTTAGTGAAATATGGATCTTGGCCTACTATATATATTTCTTTGAGGGATTTTTTCTAAAATATATAGTTGGTACATCTTTTATTGAATTGTTTAATAAAAGACTTTTCATAAATATAATGCTATAATTTTGCATTTCTTTACTGTTGTAGACCATGGATAGTGGTAGCTCCTCAAACAATTTCAGTTTGCGATCTGTCCTTAATAAAGAAAAGCTCAATGGAACAAATTTTATTGATTGGTATAGAAATTTGAGAATTGTTCTCAAACAAGAGAAAAAGGACTATGTTCTAGAGACTCCTATACCTGATGAACCAGCCGCTAGTGCTTTACGTGCTCAAAAGGATGCTTATAAAAAGCATACTGATGACGCACTTGATGCCAGCTGTCTAATGCTTGTCACGATGAACTCTGAGCTTCAGAAGCAATATGAGAACATGACAGCTTATGACATGGCCGTGTCTCTTAGAAACTTATTCGAGGAGCAGGCCAGGGTGAAAAGATATGAGACCACCAAGAAATTGCATGATTGCAAGTTGGCAGAAGGAAGCTCGGTCAGTCCTCATGTGATCAAGATGATTGGTTACATTGAGAATTTAGAAAAACTTGGTTTTCCCCTTAGTCAAGAGTTGGCTACTGATATGATTCTCCAATCGCTCCCTCCGAGCTATGACCAGTTTGTCATGAATTATAACATGAATAATCTGGAGAAATCATTGACCGAATTGCATGGGATGCTTAAAACAGCGGAACAGAACATTAAGAAAAACCCAAATAATGTAATGATGGTTCAAAAGGGAAAAAGCTTTAAGAAGAAGGGCAAGGGCAAGGCTAAGGGAAAGGGCAAAGCTCTAGAAAGATCCTCTAGCGCTAAACCTAATTCCAAAGGAAAGTCCAAGCCAGGTGCCACCCCTACTACTGAATGCTTCTATTGCAAGGAATCTGGCCATTGGAAGAGGAATTGCAAGAAATACTTGGAAGATTTAAAGAAAAAGAAGGAAAGTGAGACTCCTTCAGGTATATATGTTATAGAAGTTCATTTAGCTACTTCTCCTTTCGACTCTTGGGTATTTGATACCGGATCGGCTGCTCATATTTGCACTTCGATGCAGGGGCTTAAAAGGAGTAGAAATTTGGCTAAGGGCGAGGTTCAACTTCGCGTTGGCAATGGGGCAAGAGTTGCAGCCTTAGCTGTTGGAACTTTTATATTAGCTTTACCTTCAGGATTAGTTTTAGAACTTAATAACTGTTATTATGTTCCTGCCATAAACAAAAACATTGTATCCGTGTCGTGTTTGGACACGCTGGGTTATGAATTTAGAATAAAGAACAATCGTTGTTCCTTTTATTTAAATGATATGTTTTATGGCAATGCCTCATTGGAGAATGGGCTTTATCAGCTAAATCTTGAATTACCTGTCTATAACATATGTATTAAGAGGCTTAGGTCTAATGATTTGAATCCCACGTTTATCTGGCATTGTCGTTTAGGCCATATCAATGAGAAACGCATCATGGAACTCCTGAAAGATGGACTTCTAGACTCATTTGATTTTCAATCATTTGATGTGTGTGAATCTTGTTTACTTGGCAAAATGACAAAGGCACCTTTCACGGGTGAAAGTGAAAGGGCAAATGACTTATTGGCTCTTATTCATACTGATGTATGTGGACCATTAAGTTCAACAGCTAGAGGTGGTTTTCAGTACTTCATAACTTTTACCGATGACTTTAGTAGATATGGATATGTCTATTTAATGAGGCATAAATCTGAAACGTTTGATAAATTCAAAGAATTTCAGAATGAAGTACAAAATCAACTTGGCAAGACAATCAAAACCCTACGATCTGATCGTGGAGAGGAATATTTGAGCCAAGAGTTTGGTGATCATCTAAAACAACATGGAATTGTTCCACAATTTGACCCCGCCAGGAACACCTCAATGGAATGGTGTGTCAGAACGACGGAACAGGACCTTGTTGGACATGGTTCGGTCAATGATGAGCCAAACTGATCTTCCATTGTCCTTCTGGGGATATGCTCTAGAAACAGCTGCGTTCACATTAAATAGGGCTCCATCAAAAGCCGTAGAAAAGACACCATATGAGATATGGAATGGAAGGCGTCCTGGATTGTCTTTTCTTAAGATTTGGGGTTGTGAAGTTTATGTAAAACGTTTAATGTCTGATAAGCTCAAACCCAAATCAGATAAATGCTTCTTTGTGGGCTATCCTAAGGAAACAAAAGGATATTACTTCTATAATCGAGAAGAAAACAAAGTGTTTGTTGCCCGAAACGGTGTCTTTTTGGAGAAAGAGTTTCTTTCAAAAGGAGTAAGTGGGAGCACAGTGCAACTTGAAGAAATTCGGGAATCACTGGAAATTGTTTCAGCACCCACTGAAGCTCAGCAAGTCCTGCAAAACAATGTAGAAAATAATGCAGGACAAGCACCGGTTATACGTAGGTCTGAAAGGGTACGTCACGCACCTGGAAGGTACATGCTCCTTACAATGGAGCAGCGTGAAGTATTATTGATAAATAATGATGAACCTAAGACTTACGAAGAAGCGATGATGAGCCCTGACTCTGAGAAATGGCTTGGAGCCATGAGATCCGAAATTGAATCCATGCATGACAATCGAGTGTGGAACTTGGTTGATCTGCCTGATGGTGTAAAAGCCATTGAGTGCAAATGGGTTTATAAGAAAAAGATTAACATGGATGGTCATGTTTATATCCATAAAGCACGATTAGTTGCAAAAGGTTTCAAGCAAATTCAAGGTGTTGATTATGATGAAACATTTTCGCCCGTTGCTATGTTAAAGTCAATCAGGATCCTCCTAGCTATTGCTGCCTATTTCGATTATGAGATATGGCAGATGGATGTCAAAACGGCTTTCCTAAATGGAAACCTAAGTGAGGATGTGTATATGGCACAGCCTAAAGGTTTTGTCGATCCAGATAATACTAGGAAAGTATGCAAGCTTCATAAATCCATTTATGGGTTGAAGCAAGCTTCTCGGAGTTGGAATCTTCGTTTTGATGAAGTAGTCAAACAGTTTGGTTTCATCAAAAATGAAGAAGAGCCTTGTGTTTATAAAAAGGTAAATGGGAGCGCACTTGTTTTTCTGGTCTTATATGTGGATGACATACTTCTGATCGGAAATGATATTCCTATGCTTGATTCTGTGAAGTCCTCATTGAAAAGTAGCTTCTCTATGAAAGACTTAGGTGAGGCAACATATATTTTGGGCATTAAGATCTATCGAGATAGATCTAAAAGGTTAATTGGATTAAGCCAAAGTACATATATTGACAAAGTATTGAATAGATTCAATATGCACGATTCCAAGAAAGGTTTTCTACCTATGTCACATGGCATTAGTCTTAGCAAGAGTCAATGTCCTTCGACATGTGATGAGCGGGACCGAATGAATAAGATTCCATATGCTTCTGCTGTTGGATCTATTATGTATGCCATGCTATGTACACGCCCAGATGTCTCCTATGCTCTAAGTGTTACGAGCAGATACCAATCAAATCCAGGTGAAAGTCACTGGACTGCTGTAAAAAACATCCTTAAATATTTGAGGAGGACTAAGGATGTGTTCTTGGTTTATGGAGGTGAGGAAGAGCTCGTTGTTAGTGGCTACACCGATGCTAGCTTCCAAACCGACAAAGATGATTTCAAATCGCAATCTGGTTTTGTATTTTGCCTTAATGGAGGAGCTGTAAGCTGGAAGAGTTCCAAGCAAGAAACTGTCGCTGATTCTACAACAGAAGCAGAGTACATTGCTGCTTCTGAAGCTGCTAAAGAAGCTGTTTGGATTAAAAAGTTCATCTCTGAACTTGGTGTGGTTTCTAGTATTTCAAGCCCAGTGGATCTCTATTGTGACAATAGTGGAGCCATTGCGCAAGCCAAGGAACCAAGGTCTCATCAGAAATCCAAACATATACTCAGGCGTTATCACCTCATCCGAGAAATCGTGAATAGAGGTGATGTGAAGATTTGCAAAGTGTCCACGGATTTGAATGTTGCTGATCCGTTGACAAAACCTCTCCCGCAACCAAAGCATGAGGTGCATACTAGAGCAATAGGTATTAGATACATTTGTGATTGACTCTAGTCTAAGTGGGAGGTTGTTAGTGATATGTCCTAGAGCAAATCACAGAGATGTATTTATCTTTGTTATATTTATGAACATTTGAATAATAAGTTATTTTTGAATAAATTATCATCTTGGTTTGATCAACAAGTATGTGACTTGTTCGTGAGACTCTAAATTTATTTGATGATATTATTCTAATTTAGTCCCTGATCCATTATCTTTAAATAGGACATTATTGATTAATGGATCAGCACATTTATTGATTGATGGTTATGTCTCACGAACCATGGATACAAGATATCAAATCAATAATGTGGACATATATTGGAGAATATAATGTTGGATAGACCCATTTTGAGACACTGTTTGGATTTGTTATTTAAGTGTCACCAGTAAGTCTCAAATAATGTTTATGATTGATCCTTAGACCTGAGACCATCATAGTTTCCTACATGCGTAGTAGTATACTTTGATAGTACCAAACGCTACTTTTAATTAAGTAGTAATAAAGGTAATATTCGGGTATACTATGAGCCATGCGGAGGAATATGAATGGTTAAGATGGAATTTGCATATCTTATAAAATGAGAGAGATGTCTCTGGGCCCCTCGATATAGATGAATTGAGAAGTGCATGGCCATGCCGTTTGTGGTTGAAGTGTCAACTACAAGAAGATCAATTCACTATGAGATCGAGAAAGGATTGAACTGTGTAAGGGTGGCACATTTCCTACCTTGGGTTTAATCTGGTATCGTATGGCAAGAGGATCAACATGAAAACATTATATAGGTTTGCTGATTATGATCTTTGTGTGTATTTGGATAGTCGTTATGTCCTGCTAGGGGCCACTACCGACTTACAATTCGGGTAAGTATTCTCGGGTTGTGACTAAATATACACGAACCTACAGGGTCACACACTTAACGGGTTGGAACAATGCAATTCGGATTAAGTCTATTTTGGGTTTCCATATCAGATTTGGAAACTTAATGATAGACTCCTTATGCATTTGGATTGGGTTTGATATGAGTTTCTGTATCAGATTCGGAAACTTAATGTTTGACTCCTTATGTATTTGGATTGGGTTTAGACTCATTATCCATTTGGATTGGGTTTGGTATAGGTTTCCATATCAGATTCGGAGACTTAATATTAGACTCCTTATGCATTCGGATTGGGTTTGTTATGGGTTTTCGTATCAGATCCGGATTGGGTCTGTTAGAGAATATACGTATCAGATACGAGTTCGAATAAGATTCGTATCAAATCAGGAAACCTAATTTGTTAGGATTTCTTCTGCATGGGTAATTCGAATAAGATTCGTATTACATCAGGAAACCTAATATGTTAGGATTTCCTCTACATGGCCCTATATATAGAGATGTATGATGGGTTTTGAGGATCACCACAAAAGTCATAGTTGCCATATCTTTTGATAGCCCATAAACCCTTGTTGTACGCGTTGGTGCTAGCACACCATCGTACGACGTTCCATCCCGGTACGTGTGGATACCGGTAGAGGCGCTGCTGCAATTGCTGCGCTGATTAGGACGATCTGCAAACGGTTGTTGTGAACATTCGATCGCTGCATCAAATCTGCTTCCGCTACTGGTAACAATCTAATCTATGATCTATTACTTGCAGTTTTCGAGTAAGTTAAATAGAAATTCTGCTAGTGTAGCTTACTCGATTTCCTACAAGAAGAAACTAGAGTCAATTGGATATCTTCTTGTATGGGTTTCTTTCAAAAGCTGAAGCCATTCACTGAAGAGAAGCCAAAGCAAGAGGGAGTGTTTTCCATGACTTCTCTCTCACCCGTAACACCAGCACATAAATCTATAAGTCGAATTTTTTTACCAAACAACACCCTGAACTTTTCTAAAAAAACCTTCTCAGACTTCTCCATTGTACGCACTAAAATTTAGTTTCTTGGAGAAACCGCAGCTATGCCGAACAAGTCCTAAATAGTACAGCAAAGCTGTTTGCTTTCTGTTTTACTTTAGTCAAGGTCCACTATAGTCTTACACACATTTACAGGGGGGAAGACGAGAGAAGATGCTGCTTGTTTTGCTTTTTATGGAAGAAAAACCTACTTGTATCTCCCTGGCTTTATTCATGGCCAAGCTTCAGCTTTCTTCCTTTCTATTTTTGTCCCTCTTTAGAGTCATGTCAATTCTCCTGTGCCCCCTTTTCACGTTTAGAAATTGTCATTTCTTTTTCAGCATTCACATGATTGTGCATTTGTGCTAAACTATGGTTTTTGCACTTAGCATCTACCAAATCAACTTTAGGTTGTAGTTTTAGTTGTGTCATGCTACTTCATAAACTTGTATGAACTTTAGGTGCACACTTATGCAGTGATGCATGGACCAAGGACTTCTCAAAACTGTATGAACATGTGCATACACACACACACACATGTAAAATTGTAAACACATCTGTAGCTTTAACATGCTAATGTACTGAGACAAATGGGCTAGCCACGCTTCCATCCTTCCATCTTACGTTGGTCAGTCTACTTTCCTTCCTAATATTTTTTTATTTCTTGATTGCTGAAGGACGGATAGACGGTGTGCGATGTCCGAATCTCTCTAGTAAAACATTTCACATTTTCAGAGATGCTGAAGCAGACCACGCCGCGATTCGGTGATAGAAACTTCCTGTTTGGCATGCATGGCTTAACTTCTTGTCTTGTTTCAGTTGACCAATGCTCTTCTATTCCTGCACAGGGAGTCTCAGCAAAACTGACAACACAGGGAGCCTCTGGAGATCTGCTCTAAATCTGGCAGGCCCTCTCAGAAAACAGCAAACCTGCAGCTAGCTCAGTTTGTGTCGAAACACCAATGCCTTCGCATGCGCAGTTTGGCTGCGATTGCGCACAGTTAGCAGCTCGATTGCTATATGAATTTGGACACCTCACTGTTTCCAAACTGTTGAGCTTTAACTAGTGTTTCAGCTCTAAATTATGGATTGCTTCAGGATTGCAGCAGCTGAGTCATTATTGCTCAGAAGAAGCCATTCAAAATCTTGTTTACTGTATGCTTCCTGTTTTCTCAGGATGCACTAGAACAGAATTTAAATCATTTACATGTCTGAATCAAATTCTTGACTAACTGCTGTAATGCAGTTTGAATTTGCATTCTGGTTATCATGAAGTGATTGTTAAGATTTAGTCCTCGATTTGGACTTTAGATCTTCAGAAAATGGCATTTGTGAGTGATAACTGATATATCACTCATACTGTGCATCTGTTTCTTGAATCAAGAGTTGGTCACAAAGCATCATGAGTGCTTCTTGCCAAACCACAATTTTTCTTTGGGCACTAAGCAGGTAGTTATCATTGTCAGTGTCAATCCCATACAACATTATCAGTCAGAGGAGGAGCCTATGATCCGAGAAGCGAGGCCGCTTCTGAACGGCTCAGATCAGTTCTAGAATGACACGATAAATCTCCGTGAAGCCTGGATAATGCCTTTTCTCCTGATGTATAACATATTCTCACACAATCTGAAGATTGAGTTTCTGCTTCCTCATGTTGTTCTTTTGCCAATCTTGTACTGACCATTCTTTAATCAACTGTTTCAGTCTTGTTCAGATGTCGCAAGCGCATGCTTCGCGATGTCAATTTATCGATAATGACAAGCGTGCATTCGGGCAATGTAATGCGGGTTGGAAGATCCAGTTTCCATGGATCCTGCTGACAAAATTCAGAGTTTTCTTCTCCCAATTGGTGTAGATAAAATTCAGAAACTGCCACTGCAAGAGCGCATGTCATTTTCTTGATGTCGACATGGCCTGTATCCCGGGTTCATAATTCTTGACCACCATTGCATTCTCTTCTTTTTAAATCCTATGTGATTAGAATTTTTAGTAGAATATAGAGGAAAAGATTGATGCTGAGTGTGCATTGACTGCAACAACAACAACTGCATCATAGCTATTGCAAATTTGCATAGTTTGATGACTATGGCTCACTTTATGAGGAATCTATATGTATATATCTTTGGTATTCAGACAAAGTTTCAGTTTGTGTTGTTGTTTGACTGGAATCAACAGGTGGTACTGGACCAATCTGCTAATTAATCATTGTTCATATGTTTACTTTTTTTTGGATCAAATATTTGAATTCAGAATTTGCATCTTTCTTACCTGCATTTTTGGGCTGGGAAAAGTCGATCACTGAGTTGTCTGTTGGATGGGTGTTTTTATAATTGGAATCCAAAGAAAAATTGATAATATGTGACAAAAAGTGAATTGAAATTCTTCTTCATTTTTTTGGAAAAAAAATTAGAATGCAACCTTTTTTTCTCTAAAGCAAAATTTGTTTTAACCTTGTAGTAAACTAGTATATTTTGAAAGGGTGTTATACGATGGCTCAACGGTTAAAATGACTTTTTGTGTGGCAAAGGTCGCGACCGGATCTCCAATTTTCTAGTTCAATTTCCTTAAAAACAAAGTATTGAAAAGAACTTGCAATATACCGGAAAAGTGAATTTGGGCTCCATTTGACATCACCATGTATTCCAGAAAACTCAATTTGATATGTCATATTTTTTAGATAAGAGTATTTGATAATTGCTAACAAAACAAGATTATTTTACTGGAAATAATAAATAACTTATATAATTACCACGTCTCACAGCACTACACATCCACAAGGTAAAAGATAAGCAATCCATAAATTTATTTTATAGATTTTATATAACAAAAAATCCACTTATCAATTTGGAGTTACCAAGGAGGTGGATCCTGATTGTAAGCCATAAAAAGCTCACAAATATATGGTATATGTAGAAAGTCTACTCTCTTTTTTCTTTTTTGAAATTTTTTTTATAAATAGTATATATTATATTAGTAAATAACAACACGTACTCTACCGATTCACCCCAACTCCAACCCTAATCATACCCAGCAGGACCACCAACCCACCCCACTCATACACATACCAACACAATACTTGAATTAAACACAAACATAAAAATAAAAAAGATCAGAAATCAAATCCATAATTATTTTTTATATAGATACATATTCTATTTGTTTTGATACAAATGTAAGTATAGCAAGGCTATTTTTTTTGTTTTTTCTGTTGTGATCACAAAGGAATGGAATACACAAATATAAGAGTTTAGCAAAATGAGGTGGCACATGGCATGTCTTGACCCTTGTCTTCCTTCATGCCATCCAGAGAAGAATATAATTAACTAATTAACATAACAGCAGACACTGACCTACCACAATGTGTGTATTTTGTCTATTTGTGTTAGTTTAACTTCATGTTTAAGTTAATTAATCTTATTGGCCATTGCATGATTCAACCGGCGACATGATCACTCCAAAAAGCGGCATCCTGTTCTGAATAGTGTAGACTGTAGTAACCTAATCCATTAATTTCTTTTTTTTTTTAGGGAGGGCGGCGGGGGGTTGGGGTGGGGTGGGGAGCGGGGTGGGGGTTGGGGTTGGGTTTGATTAAGCATGCATCATTGTTAATTTTTTGTTTGTGATGTCTGATCTTTGATTTGTTTAGGATTTTTAACTAATGGTTTACTTGCAAGTATTAATTTGGGGCCAGCAAACTTGCTCTGAAGAATCAAAGTATCCTATGTGGGTTCAGGATAATTTATTCTAAGATTTGTATTAGATTTTTTTTTGGGGGGTTTGGGTTTTGGTAAAGTAAAATGATATTATAAGTTTTAATAAGAAGTGTGTCTTTTTTTTATAATTTTTTTTGCATGTAACATCTCTATTATTAGATCAATATTTTCTTATATTTGAATTTAACCACTCTCTATCTCCTTCTTAGAATTTCAGTTGAACACAAACTGATGACAATAGTGTTTCTAGTCATATGTGGAAGCAAGACCCTAGAGGGAGTTGGGTAGTAGAGAAGAGCTACGAACAAGGCGCAATGGTGCTGTCAGCTGCGAACAGTGATTTGGAGAAGTGGTTGGAGTCTTGTGGAGGTTACGTTGTGGTTGTTAGGATTGGCGGGATGAGAGTGGTAACTACTGTGGAGGAGGAATAATCGGTGGAGATGAATACGTATTTTAGATTTTAATATAGGAAAAAGTAATTTTTTACGAGAAAAACAATTACATGTATCTTTGTCACCTTAATATTATAAACTTTCATGATTACTATGTTGTATGTGGATCATAGACTGAAACCAGAGGAATATTCTCATATTATACAGTTAGTGTCAATAAAAAAAAAGTAGCAAAGTAGAGTACTGGTAAAATTTGTGAAATAACCAGAGAGCAAAGCCAAACAAAGCTGATTAGTTGCCAGATTTTTTTAAAAAGAAGATCTAGTCCACAATAGACCCCTCAAAAGTAGAGGTGGAAATGGATTGCGCATGTCTAATGGATTTGGATTTAGACATGTTTTGGGCTAAGGCGGATATATATGAACTAACGCGGATTTGGGTATCCATTATTTTCCTAAGTCCATATGATTTATGGAATTTTATCAATAGCCCATGGATTGTCCAATACAAATCATTTTCTTTCTTTTGCTAATTAATAAATTTGTTGTATGAAATCAAGGAGTTCAATTAAATGTTTATTTTTTTGTTGAAAGAAGTTAAAATCAAACAAAGTTAAGTGCTCTTCCATCTCTCTATATATCTGTCGTGGTATAAAAAATATCTCGGCAGGTTTGATGACGTGCGCAACACGTATTCCTCAACGCGAGCTGACCGTGCGACGGGTCACCACGCGTTGGACAATCTCAGAGATTGACACAAGGATTTATATAGGTTCAGGCCTCAGTGGAGGGCCTAGTTCTGTCGACGTGCTCCCGACGAGCATCGGCTAGGGGGCTCTCTCCCGGAGAGAGGGCTCTAGAGCACGCCTATTCGTTTTTTGGATTGAGTACAAATGAGTGTCTTAGGTTACAAAAGAGGGTTACAAGGGTATATATAGACCCCAAAAGATGCAAATTACTAAACTACTCCTGCTACAACCGTCGGATCGAGAGTATAATGGTCTTTTGGTGAGGTCCGGGGCACCGATCTCGGACACGTGGCGACCCTCGAGATCAGTGCCCCCCGAAAAAAGGGGGTTCGGGAGAGGTCTCCCTCGAGCCCGGAGGGGCTCCGAGAGGCAACTTCCCCTGGCCCGGAGAAAGGGGCTGCGGGGGGAGCCTCCCCCGAGCCCGGGGAAGCTGTGCCGGGGGAAGGTCTCCCCCGATCCGGGAGAAGATGCGCCGGGGGAACGTCTCCCCTGGCCCAGAGAAGATGTGCCGGGGGAAAGTATCCCCCGGCCTGGAGGAGATGCGCCGGGGGAAGGTCTCCCCCGAGCCCGGAGAAGAGGCCCCGGGGGAGGTCTCCCCCGGCCCGGAGAAGGTGTGCCGGGCAAAATGGGGATCTCCCTCCCGTCCTTGGGTGACGCTCCTGACTGGCGATATTTTCCCCCAACAATATCTAATCTATCTCTGATTTACACACTTGCGCCAAATGGAAATATATATACATTATAAATTTGCATGCATTCCTGATATTAGGAAGAAAATAATATTTCTTGGGACAAGGTAACTCAAAATTGACATTTCATAAACTCACATGTGCACTAGGACGGTTAAAACATGTGCCCACATATGCAAAGAGAGATTGTGAGTTTGACTTTTTATTCTCTCGATTTTTATGTATGTGCTTTATTAGATCTAGTATTGACGAACTACAACCTTCAAATCCCTTTTATTTTTATATGTATATTTTGTTGAGTTAGTACTAGTGTTGTCAACAGAATAGATACGATTAATTATATTACAATCCTCTAAAAAAATCTGGCATTTCTCTGAAGAAAAAAAAAGTATATATTCATGAGTGTACTGTAGTCTGTAGATTTTGATCTTTTCAAGATTCCCATCTACATGTATAAATGCACTATAGCCTGAGAAGAGAGGGAACGATATCACTGTTTATGGCTCATATTGTATCTAGCAAACAAGAACAGTAGCATGCATAAACAAGCTGGTGATTTTTTTCCAGGTGAAAAATAGCTTATTTATATTTGGTCCCTCTCATTCTCCTAAGAAATCAAATATTTCACATTGTGTGTTACAAAAATCGAAAATGATTAATACTTCTCCTTAATGTCTTTCAAAGAATACAGATTCCTTGAAGATACCCCTAAGTTTACTTGGTGGATTTCACACAATCTCATATGTCTATTTTTACATTAGTGCTCAAAATTCAGATAATGCCAGCAGAGATATTTTTTATTTATTAATACTAAGAACTCTCGTAAGCATTGCTCCCTCAAAATGCAAGGCCTTCAATCTTGTTATAAAATATAAATCATGCCCTTATTTATTTTTTCACTCTCTCTTGATTAAATTACTCATGTTAAACATTCTCTCTTCTTCCCTAGGGCATTTAAGGAAGGATATATTAGTATTCTCTTATATGGTTTTTTTTAATTCTGGAGCCTCCTAATACTTGTGCATAATAAAAATATGTCCTATGTTTTATAGTAGAGGGAGTAGATTTCAACAAAATAGTACTAAAAAATTGAAAAATAATTAATACTTCTCTCCCAATGTCTTCTTGAATATACAAATATCCTAAAATTACCTCTAAATCTACAAGATGGATTTCACACAATCTCATCTATTCATTTGGAGGTAGATTAACACCGAAAGAATTCATATTGTATCACCAAGGACATGTTTAATTCAATAATCTCAAAACTCCCCTCAAATATTGGATTTGATAGAGCGAACCAAATCTGAATCCACCAGGTGGATTTAGGACCCTAACCGTAGGGTACCCTGCCCCACAAAACAGGTTCTTGGCAGCTCGAATGCCCAATGGATGTACAAACCATTCATGCCTATGAATCTTTATGTGGTTTGCAGGGATATGAAAGATTAATCATACTTTCAGAAAGCCATATATATCATTGCAAAGTCTCAACCCTTTCTAACTCATCTTTTAAACTCTCAGCAAAGTGCTTCCTCCATGGGGGCACCAAAAATTTTACCTGCAGTAAATAGTACACCTGAGGACCCTATAGTTTTTATGTTCTGTGTGTGGGTGTGTGCCACATGAAGCCCTATGCACCAGTCACTAGCTAACTTTGGAAAACACATCTGTACCTTTTTTTGAGAGGCACCAAAATTTTCCAGCCAAATTGTTTACTATTGCTGTACATGCAACCTGAACTTAGCAAAACTTTTTAAACTGAATCATTGCTTTAACTAGGAAAGCCAGGCATATATATGATCTGTTCTTTTTTCCTCATTGTTTTACTACGTCTATTCTCAAATAATTACCATTTTTCTAATTTTAATAACAAAAATAATCATAATTTTAATATAATATATCAAAAAATACCCCTATTAACTCTAAGCAATAACTACACTCAAAATACTCATTTACCCATTAACAAATAAAAGTCAATGAAATTGCTAGATATATTTTTTGAGAGAGTATTAAATATGCATAATATGGTAAAAATACACCTAGAAAATGAAAAATGACAGTCATTTATGAACAAAGTTCGTTCTTCAAAATGACAAGTATTTGAGAATAAAGGTAGTAGTATATAGTACTCTCTTCATTCTTTTTAGGCACTATTTTAACTCTTTTTACAGTTTTTAAGAAGTTGTGCAAGGTTATATTTTTATCTCAAGTAGTTGTAATTAATACAATTGGTGCGTTGTTTGCATCTAAATAATTAATAATCAAATAAGTAATGGTTATGAGGGTACTTTAGGAAAATGTAGTTATATTTCACTATGAAAACATAAAACGACATTCTTTTCGAATAAATTCTTCTTTCTAAAAGGACAAGTAAAAAAGAACATATGTAATATGTAGTACTTCCTCCCTTATTTTTAACATGTCATTTTAGTTCTCTACACAATTTTTAAGAAATAGTGTGTGGTTACAATTTTATCACCAGTAGTTGCGATTATTATGGTAGGTATTTTATATGTATCTAAATAATAAATAGTCAGAATAATGATTATGGGATATATTAGAAACATAAGATCATATTTTACCTTGAAAACATAGAACATCATTTTTGAAGGTACAAATTTTTATTCTTAAAATGACAACTAAAAAATAGTGGTCATAACAGTAGATGTTGTTGGTTGCTACAAACAATCCCCAGGATTTTCCCCGCACTGTTCCCGTCAGGTCATTTGAAATTTGATCATTCTGATGTACTTGCTTGCATCTCAAGGGGAACAGAAAAGGAGGTTTATTCAATGCTGAAGAAATATTGTGTGTGTGTCTATATCTATATATATATATATATTCAGGCCACATATATACCAAACTGTAGGATCAATTGTGATTCTCTCAAGAAGCTCTCAAATTCAATGGACAAAATGGGCCATGACAGGATAGGTTTTCTATTTTGAATCATGACCATCCATTACATGGGGCCCAAACATGACTCATCGAGGAGGAAGAAAGAGTTAAAACATAATAGTTTGGAATATATGTTTTGTATCATATCATATCATGCATGCAGGCCTGAAGTTTAGAAAAATAAATGTAAAAAATTACTAATGGAATTGGAGTTAACATTGGGCTCTGGTGTACCAACCAAGTAGGTGTAGAGGTTACATAAAGAAAAGGAGTTCAGAGAGGGGATAGAGGGAGAAAGTATCTACATTTGTAAGGAGACAAAGGAAAAGACAGAAAGCTCAACATCAGTGTGGCCTTGCAAGGAGTGTGGTGTGGTGTGTTGTGATGGAATGAAATGGAATCGGCGGATAAGCGCACACACTTTCTCCTTATCTCTACTCCATACTCATCTCTCACTCATCCACTAGACTACTATTGCTATTCTTTAGTTTCTTACCTTACCTCCCTTCCCTCTCTCTCACTGATTAAAATTGCTCCCCTAGTTTTAATCAGTGTTCTTGATCCAGATTAATTTCAATAGTTATTTCTTGCTATTTGTTCGTCTTTTCATTAGGGCAGGGCATGGAAGAAGGCTCCACTGCTCAAGTAGTCTCAGAGGCTTTTTGTTTATAGGCTCATCTAAAAATATCTGGTCAAAAACTTATTGAAACTTATTTAGAGACTATTTGGTTTGTGTCTAACTGTGTTAGACAAGCCACCACTAGAGTTTTGCTAAGTACACCAAGAAATCTCATACACTGAAAATTGAGCACTTATGAAATTCAGACATATTTAATTAATTCATCACCAATATATATTTGACTGAGCAAAAACTTTTATAAATCACTAAGTCTTATGTATACTTGGAGCCCAGACATACTAGAATATGAACCAAATATAATCTTAGTCTTTTCTATCTTTTGGCTAACCCCTTAAAGTGAGGAGATAAAGGTGTGGGGGTTTGGTTTGTTGTCCTTCCATTTGCTCAGAAGTGCTCTCTCTAGTCTCTACTGACCTTCTTCCCCATTTGCTCTTTGCCTCCCTCCCCAACACCTCTCACTCACTGTGCCCCTCCCTTTCTCTCTCCTCCTCCTGTGCACACTGCAACTAGCTCAGTTGCGTTCTATTGAGTGAGTGAGAGAGAGAGAGAGAGATGGGAAGAATCTAAATTTGCTTTCCAGTCATTGACCACCCAGTTTCCCCCTTCTTTGTCCCCCCTCTCTCCTTGATACATGTGTTGTTGGTATTCACTCAGACCCCCCTCTATCTCTACTATCTCTTTCTCTCTCCTCCATTCTTGAATTAATGGCTCAGTCTCAGGAGGAGAGCTTGTTATTACCACACATGTACACACACATAAATAGCTAGTGGCTTCAAATCCCTACAGCTTCTTTCTTTTACTCCATATGTTTCAGCACCATCACCATCACCACCAAGAATTGCTTCTGCCACCATCAGCAGATCAGGAGAGCAGCATGTCCAACCTCACCTCCTCCGCCTCCGCCTCCGCCGCTCCAGCGCCGCCGCCGCCGCCGTCGAACAAGAGGAAGCGCAGCCTCCCCGGAAACCCAGGTAGGTAGTAACAAGAACAAAAGGCTTGTTTTTTTTTTCTGATAGATTCTTGAATTGAAAAAAAAGAAGCCTTTTTTAATTAGACCCGGAGGCGGAGGTGGTGGCGCTGTCGCCGGCGACACTGATGGCGACGAACAGGTTCGTGTGCGAGATCTGCGGGAAGGGGTTCCAGAGGGACCAGAACCTGCAGCTGCACCGGCGGGGGCACAACCTGCCGTGGAAGCTGAAGCAGAGGGGGAGCGGCAAGGAGGCGGTGAGGAAGAAGGTGTACATCTGCCCGGAGGCGTCCTGCGTCCACCACGACCCGGCGCGAGCCCTCGGCGACCTCACCGGCATCAAGAAACACTTCTTCCGCAAGCACGGCGAGAAGAAGTGGAAGTGCGACAAGTGCCCCAAGAAGTACGCCGTCCACTCCGACTGGAAGGCCCATTCCAAGATCTGCGGCACCCGCGAGTACACGTGCGATTGCGGCACCATCTTCTCCAGGTCCGTCCATCCATCCCGCCATTAAAAAGGTTCAATTTTTGGGACCAAACAATGTGGGATCTTGCCATTTCTGCATTGGTCAACCTTGGTTTCTGTTTCTTCCCTCCTTGGCTAGATAGATAGGTGATGAGATGAGTCTAGCTAGCTGCTGCAAAGTTCGTAGCTTTGGACAGGGTTATAATTTAGGGCATTAAAGATGGGAATAAAAATGTGGTGTGCATGGCCATGGCTATGGATTTGAATCATTGGATTGTAGTAGCAGCAGCAGTGTAGCTTGCAGAAGCAATGCATCAGTGGGAGCATGGCAAGGCAAGGCAAGGCAAGGCATCATGTGTCCATGGAAATTAAGTTGCACGGACCACTTTTTTTTTTTTTTTTTGAGCCATGGATGGATGGATGAGGGCATGGTGAAGAACCCAATGTGCAAGCTTCTGTGTGTCTGTATGCGCTTGTGTGTGCATGTGTGAGAGAGAGGAGAGAGAGAGAGAGAGAAAGAGCGAAAGAAACAAACAAACAGCAAAGCTATGTCCATAGGACAAGGAAAGAGAGCATGATGATGAGGAGCTAAGAGGAAAGCTCAGACATGTGATCTCTTTGCAGAGCTACCTTTCCATCTCACTCCCTTCCATGCTAGTGTAGAGGCTACTCTACTTTCTCTCTCTCTTCTTTTGATTCCATTCTTTCTTGCAAGCAACAGAAAACACCAAGAGCTAGAAGATGGGAAGATTTTTTTGGTTTCAATTGTCCATTTGCCATTTGTCTTTTGCTTTGTGATTCTTGTGATGACGATAAGAGAAGATCGCTTGCTTTCTGCATGCAGGAGGGACAGCTTCATCACCCACCGGGCATTTTGCGACGCGCTCACCGAGGAGAGCGCCAAGGCCATCGGCATCTCCATGCCGGTGGCGGCCGCGGGCGCGCCGCCCAGTGCCGCTCACCACGCGCTCCACTTTTCGGCTCCGCCACCGCAGGTGCTTCAGCACCAAGAGATCGCCGGCCTCCAAGAACACCACCAAGAAGTCGGGCAACCGCAGCATTGCAACTACGCCATGAAGCCGGAGATGCCGCCGTGGCCCATGCCGTCCTACGACCACCACCCCATGCTGCAGCCGCTCTGCAACACCACTGCCTCCTCCGCGACGTCCGCACCGGCACCGGTGCAGCCTGCGGCGGCGGCGGCGGCGGCGCACCTGTCCGCCACCGCGCTGCTCCAGAAGGCCGCGCAGATGGGCGCAACCATCGGCGGCGGCGCCACCGCCGCCTGCGCGCACTACACTCAAATGGCCGGCGCGGGCGCGAGCTTCGGGCTCGGGCTCTCGTCCCTGAACAACCAGCAAGACGGCAACGGGTTCGTGCCGGGGGTAATGGCCGCCCTCGCGAGGCCCGGCACGACGCATGGCAGGAGCGGCGAGGACGGCGGCGGCGGCGGCGGGGCCGGAGGGGGAGGCGACGGCCTGACGAGGGACTTCTTGGGTCTTAGGGCGTTCTCGCACCGGGAGATCCTTGGGCTCGCCGGGTTCGACTCGTCGTGCATGGGCGTGAACACCAGCAACAATGCGCACATGAGCACTTGCTACGAGCCACAGCCACCGCCTCAGCCACCGCAAACCAGCAAGGAGCCATGGCATGGTTAGATCCTAGCTCCAAGCTTAGCTTGTTTCTTCTCTCTCTCTCTCTCTCTCAACCTTGCAGGTAGCTAGGCCATTGATACTATTACTACTAGTGCATGCACGATGCTTTTTTGAGTTGGGTTATCCCCCATCTCTCTCTGAGACAGCATGCAGGGGGGGGGGGGGGGGGGGGTGGTGTTTGTAATTTGGTTTTTTGGGTACGTAGGATGGAGAGAAGTGTAAGCTCGGGAGGGAAAACTAAACCTATGTGAAAAATAATACATGCATCCATCACCTCTTTAATTTATAAATCGATCTTTAATTTGTTTTTGTACAGCTAATTAACCTTACTTCCATTCCATCGATCGATATATATATATCCACGGAGTTAAATGCATGCATATATGAACTGTTAGTTCATATATGGTGTAGACTATATATATATATATATATATATATATAGTTCATATATGGTTTATTGAGATATATGTGTGTGTCGTGCAATCAGTTGATGTACGCTGCAGTGCAGGGTACTGTTCACCCGTGACAAGGCTTTGTTGGTATATGTTGCTTATATGCACGCGTGATGGATAGTAAAAAAAGACTAGCTTTTCAAAAATTAATCTAATTATTAGATAATATTATTATCTCTAGTTTAAAATACTTCTTGTTTGGTTAAATAAACCATGTTTTGCAAATAGTTGTCATTTTAAATTCGTTTTAGGTAAATTTTTTCGAAATACCCTTGTTATATGTTGATGGTTATAAATGTGCTTTCCTGACATACATATAATGCTTTCCCGGTTGAAAATATTTGTCATTTTAACAAAAAAAAAATTGGAATATAAACACACGTACTTATTATGTTACAATGTTTATATGTAAATTTTTTCTGAAATACCGTTGTTCAAAGTTGATGGTAAGAGTCCTAAGTTGAGGACAAATATGCCAAGTGTTGACATGTTTGTGTTATCCTACTTAGAACAATTAGTATAACTGTATAAGTTGTTTAGCTTAGTAATCTTAATCTCTTGCATGCAAAATACAACGGGAGGATTTTGGGTGGGAAACGGTCCCTGGTACCATCGTATCAGTGTGAAAAACATTGTTTCAAGGATAGAAGAGATGTTCCTCACACAAATTAATTTTTCCAATTACAGCTGCATGATGCATTGGTGTATAGTTGTCTACATTCAAAAGGTTCTTTTGTGATGTAAAATAATATACACGAAGTATGGATAGACACTGTAGTTGTGTGAAATCCATGACCCGTGTACAGTAGTCAGATGCGTTAATGTGAGGCCCTAATTAATAGCGCACAGTTCATGTTAGGCCGCCAACAAGACAAGACAAAGAGCATATATAATAACATCTCAATGTATATATTGCATTTTTTTAATTAATGTAGGCCATTTGTATGGTAATTGCCTATAGCTACTAATTATTGTTGTACCAGGTATGATAATGTGTCAAAAGTCAAATCTATCAGGTTATGTTCTTTCATAGGAGTATAAACTACATGCTTGGCTACTACCTTTCGTCCTTCCCTGGTGGACTAATTACTTTGTCATCAATTCCTAGGTGAATAGCTAAATTAATATTTATGGTTGTTTCTATGTATGAATGCATGCATGCTTCTCGGTTTGTAGACATACATGTTTCATCAATCCATGCACAATGCAAATACAAGCACAAATCAACTGTTTAACTGAACGGAGAGTTTAAAGGATTAATTTAGAAATCGATGTAAAATAATTTTGGGGGAGTATATGATCATGCACTCATTTGAGGGGAAACTACATAAACCTACCCATAGATCACTCCAATGATAAGAATTTTTTTAATACTTTAACCTTTTGCAAGTATATTTTGTGTGACGAAAAGAAACTCTTCTCAGTCGTTGATCATCCAACCTGATGGCTAGAAATCAATAGAACTAAAAATAATAGTCACTGAGTCGGTGATCGTGTTAATTTTCATCTGGTTCGACCTGTTTCTCTCTGCCCTCTCTATGGACGCTATGTCAAACAATGTGGGCACCATCGATCGGCTGTAGAGAGATTGATTTACATGTGGATCTTGTATGTCAGTGATATTTGTTTTTGTTGGATAGTCTAGTTATAGGAGGATCTTTTCTTAAAACACAAAAATAGTCTTACGGGATAAATAGCTCAAAACTTAATTGTAGGACGGTATTTGAGAATTGGAGTGCTTCGTGAACTCATGTAATTTCCCTTCCTTTTAAATATATTATTTCTATAGTTGATTTTAAACTTGTATGTGTGTGTTTCTGTGTATGAAAATGGGGATCATATAGTTAACTTTCACATGCAAATCTGGATTGTGCTATACTTGATTGTTAAAATAAATGTACCTATTTAATTTTTTTTTTACTTTCTATTTACTATTTTTCTTCGTTTCTTTTCTATATCAAAATTTACAATATTTAATATTTATATTTTCATGTGGAACATCCATTACACATAATCTATTTTGCTAGGGAAACATGTTACCTCCACTATGTCTATTTAAATCTCAATAGATATTTTGTACTGCCTTTAGTGCGACATAACAAATCAGCAAAACCAAAAACCAAAAAACAAAGACAAAAACGAATATTCAATGATTCATATTACATGAAGATCAGAATTAGACAACTCCTAACTAGATCTCACGCAAGAAAAGTTTCATTTGCAAGACATTAATATTCTATTTTTTCATAGATGCATATTAATTGACTAGAATGCGAGATTCAAGAATATGCTTGCGATCTAATTTTCTATTTATGATCTCTTATGATATCCTAGGAATTGCTAATATCTTAGAATGATTCCGCAGTAATTCTACACTGATTAAAATCAAATGGTACAATAGCTGTAAAAACAATATTGCAATACATTTCCTAAACTTCTATATATTTTATTAAACTACAGTACAATAAGTAACTAAAATATTTTAGGCAAAAGATGTCCTGAATGTGTAACATTTTTTAAACCACTACAACATTTTGTTTGAGCAACCATGACGTTATTGTAAAACATTGCAGTAGTTCATATGAATTCCTCCCTTTTGATGGTAGGTCATTTGTAAAGTAAAAAAAAAAAAAACCATAGCACTAACAATAACATATTTAAGGACAGAAAGTTGCCACTTAAAAACCATATTCTTAGATGTGAATTGAGTAAAAGTATCATAAAAAACATAAATTAATTTGCTATCACACATGTTGCCACAGAGAGAGCAAGAAATATAATCCTATTTTATATGAAGCCAAGATAATAGTCGAAAATTTCCCTACCATTTTTCCAAAGTGGAATTAGTAGTTTAGTTGATTTAATAAATGAAAATGTGTGGAGGGATGACATTATTGGACTTATAATTATCAATAAAAACAAATTATAATGGTCTTAAAAAAGAGATGATGCTCTAAATGAGATTGAACCACACGGATAGAAGCTCGTACACACGCAACCTAGAAGCACGTACAGTTATATCTTGACGTTACAAGTTGTTTTTCACCTAATTTAATTATGCCATGCACGCATAGCTAAACGGTGAAATTATTAAATTTAGAAGTCTCAAATAATAGTGGTGATGATGACGATAATTATAATGAGATGTCAATATCCCTTCTTAATCAGTCCCTTAAATTTCAGTAAAATTCATGTTGCTGTCACCCCTTATAGCGAACAGCCAACCAGGTTTCCACCTTCTGATTTCATATTATCTGAAATTCGCATAAATTATTAGATATGATTTTAAATAAATATAAATGACTTCAAAATTGAATCTTACGGAATATCTCTACAACTCCCAACAACTAGCCGCTTGATTTGACAAGTGTTACTATGGCGCGGCGAATTTCCTACCAAATTTTGTTTCAGAATTCTAATAGGTGGAGATTAGTTTTGAAATTTAAAGAACCCATCTTCAATTATTACTATATTCCAAAAATTTTCTTTTTTTTAGAAGTTAAGTAAAATTTCATAAAAAATCGTTCACGCAGTTCTATGACTCTTATCAAAGTTTGCTTTGGATGGACAAGGACGTTGACCAATTTGTGTTAATTTGCATTCTGACGCTTGCGATCTCCATCGATCAATCACATTCTTTTCTTTGCATTATTCTCATGCATCTCCATCCTTGGTAATTAATTGTCAATTTGTGTGACTTTACTCCAAGTTTCACACTGGCTGCTTGCCACTAAATTCTGAGTCCTTATCACTCGGCGCAATACAAAAACATATGAATATTCCATGCACTACTCATGCATGCTGCCATGTCTTTTACTCATTTCCAATACGCTATAAGCTTATGATTCATTAGTTAATTAATCGCTCCGTTTCGAGTATAAGACAAGACGTATTGTGTGCAAGTATCATGAATGTGTCAAATTATGGAAAAAGAAGATAGGTTGTAACATACTATCCCAATTAAAATAAGAGAATTTCTTCTATATTATTGTAAATTATAGTTTGTGAAGTTGACAAAGTGAGATCAGATCATATGTCAATGAGACATCCAATAACAAGTATAAAATATTAAATTTTTATAGTGTCATTTACAACATTAGCAAAATGTAATTACAAAAGATAAAACTAGTGGGAAAATATGTAAAATATTGTGGTTCCTTTGATGCCACCCACCCCATGTCTCGCTCTCACTCCAAACCTTAATGTATGTTTGTTGGTCATCAATTTTTGTCAAGTCAAAATTTTGTAATGCCATTATAATTTTACACTCATTTGTTTTGCAACCAGTATTTTGCAAGACAATGAGATTTAGTCAAGATTTGATTATTTTTTTATACTATCTATAACCAAATGTATATGTAAGGAATGATTTGTCGACCATACTTTGATTATTAAATTTAGCTTTCAGCTATCATGTGGATTGATTATGAACCAAACATATTATGGTAGTCAACTTTTTTTTTGGATTATATCACACATTTGACTTTGACCAATTAGTCATTTTCAAAATTGATGGTTTTCGGTTCAATTCGAAATTCATAAGAATGAAGTTCAATTCAAGCTCGAGTTCATTGAAACTAAGATTTTAGCTCAAAGTTAGGCTCGAGTTTAACTCAAATAAACTCAACAATAGTTTCAAATTCATAATAATGGAGTTCAAACTTCAGTGAACTTGAGCTCGGCTCAATTTACTCGACTTACATATATTCGAACCTATTTAAATTGAACTCTCGGTAAGAATGAGATTGGTCCGAATGAGAGTTGGAGAACCGCAATCAAATTTAAGTTTGGTGCAAATTGAGTTCAAACCAAATTCCAGTGAAACCTAAATTCGAGCCAAAGTCGAATGGTTTACAAGTTCAAACTATTCTGACACTTTAACAACATCAATATTTTAAATAAGACAACATTATGATCGGAGATACTCTTAGTTAGACATGCACTAGGAATATGGATGGTTTGAGAACTTTGTGGATTACTCTAATTTTTAGCAAATCCCAATAAATTATGTGCTGCATGCGTCATGTACGAACTCTGAGGCAAATAAATGCATGTGGTGCGTGCGTAGGCTTACTAGTACTGAGGCTGCATGCGGGCCCAGTCCCAATCACCCCACGTGTGCGCGGTAATAATATTTAATTTTTTTCCCTTCCCTCCTCTCCAGTCTCCACTCCTTCACGTGTACCTCCGACCCCACATTTCCACGGCCCCACTTGCACGAAACAGCCTGGCGGAACACTGGGGTGGGCGTGACCATGCACTGTTACAGACGAGTGGGACCGGATCTGATGGGGCCCAGCTGCCAGCCGCACGATGCCTCTCCCCCAATCACACACGTACGTTTCCGACATCGCGATGCGTTCTAGTACACGGTATCCACTGCTCACTGCATCACTCTTCAGTAGTCACATTGTGCCGCTGTGTTTTCATTTGAGAGCAAGATAGCTAATTAGATCGCTTACTGAAGAGGTGTAGGTATCCAGACAAACAATATTATCCATTTAGTTCTTCAAATGTGCCCGCGTTATTTGGTTGGAATAGTCCTAATTTAGAAAGGACTCAAAATTTCAACAATTTAGACTTTATACACTAATACTTGTTACACTGTCTTATCTCAACCAAACAACCCAATAAAACATCCATATGATAGCGCCTCATTCACGAGACATCATATACATATAGTTAGGTTTCTCTAATTATTAAATAAATACTATTAGTTGAATTAGTAGATATTAAATATTTGCAGTCCTATTCTTGAGTTAAAAATTCAATAGTCACCTATTAAACATTATTTTTTAAAAAAGAAAATTCTATTATTGTACCTAAAAATATGGTGCTCGTATTCAATTTTTTTGTTGAGTCCACAGCTGAATAACCAACCTAATGTTTCTTTTTTCTAATGTTTTCTCCTCGTTAGTTAGTTTTCCTTCGTAGGCAGCCAACAATTGAAATAGCGGGCTAGCCATACTTCTCTCTCTTCATTTCCCCCAACTTCTACCTCTTTTTTGCTCTTAAATAGAAACTGAATAATTAGTCATAGATTTGATGTTGTTAACAAGCCATCAACCCTAGTCTTCCACCAATCTATCGCTGATCTTTGCTCATCCTTACACCCAAAACTCTCTCATGACTTCTATCACCACCGGTGTTTGGCAAATGGCAACTCTCTGTGTCTAAACAAGTCTTTGCACCTACTCCCAAACACTCAGAATATCCTAACATAAACTAAACAACTCAATTTAAAATATTAATCCAGGCATATTTTTCAAGTGAGTACCAACCAACAATCTTTTAAACCCATATTCTGCAGAAATTGGGACTTAAACACACTCTAAACTCCAACCAGAAACTCCGATCTAGTAACTTAATTAACTATCAATCAAACTAGAATTGGTCGGCCTATTTAGGCCTTGTTGGTGTGTAGTACTGTAGTCCCATCGCCCATGCATGCAAAGCGTACATGCATTGTATTTGGTGGCGTATAGATTAATTAATTATCGGCTCCATGGCTACTCGCGACACAAAGAATATACCCCATGACACATAGATGTGTGCATGTACAGTACCAGTACTGCTAGTGGCATCCATGGCATCTTGCGTACCAGCCAGGGAATAGTACAAGGACCATGCTATGGTGTTTTCTAATTAATTAATTAAAGCATAAAATACGCTTTTAATTCATATGCTTTGTGTTAGACTCATTTTGATCCATGTACTTCAAAATAACTTAAATTAATTCTTCTATTTTCAAAACCAATCTTTTTTAGTTTCTAAGCAATTTTATAGATTGTTTTGATGATGTGGAATATTGTATATTAATTGTTTACATTTGAAAAAATATGACAAATATAAGTTAATTAGAATGACAAGCAATAGCTTGAGCATCAGTACAAAACACAAAACCCCCTGTCTGTAAAGACGTGTTGTACTATTATCTGTTGAAGGGGAAGAAAATAAAATGATCATATATTATCAACTTATTTATGTGATTATAAATCACTGTAGCACCCATGTACTCAAAACCATATCATCAAAATAACCTACAAAACCACTTGCAGTCTAAAATATATTTGATTTGAAAATAGACAAATTAATTTGAGTTGTTTTGAAATAAATGATCAAATTGAGCTTAGGCACAAAATAAAGATACAAAAATGTATTTTTCTATTATTATTATTATTATTATTATTATAAGTTCTTGTATGATGGAAAATAAATATTAAACTAAAGGGTGTCTATGCACCGAGTAGCTAGTACCGAAGAAGGTTGGTGGCCATTGAAAGATTAAGACATTCCCCCACTGATTTCGTACAGAGTTGACAAAACCATGCTTTTAAACTTGCTCTAGTCTATCATTGCTTGTTACTGTCGGTGAGCAATGCTCGCCTAGTCTAGAATTTAGCGTTTAGAGTTTCAGACCATCCAACAACTTGGACAAAAAGTTAATTGTACACTAAAATGAACCAGGTTTATGCTGAACTATAGTCTACATACTTTACAGAGGGTTAATGTCACTCCCGATATCTCTATTTTGCTCAAAAATTTATTTTGATTTCCTTATTTTTAAAAAGCAATTTAGTCATACTTTGTGAATTGAGTTAAAATAATCCTTGTTATTAAAAACTAATTTAGAAAAGTGGCAAGGCATTGTGTTACAAAGGAATAATTTGGCCCAGTTCACAATATAGAAAAATCAATTTTAGCCTTGAAAATAAAGTGACTAAAATCAGTTTCAAGCAAAGTCTAAGACCAAAAGTGTTATTTATTGTTTTACATAAATGTATTTCTCTCTCTCTCTCTCTCTCTCTCTCTCTATATATATATATATATATATATATATATATATATTATACAACTTTTTTCAAGTTTGATAATTTATAATGCTGGCTGTTAGCCATATGTAAAGTAAAAATAAATACAAAATATAACTTTATGTTGAGGAATGCTTCAGTGCAGGTTTCTAAAAAGAATGTTTTTACTGTATAAATCTCTAAAATATAACTTTAATCATATATTTTTACTATAATATATTAATAAAATTTATAATATTATCAAAAAAATTTACAAAAAATATTCTTGTATAATTTTTCTGTGGTCAATATAAATATTTATAAATTTATTAATATTAAAATGAGAAAAATTGACAATGTATGATCAATAGCAAGTCTATAATATGGCAGTACATATTACTAACCATCAACAACCTTTTGTTTAGAAACTGTAAAGTTTTTTAAGGTATATAAAATCAAAAAATATTCTTGTATAATTTTTGTGTGGTCAATATAAATATTTATAAATTTATTAATGATTAAAATTAGAAAAATTGACAATGTATAATCAATAGCAAGTCTATAATATGGCAGTACATATTACTAACCATCAACAACCTTTTTTTTTAGAAACTGTAAAGTTTTTTAAGGTATATAGAATTAATTTTTAAATCATTTTTAGAGAGCTATTAAAAGATGAGAGGTGGCGTACTTTTAGACTCATCTTAGACTGCGTTTAGAATTGCGGCAAGCTAGCAATAAGTGTTATGATAAGTATTTTAAAAAATTGTTTTTAAAAAATTACTGTAATAAAGTTTTACCTATTTGATAAAACTAATATTATTATTAGTTCCATCGTAGTTTATTGGTAATCCGTGTGTAAAGGTAGTTCGGATTAGATAATTGTTTGCAAAGAAAACATATTAGGTTCTGTTTTTACAAGACTACTATTTTTTTGGATAGATAAAAGAATCTCTCAAACAGATATATTAGATAAAACAGATTATAAAACTTGTTTTTTTCTTTTTTGAGAGCACCACACTCTCAACACAATTTTAGTTGATTAAGGTGAGAAAAAAAGTGCATATAATGTGACTTGGATTGAGCACATGCCCTAATTCTCAGTTGATCTTCTTTGTACGAAAGGAAAGTATAAATGAGTTAATATGTGTACATGGCATGAGTCCTATATGTGGGTGTAGTGATAACAAGATGAACCTGGAGTATTACATGATGATTGATGAGTCACATATAATAGTAGTAGAAATAGGACAAGTCGATGAGGGAGAAGGTCCCAGCACTGGTGATTGATGGATAGATAGCCTAGGATTCCAAGGGATAAGTAGTAGTAATCCAATATAATATATAGGTTTTATTTTCCTTTTTGTTTGCTTCTGTCATGGCTTAGCTGCCTTACTCTCATCCTGATCCAAATCCTACCACTACCAGCAGGCAAGGCAGACAAACGTGGAGGAGGGCTGTCAGTGACTCATTCATATATATGCATGCATTGCTGATCACATTAGTCCTTAGCCTAGCTGCAGCACCATTTTTGATGCACACCTCCTTGGATCGTGTGCCCTCATACGACTCTGGAACGAGATTGCGTGGAGCCCATACTCCTTGATTCTAGCTGATCAATTTTAACACAAATTTAGTTGCAAACATTTTGGGTTGACAGTTCACCCATTAAATTTAGTTGACATGAAGTGTATTTTACCAAAAAAACAAAATAACTACGAAATCAAGATTTTTAAACAAATATGAGTATCGTACATGTTAAGCATACCAGCATTGTAGGTATATACCGAGTTTTACAAAGTTTATTGAAAACGGTAAATTTAAGTTGAATTTAATGTTGAACAATACAGACTAGCTATATTTCAAGCACATGTTACGAGAGTTTTTTTTTATAAATAACTCAGATTAAAAAATTAATTACAAAAATCATCCACAGTTTCTGAATTTTACAAAAATAGTCCACCATATCAGCCTGTCGCGTCTTAAGCACTTGACAAGCACTCTGGCTTTTCGGTCATGGTTGTCTCAATACTAGAGTTGGTCGTGTTCGTATTAGTACTGGATTTGATCGTGGTCGTATCTAGTGCATAAATTGGTCGTATTAGTGTTGAAACCGGTCGTATCAAGACCGAGTCATTATAGAAGTCAGAGAGCTTGTCAAGTGCCCAGGACGCGACAGACTGACGTGACAGGCTATTCTTGCAAAATTCATAAACTGTAGATGGTTTTTATAATTAATTTTTTAATTTGAGTTATTTATAAAAAAACTCCATCTTACCATAGAAGTAGTTTCAAATTTTGATTGTGTTTGATACCTAAAAAAATCTAATGATTTGAGGTAATAGAGTCTGTAAACCACACACACACTTCTTTACTGTACTATGTAAAGGGGAAGTATCAATACATGTTGAGCCTTCAATCTCCTATGTGTGTATAAAATTTGAGAAGGTGTAATTTGGGATGTTCAAATAGTCTACGAAATTTGGACTCTAAAATCATTATACTTTAGGAGAAACAAAAAATTAAAAAATAGTGAATAGTAAATTTTATCTTTTTATTTTAGATTTATTTTTCAATAGAATTTTTCTTTCTTTTTTGGTTCTCCTTGTGTATATTGAATTTTGATTTGAAAGATTGTGAGATCGTACATTGATTTTAAATATACATTCTCAAATTTTTGTGGGATTTTTTAATCATTGTTTATATGATATTTTGAGATGAAATGTACAAGAGTATCGAAGATATAGGTTGTACTGCATATTTCCCACCATGTAAATTGTAAGCATACTTCTGGGTGAGTGCATGCCAGTAACATTTTGTGTTCGATGCAAACCACACACTAATTGAAAATCGTTTGATTATTAGAACCAATTCTATTGTTTTACAATGCAAAAACCTATCTTCTTAGATGAAATGCAGCTACAAAGAAATTTATCTACAAGTTCATAAAATAATACCAATTACAAAGTGTAAACACAAACACTACAGTAACTTCCAACATGGCTTTCTTGTTCTTGAGCCCTAAATCATGTTGCAATTCTACTACTGCAAAGCAAAAAAATATGTATACTCACGTCCCAGGGCATGTTTGAAAGAACAATTTTAGTCAGTATATTTTTAAAGATATTTATAGGTCACATTTGAGATACTAGTCTGATTAAATATACAATTCCGATATAATCTCTCCTTTGCTATGGAATTTTTTCTTATGACTCAAACAATGCTTAAGTATAAATATTAAAAAAAATTGTAAGCAGTATGCCATCCAAGGCACTCTTCCAGAAACAAATTGCCACTTATTCCAGAGAGATGCCTTGCATGCACAACATTTGTTCATGAGACATTGCTTGCATACCTCTTGGAAAAATGACATAGAATATAAGAGGATAGCATATGAAAAAAATGTAATCTATTAATATGTGGCCTTTGGATTCAATGTTATTCTCGTAGTCAATATTATATAACAATATTCTATTTTTATAGTGTTTTTTAGCTAATTGTCTCAAAGAGGATCAGATGCAGTCTTGGGGTTGTGTGGCATGAGCACCTGCATAGGGCTAAAGGATTTTGGAGGCTTGAATTTTTTCTAGTAAGTATATGGATTATAAGGTTAATAGCTTAGTCTAATTTAACTATTTTTTCTGTTAAGAGGATATAATTAGCAATTCAAATAAGGGTATATTTGAATTTCGGAATTTATATTTGTATTTTATTAAATTAAAATCCAAACTTGAAATCAGAATTTAGAATTGAAATTCATGTTTGAATTTTTGAAATTGGAAATTTAAAATTGAAATCCAAATTTGAAATCTTAAATTTTAAATTTTGAATATGAAATTTTATTTGAAATTAATATTTAAATATTGAAATTTGTATTTTAAAATTTAATGCAAATTTTAAATTTGAAATCTAAAGTCTGAAATTTGAAATCTTAAAAGTGAAATTTGATATTTGGAATCTGAAATTTGAAATATGAAATCTAAAACTGGAAATTCAAAATTCAAAATCAGAAATCTGTAAAATGTAAAATTAAACCAAATCTAAAATTTAAATCTAAATTCTAGATTTGAAATTGATATTGAAATTTGAGTTTTGAATTTGAAAGTAAAATTTGAAATATGATTTTGAGTTTGATATCTTAATTCAAATTTTAAATTTAAATCTGAATATAGTTTTAAAAATATAATAATGAGATGTTAGAAAATCAAATTTCTTATGCAAGAATTTGAATTCTTGAGGTAAGGTTAGGAATTCGTCCATCACCATTCTAGTAATAATTGAAGTCAATGCAATTGGACATGGAAATAAAATTCTAATTATTAGTGTGCATCCAAATAGTAGAATTTGATGAATAACATGGAATTGCAATTATAATTCCAATTTCTAAATTCTAGACACAATTTCAGATATCAAACAGAACGAAAAAAAGAAAAGAAAGTATTGTAGTGGTACATCCATTTTGAGATTAGATACATTTCAAGCTCAGAACGTTTCAAGTATTCTATTTTGGGATTTGATTGATTCACGAATCTCTAGAAGGTATCAAATTAGTCAAACACAACCATTTGGGCTGAGAGATTGAGAACGCAGGGAGATGGTTCATCATAGAGAGAGAACGAATTGGATGAGAAAACCATATCCGCATCCGCATTCTCAAAAACGAATCTTGGGCCTGGAAATGAGAGCAAGGTGCACACGTTACGTAGATGGACGGTCATGGTCCAAGACGTCTCCGTCTTATACATGTGCGTCATGACTCATGCGGCCATCACCATCACTGCTCATCCTTGGACAGTCCAATCACCACACAACACACCAATGCACCCTCAATCGGCTCCCCCTTGTCTTATGTTTCCTTTATGCTCTCCTCTCTCTCTCTCTCTCTCTCTCTCTCTCTCTCTCTCTCTCCCCCTTCCCTACCTTTATTCTTATGATTTGTCGTTCTTCGTGAGTGATATTAAGTATTTTAGTTTATATAACAAAAATCTATAGAAAGAGAAATACACCATAAAAATCGTGTTTAGTAGTAAAGATCTTGGTTCAACTAGTTGTTGTTGGGGGAAATCTTCGTCTTGCCCCGGGGCCTAATCCAACCCGGACGCTACTCCTGGACAACAGACCTCTCATGTTCCGGGAGCCGCCACCCGGTAAGGTGCCTCCCTTGTCCCGGGCGCCGCTACTCGATGACAGTCGTCTCGGTGACAGGCGCCCTGGGGACAGGCGTCTCCTGTCCCGGGCGCCGCCACCCGATCAGGGGCTTCCCCATTCTCGGACACTGCCACCCAGTAACGACCGTCCCGGTGACAGACGCCCACGGGACGGGTGTTCCCATCCAGGGCGCCACCACCCGATTAGGGGCGTCCCCCGTCCCGGGCGCCGACAACCGGTGACAGCTGTCCCGATGACCGGCGTCCCCCGTCTCGGGCGCCGACAACCTGTGACAGCCGTCCCCCGTCCCAGGCGCCGCCACCCTGGGGACCTGCGTCCCCTATCCCGGGCGCCACCACCCGGTGACGGGCGCCCCGAGGACGGGTGTCTCCAGTCCCGGGTGCCGCCATCCGGTGACAACCGTCCCCTGTCCCGAGTGCCGTCACTCGGTGATGGGCGTCCCAGAGGCAGGGGACCCTCGGGAATCGAAGCTTGCGCGTGTCAAGCATCCAGACGCCCTGATCCGCGAAAAGACCATCGTGTCCCCAATCCGGCGGTTGAGGCTAGGGCGTTTTAGTCTTTTTGCATCTTTTTGGGGTTATTTATACCCCATGTACTCCTCTTTGTAACTCAAGTCTCTCATTTGCAATCAATACACTAAGAGAATAGGCATATCTAAGAGCACTCTCCCGCGAGAGAGCCTCCCCAGCCGACTCGTGTCGGGGGCGTATCGACAGGACTAGAGTTACCATTGGGACCTGAATCTGTATAAATTTTCTGTGGCAATCTTTGTGCTTGCCCGACGGCAGGTGATCGGTCGCACGGTCAGCTCGCGTCGTTGAACACGTGTCAAACACGTCATCAAACCTACCGGGGTATTTTTCACACCACGACAGTTGCATTTTGCATGTACTGTCATATGATTAAACAGCAGTCATATGTGCATCGAACAGTTGAGCATATTCCAACATAAAAAGAGGTTATGGGTTCGACTCCCAATTCTTAGTAAGTGACTGGTTGGGATATAATATATATATTATCAATATATACCACTTGTAAAAACAATTTTCTTAAAAAAATTTATTCAATTGCATTATTCAGTTATGTGAGAATCATAGAGCATATTTTGTATGCAATTTTTTTTTTCTTTTGATTGCATGGCCTGCATTTTTGAGGTGCAAGAATGATCCCAGCTAGGGGTGAAAATTACACAGATAAATCCGCTGCATCTCATTTTACATTTGCAAAGTTATTAATATTGGCTACCAAATTCCATATCTATTATCAAATTTTTTTGGATATAGCATACAAGAATAACAACATCTCCTTCTAGATCTATTTATACGACAAATATCCAATAAAATAATAGAACAGTTATTTAACACAATGATAGAGAGGATATCTACTTTGATCTTGGGGGTTTTGACTCAAGCCTAAATAACCAACTGGAATATATCTAGTAGAAACAATTCTTAAAATATAAGAAAGAACCACAATCTCGACCACATTCTATTATTCGATTGGTATTCATTCCATATTTTACCCCAAACTTCCTAAATTTATATCCACATTATCTCTATATCCAAGGAATATGGTTCATAAACTCAACATCCGTATTCAATCCATTTTCATGCATACAAGGTATTTGATTTATCATATTCGATCTGTTTTCGCCTCTAATTTCTGTAAAAACTTCAAATATGAGGTGAATATGTCCCACGTGGACATGTGGGTACTTGGTCTACATCTTTCCGTACTTAAAAACCGAAGATGAATGACTGGGCTTAAAACGATGTTTGAAATAAAGTTAGGCATCAATAATTTAGTTTCTCCCAAGTCCATGATGCACTCACAAGTAACAAGGAATTTGCTTGATACATCATCTGCAATTGGTACCGTAGTGCACGCAATCTTCTAATATATCATATCATATCTCAGCAGAAAAGCATTACTTAATACCAGGGATCAAGTTCCGGCAATAATCGGTCATCTCGGTATGCACTGAGAAATGTAATTCCGGTCAAAAGTAGGAAACATAATGCTATATTAGAAGATTGTATAACTTTGTGATTATATAAAATCAGAGAAATACAAAAACTTAATGAAAATGCAAAGAAAACCAAAAAATAAAAAATGGGCTGAAATCACCAGGAAACTGGCTGAGAACCGGTTCCCGGGCACATGGCCAAAGTCCAAGAACCAGCCTGAAAATGGGAACCTGAACCCAGCTCAGTACTCACTGATTGAGACCTTTGCTAGACAGATATTGGTTGACAGGAGAATAATTGAGTTATTGTCCTCTAGAATAAATTTAAAGTGATTAACTTGATCTGATCATGCACAGCTATGTCATTCCATCCAAATTCATTGTTCTCCTACAGTTTCATTTTACAAGGGACAGTGTCAGTTCAGTCTAGATAGAGGTCAGACGTCCGGCATGTAACTTAGCTTGATTTATCAAAAACCGTCAATTAACAACTGTAACAAGGAACCGAGCAACTAGAACTTCCCCTTATGACGATAATTCTTAGCTTCCCTCTATTAGAGGCGTCATTCGGAGTCTACTAGACCTCTTGAGTGAGTCATTGGCATGTGAATTCCTTGCATGGCCAGGACACCAACAGCCTGCGGAGAACATGTAGATTTGTAATGCATACAGGAGAGCAGCTCCGGACGGTAATAATGTTGCAGAAGTATTTGCTGGAAGGCAATTCTGAAGATGTGCAAGTCAGTAACAGATGCGTTATGCGTACAGCCATCTGGAGATGTTTCAACGGAATTCGTCATGATAATAGTCTTCATCTTCGCTAAGGAGAACACTGCCATAAAATGCATAGGGGTTCTCGATCATCTCTTCCAAAGTTAGCCGTCCATCGCTATCTTTGTCTGCCTGTGCATGGAGAAAACAATCATACAAGTCATCTCCAAGGAAAAAAGCGAGGGAAAACAAGGTGGTATGGAAGAACTGATAAACTCCGTGTAATCAAAGGAAGGGTAAAACATTTTTCCATAACATAAGCTTATGAGCAGGCCCAACATGTGATGAAACACATTTGCAAGAGGACATTATCGAATATGAAAAGAAACTCATAAAGAGAAGCTACTAGATTTCAAGAAAAATATACAGCAACGCAATTTTCTTACAGTGGAACAAAATGGTTCCACTATACTAACAGAACACAAGTTGGAAAAAAAAATCACATCGAGTAATTTATATACATGTTATAGTTGATGAGTCTTAAGCACGTCTTGACAAAGTGTGAATTCCATACCTAGATGTATATTAGCTCTTTATGTATCTATACCATTATAGAAGAGCATTAATTTAAAACTTTTTCTCTCTCTACCCCAAATTTTCCTGTTAAAACATTTCGAACATCTGGAGATGGACGTTGGAACCCATTGATAGAGAGTAAAAGGTAAAAAAGAAAAAGGAGGGAAAAAGGAAGATGCCGCGCCCACCACTGCCTGCTGCATGGTGTCACTGCCTGGAGCCACTGCTGCCCATGCTACTCGTTGCCACGTGGTGCCACCACACACACTGCTTTGATATACAATTTTTTAGTAAAAGCAAACCTAGAGAAGTTATTGTGCATTTCTTAACTGTATTTTTATTTCTAATTTATATATAGAGTAATGTATTTGACATTTTTTCTATTTCCATCATATCATTTGCGCAACTTCCCAGAGCAATGCGTGGCAGCTTAGCAATTTAGTTTAGAGATAACCCATCCTCGATACATATATGCCAGTTCATTGCAACAAATATGATTATCCATTGATTTTTGGGGTTCTATAAACATAAACATAAACATGTTATTATGATTATTTACCTCTAAATCCTTGTCTCCCCCACCCCTCCCAAAAAAAAAAAAAAAAAATCCACCACGAATTTTTTTGGGGCATAATCAAATCCTTGTGAGATTGGAAAAAGATAGCCACATTTTTTTTTTTTTTTTTTTGCCCCGATCCTCTTAGTTGAATTCCACATAAAGGGTTCAGATACCCAATTCTACTCCATCCCAACAAGGCCATTGGTGGATTTGGATTCTAATATTTTTTTATGTATTTCCAAGGGCATTGAGCCAAATCTACTCCATCAAAAAAGGCCCTAAACAGGAACCACATGATGCGAACCCTACAATATCCAAAGTTAAATTAGATTATCTGTTCAGGTTTCTATATACTAATCCATACACTAATATGGATTGCCGAACTCTAGATTGAACCAAACTATAAGAATGAAATGATTCTCAGACTAGGTATGAAGGGGTAGTGTTAGCTATAGTTTATACTTCTTTGTCAAAAATATCCAAGATTTCAATATATTACACACTATAGTAGGTCCTGGGCAAGGTTGGATCTGGATAAACTGTTAAACCCATTATCAATTGCAAGCTCAGTTCACACCTTGGAACAGCAAAATTCATTACTTAACCATAGTGGAAAAGTGTATCAATGAATAATTTTTTTAGAGAAAAGTGTTTATCCAGATTATTCCTGTTGCGAAATGTAGACTGAATAAATTAGAAATTAGAACTAGATAGTATCTTTGACATGCCCATTATTTTGCATCATGCACATCAAAAGATTCTTCACAGTTAAATACAAATGTTAATGCTTGAATTAGGGAAAAAAAAAGATCAGAGAGTAACATATGCATACTTAAGAGATCATTGAGCAATGCTTCCAAAGGTTCAAGAACAACAAAACCAAAGCAAAAGCTGCAAGGCAATATGTGAATCAAACCTCTGAAATGGCGTGGATGGCTTGCTGTCTAACATAGTAGCGTTCTGAAAGATGGAGTTTATCAAGAACAGGTTCTAGTTCATGCTCTGAAATTAATCTACAAAAAAAAAAAGAAAAAAAAAAGGAAGTTGATGGTAAATTCTGTATGACAAACTACTTCCTGCAAAGTCTGGAAATATAGCTCTTGTTGCTAACCCGTCATTATCCTTATCAAGCTTGATAAACCGCTCCTTTGCAACTGTTATGTTTCCAACATGGGAAATTTGACCCTCATCATCATAACCATGTATATGGTCATGTAGCCCATCAAAGTATTCTTGAAAATTTAGCTTTCCATCACCATCTTTATCCCTCTGCCTGGATATGGCATGATAGGGGAGGAAGTTCAAATCGGTTCAAAGAATATGAAAGCTCATGTTCAATGCAAATATTCACTTTCATGTGATCTTATAGTGACCCTGTTCAATACAAATCAGTTCAAAGAATGTGAGATGCTGTTCGGTTTGTGACCATGGCAACATGTCTCACGTCGATGTACCTTAGGGCTCACTACCTCAAAAGAGATGAGGTAGGGTTGATTTGATTAGATAATCTCAACAAATCCCTTGATTGTGTAATAACGATGCATTAGGCGAGGCTAATAAACTTGCCTAGCATGACACATCCAAGTTGAATGCCTTGTGTACGCAAAGTTATTTGACATGAAGCAAGGTGGGTAGAGAGCTAGTCAAGGATATGAATCAAATGCTATATGGATTTCATGAGACACAAACAAGGTGAGACAATTTTGCCAATTGCCGACATCACCAATCAAACAATCTCTCCATAGTTGAGCATTATAGCTCCTAGTTATACACATTCATCAAATACATGGGCATGGCAAAGTTTGCACCCTTGAGCTGCACTATCGTAGCTTGAACTCAAAACCCAAATTAGTACCAGACTCTAACCATCCATAGTTACCTTTGAGTTACAACCAGAAGCCAAGAGCCCTCGTTGTACCATACGAATATAGAGAAAAAAAAAAGTTTCCTAATATGCTAGCTGAAGCCAATTTGTTACCACAGCACCAAACAGCAACTATAGCATTTGAGACTAGGAATTGATCTCACAAGTGTATACTATGATGGTCACAAGAAATGACTAGGGTATGTCAGAGGCTCAAGCCATTAAGAACCGATTCTTATCAACTATCAAGCATACCCATGCTTTTATAAATAAAAGCCAGAGGAAAATTGGAGTCTACCAGCAGTGCTGCTGGGAAATTATAAGTGACACTACAATAACTCAAGTGGAAGAAGCTCGCACCTTATTTCTTGTTTGCAGAGCAAGTTGATAACTTTGGGATTATCAGAATCACTTGGATTAAGGAAGCTGAACAAAGAGCAAAACAATATCAGAGAGCATGAACAAACAAGAAAAATCATAAGAAAAACATGCTCTTTGGCACAAGTCAAGCCTATGCATACTCATTAAACTCCGCCTTATTGAGGAAGCCATCACCGTCTGCATCGGAAGCATTGAAGTGCTCCTCCTTCCACCATGGGAACCCCATCGGATTACCATCTCCTGCGAATCAAAATTGGACAATATGTTATCCATCCCATAAAAATTTAACCTTTTTCCATTTTTTACGCAAATGCAGCCCCAAATCAAAATTGCTCAAATTACCATCTCCTATATAGATAAAAAAAAAAAAAATCTAATCTCTGAATTGAAAGGAACCCTGAGATTACCATGAGACGCTTCGTACTGCGCCTGGAAGGCCTTGAAGGAGACGATCGCATCGCCATTCTTGTCGTAGAGCTCCATCTCCCTGTCGGAGCGGTGCTGCTGCTCAGTCCTGGCCTGCTCGAGGTTCCAGACGATGAGCTCTTCAAAGGAGATGAAGCCGTCGGGCGGGGCCACGTCGATCTTGGGGAAGAGCGCCCGGATGCGGTCGCCGAGGTTGAAGCGCTCGTCGTCGTTGATGAAGTCCTCCTCCTCCTTCAAGAACTCCTCCCACTCCTTCATGTGCTCGTCGGGCTCGCCGTCGCCGCCATGGATAATGCGGTAGTGCTCGTGCTCCCACTCCTTGTCCTCCAGCCGCCGCTCCAGCTCGGCAATGGCCGGGTCGAACGGCGCCGCGTGGTGATGCCCCGCGTCCCCGCCGGCGCCGCCTGAGCCGGAGCCCGCTCCGGCGGCACCAGCTCCGGAGGAAGTGTTCTTGGGGTGGAGCTTGAGGCGGCGGTGGAGGCTGCGGCCGTGGGGCTGGAGGCGCGGGGAGAAGGAGGTGAGGAGTAGCAGGAGGAGGAAGGCGAAAGTGACGTAAATGAGGAGGACGGCGGCCGGAGACATCCGCGCCGCCGCCGCCGGCGCCATCGCCGGCGAGAGGGCGGGAGATTAGATGGTGGGTACAGAGAGGAGCGGAGGGGGCGGACGGGTGGGTTTGCGGGTCCGAGATTTGGACCCGTTTAAGTTATCGAGCCCACTTATCGGGTCCCAGTAGGAGCTCTATTACCCGCTTCGAGGTGACGCGGAAAGCGCCGGTTACACCAATTGCTGCTCGACACGTCAGTCGAGTGTGAAAACTGTTAATTAGACGCTGATTAAGAATGTACTGATATATAGTGGAAATTACAGAAAACTCTACAAAACAAAAAACTTAAACAATGTTAAAATTTTCTCATATTAAAAATTTAGAAATTAATCAATAATTGACGGATGATCAGTAGAATCAGCTAAGGTGAAACACTTCACAAAGGTAAATTAAAAAAAAATTTAAGACATGAAGCTTTTTTGATATGAAAAAACATATGGGTTCTATGCAATTTAATATTACCTCCATCTAAAAATTTTACCCATTTGACATTTATTTGAATATGAACAAATATGTTCTAATTTTTATATTTGTGGGTATGTTGAGAGCAAAAAATTAAATCCAATATAGCTAACGGGCAATGAAATATTCTATCACCACCTATGTCTGTTTGCTTATTAGACACCTATTAAATAAAATATATATGATATGTTTTAAAGACAGTTAAAAAAACGTGCTATATAAATTAACATTAAACAGTATATTTTTTTTATCAATGTAACTAAATAGCATTATTTATTTTCTATTACTATTATATATGTCTCAATTGTTTTTTTCAATTATTTTCCTCTACATTTTTCATTGAATAGTTGAGTACCCGTAAGTAGTGGATATAGACGAATTCTTCACTCATGACGGATGACAAGGGTAGATGATATACAAAAACACTCAACAGGTGGTAGATATTCTACCACCTCCATACCTAGAGCACCCAATTACCTTCCCTACCTCCGTCCTTTTTTTTTTTTTTTTTTTTTGTCTTTTTAATAACAAAAGATGTACCTACAAAATGTATTCTATATTTTCAAAGTAGAATATAACTCTATTTTCTAAAATATCATCATCATTATTACTCTATTTGACCATTAAATACATGACTACAAACTACACATCTATGTGTTAATCACATTACTTTAAAAAGCTGTGCAAAATGCTAAAATGACAAATAAAAAAAAAATAGTGGGAGTATATATTTGCAGTTTGGAAACCATGAGCCACACAATACAATGCTTAGAAGCAAAACCTTAAGGATTCCACTTCGAAGATCCATGTTGTCACAACACAGGCCATACGATGCAGTACGGCTGCAGTATTCTCTCTTTATTAAGCTTCATTCAAGACAGATATGAAGTACTAACACATGCCATAACAAATTATCTGAATTGATGCAGCATTTCTATAGTGCTTCATGACAAATATGCAGCACTAGTACTGTGGTCCGTGCAAAAGATACAGGGGATGAGTGCTTAATTAACTATGGCCCTTCCGGCACAAAATAGGGCTCCAGGGAGTAGTATCCGGCTGAACTAACTCAAGATTATCCGGTCCATAGCTTTTTTTCGACTTGGAGAAGCTGACAATGACGAGGCAATGTTGCGCTTGGCGATTGGATCATGTTTTCAGAGGAGCTTTCTTCTCTCTGTCGGATATCCGGGCAGGTGCATTCGAATGCGACTTAAACCGGCCTCGCCCACCTTCCTCCTTTTCCTGGGATTTTGAAATTATCAGAATTAGCATTTGACAAACATAAAGATAGACACAAAATGCTGCTAAAACTGAGCATCAGATATGTACACTAGATAGAAATTTCTTTTTTTGAAAACTCAGGCAGGTGATAACCTTTTTCTTTACGATCTGAACGACATCCTCGTCTTGAAGACCATGGGAAAGGCCACAATGCTGCGGATAGTGCCTCGCACTGATTCCCCACACGAGCACATATTTCACGTCCTTAACCAAACTCCTGTGGATATGATTGCAGAAGTCTTCCACTGTGCAGCCACCTCTATCCTGATGACACAACATCAAGTTCATCGAACAGACTGCTCACTTAGAACTGCAAGATGAGCCAACATAAAGGGGGGGAAAACATACAGTAGACAGAACCACGGGATCTGTGAAATCAGGTTGCTGGCCCTGCGGCTTGGTATACACCCTCACTAGACCCATTTCATCCCACATTTTAGCTAGTAGTCTGTCCAAGTTCAGCTGCAAAGAAGAAAAGACCAACAAGTTTCAGTTACATTAAGATATTCCTAAAACAAACTGCAATACCATGATTTTATGATTGCATTAAAACAATGTTACTTTTGGAGGCACAAAAAAAATGCATAGGATTACATGAAATATATGACAGAAAGAATGTGTGTGAAATATGAAACGTACCTGCAAGTTGCAGCTGATCACAAGCGAGTTTGGTTGCCGAGAAAGCTTATCCACATCATCAATACCAATGACATCAATCTTGTTATATACATAAACACACTTAATGTACTTCCGGTTCCCCTCAATGACGTCGATAAGATCATCCACCGTAGCATCCTCCCGGAATAACAACTAAAATAAATTAAACAGGATGAATTAATTGCAAACTAACACCTACAACTACAGGTCTAATTCTATATTCACAGCACTAGCAATTGATGTGAATGGAATACAGAAGTTAGGAGTGGAACTATCAAGTTTTACAATGAAAGAAGTACTGTCGATGGTCTCCGCAAAGATCAGATCAAGGGGTCAGGGCTCAGTAAAGCAAGTCCAGGGGCAGTAATCAAAATAAAAGAAAATGGACTCCAACCTCCTCAAACTGCAAATTGTTAGACAGTAAGATCTGCCTGCATTGTATGGGGGGCGCGCGGAGAGAGAGAGAGAGAGAGAGAGAGAGAGAGAGAGAGAGAGAGAGAGAGACCTCTGCATTGTGGATTTTGTACTCGTGCAGTATCTGATAGCAAAGCTTCTCGTCAACATGGGTCAAAGGCAATGTGCTGTTGAAGGAGATGCCACCAGTCTTCTTCTTTTTGAAATATATCTATATGTAGATATGTAAATGGGATTAATACACCAAGAAGATATTTACAAAAAGTCACAAATGTAAATGCACATATAATCATGCATGAATAAGCAAAAAAATATGTAGGTAGGTAGCGTAGTTTACAACACAAGTACGAAAGTACCAACTCAACCTTAATTAGGATTGCCCATACTTCATAGGTCATGGTTATAGAAGAACATATTGACACAGACTACACAACTAAATATGTATGGAATTATACTAACTTGATCAAGTCAAATGGACATCAGAGATAGACCACCTTCAACAGAAATTTATTTGAGTTCTAACAGAGTCATATTTCAATCGATCTATTGTGAAGATAGCATAGTAGCTTTATGTCAAGACGATCATGTGCTTACATCTCTTTTTTACGTCTTATATTTATTCTGTATATTTACTTCTTGATACGTTCTTGTACTAAGGTAAAGATGGTTGGATGGGTAGGCCTGTGAGATGTCTGTTTTGGTTGTACAAATTTCTGTGGTTTCTTCCAAAGAAACTGGTGAAATCTTTCCTTGCCCATAAAAGTTCACTTAACTGATTAATTTGTCGAGTGACTCAATTATGCACCCACTCTGATCTGTGCATGGAATAGACTTACATAACTGCCAATGGCTAACACTGGTTTTGTGTGCCCACAAAATCTAGACCATCTGATCCAGAGTATGTGCCACCATTCCCCCAAATAAGGGCAATAGGTAGTGTGAGAAGGAAAGGTGCGTTCATGGTAACAAATAACAATGTAAATTTGGTTTCCTCTCTTAGAACAATGCACAAGTTGGATGTGTTCTGTTTATGCATGTAACCAGATGTAGAGATTGAGTTGTTTGAAGAGTCTGATTAGAAAATTTTGATGCCACATTGAGTGTCCTTTTCTATGTCCATCCGGATCTACCTTATCTCATAATAATAAAAATGTATACCTGAGGAGGCCTTTTGTTGAGACGCAGTCCAACAGCTTCCAGTTCTCTAGTTAATATTTGGCGATGTCCTTCACTCTGAAATGAAATTTAGAAAAGGGCATCGAATTAGCAACAATTAATAGAAGAACTCTGGTAAGGTTGGATTATCACCAATCACATACAGGAAAAAAGCATTGCAGCCTGCAAAGTTCTTTCTTCCACAAATTAGCAACATTGCAACAGATAAAGAAAAAAGGAGAATTTAGTTTTCCTTGATCTTGCAGTTCACAAACTAACCAAGTATCACATGCTTTCAGTTACAACAGAAAAAGTTGACTAAAATCTAATAAAAATACAAATCATCACTACCTTGCGTTGTTAAAAAAAATGAAAAACAACTTCAAATAGCAACTATATGAAGTCCTGCGCTACATCATGGACTAGTCTTGTATGTTATTTTTAGTACTTTTTAATACTTCCGTTTATTTTGTTTTTCTTTTTAAATTTCGTGAATAATCAATCTTTGCAGTTTTAATGTTCCCCAGCCCCCTGAGGCCAATTTAAGGATCTTTCCTAATTTACTGCATTCTATCACTTTCTAGAATTTGGTTTGATTTTTTTTCAGACTTTTACCTTTTTTATCATTTTTGCATTTTTCTTGATTTCCCTGTGGTTTTTGTCCCTTTTTTTCACATTCTTATTTTGTTATTTTTTGTTTATTTTCACTCTTCAAATTTTTTCCCTTTTTTTCTATTCCTCAGATTTCAGAAGGCTCTTAATCTCTGGATTTTGGGACTAAGATTCAATATACCTCAAATAAAGTAATTTTTATAATTGGAGATCTACAAAATTATTTACGAAGTAAGCCGGTCGAGAAATTTAACACTCAAAGGGATGGTGATAAAGAAGTTGATACTTGATTACTTTTAGTATCTACTCTTTAAGAATTAGCTCCAAACAAAGGGGGCTGAAATTTTCTGTATTGTGTCTAAAAATGGTAAAACCCATATCTGCAGCCCGCTACCCCTAAATACCTAAACATCTACTATTCCGTCCTCCTTTACAGTTTTCTCCACATCCATAAAATCTCTATTATACATTAAATATATTTTTCTTTTCCATAGAAAAAGGAAAGAATGGATAACAAGTAATGAGGTCAAGCATCTCATGGTTACATCACTTACTTTTGAGGCATCCAGAACCATTAGTACAAGATCTGATGACTTTGCAACAGCAATAACCTGAAAAGAGGAACAGAGATGTAATATTGAAAATCAGATCCTGCAGAGACTTGTGGATACATAAAGAACTCTACAAGGATGACCATCAGATTGACAGGATGATTACCTGCCTACCACGCCCCTTGCCTTCGGAGGCTCCTTCAATGATACCAGGTAGATCGAGAAGCTGGATTTTGGTATCATTGTAATGGATAATACCAGGAATGCAAGTGAGGGTTGTGAACTCATACGATGCCGCTTCAGAACGTGTCCCAGTCAATAAAGTTAAAAGAGTGGACTTCCCAACACTGCCATGGGAATTTTTTAGATACATATTGCAGTTATAAATCTGAGGAAATAACTGGATTAAGCCTTACTTTGCAGTATAAACAGCAAAGAAGTCCTCAGATGTAAAACAGTAACCATAGCAAAAAAAGCATGTGATAACATTGGATGCTTAGGTATATCAAATAGATCATAAGTTGGGTGGGTTATCATCCTGTTTCCAATTACACAAGCCAATACTTATCAGTGTTAGTTTAGTAGATTGGTATACTTCAAGAATGCCAGATGGAAGATGATAATAATTCAAATGCACAAGTATCAGATTCCACTATTGATTATGACATTGTCAAAAGACTATTGATCTACTGCTACAAACTGAAAAGCTAGCAACCAAAGACTTAGTAGTAATCAATTTGTCAGAATGAGAGACCTGGGAAATCCAATAAGTGCAACACGACCATGGCCAAACTTTGTTACTTCAAAACCTTCTCCACCTCCACTGGAGCCCTGTGTGACCAAAAAAGATGGCAGATGTGAGCATAGAAATTCAGTGAACAGAATTTCAGACTATTTTTCCTTTATATTACTCAGGGAAAAAATCAAAGGAATAAAAGAAAGAAGTAAAGATTGGCCACGAAACAACATAAGAACAGATCCAAATGATTTTCTAATACTCTAATTTATAACGCAAACTACAATGAGGAAGGAATCTTAATGAAATACAAAATTATTCTTTTAGCACAAGCACACACAAACCTTATACAAAAGAAAAATGTACCTTTGGGGGCTCCAATAATTGTGTTCTCAATTTTGCTATTTTTGCCTTCAGTTGTCCGAGATGATATTCTGTGGGGCAAAAGAAAGGAAGCAAAAAATGATTTCTAGATACATTATGCAAGAGACACTCATATGATACTGCATATCATTGATATAATGACCTATTGCAATATTAGGGGAAAAAAATGAAATGTAGAAGATCAGATTGAACTCACTAAACATGTGTGTAGAAAGCCATGCCCATTTGCAGTTTGCATAATCAGAATGTTATGTGTTTATAAAGAGATGGATAAAGATGAGTATACCCTTGATTTTCTTGAACTATAAGCATATAGCATGGAAAAATTGATGCATGAATTCACTAGTCATGACTTATACATAGGTGCACACTGTGGCGAAAACCATACACATTTGCATATTTAGAATAGGTAAACGTTCATTTTTTATCCTTCGACTTTGATGCAAAGTCCGTTTTAACCCTTCAACTTTGCGAAGGCCCAAAATAAACCCTAAACTTTGAAGTCAAGTGCAAAATTGGTCAGTGTGTTACAACTGGAATGAAAAGGCTGATTTGCTAGGTTTTTTTTTTTAACCCCAATTGATGAGTTGGGCCATAATACACACGAGCAACTCTTTTTGAATCATAAAACATGCCAATTTAAAAATATTAGTTTACAAGTTTGAGTTCTTTTTTTTAGTCATGAACCTAAACGAGATTAGGTGGGTCTTTAGCCTCTAAAACAGTGCTCACCTATCTTGTGCTCCAACTCATCAAATTGGGGCAAAAGAAAAAAACTCACCAGATCAGCTTTATCATTCAAAAATATAACAGAGGACCAATTTTGTGCACGTCATCAAAATTCAATGCTTATTTTGAGCCTTCGCAAAGTCAGTGGGTTCAAATGAACATTAAAATAAGGGCCAAAAATGAATTTTTCCCTTAGAATACTATAGGCATGTTTGGCCTAGCTAAGGATAGGGCAAAATGACTGACTTATTTCTGGGCTTAGTCAATACATCTCTTCCACATAGAAGTTTCGCCAGTGGAGGGTGGCTTATGGTTATGGGCCTTATAAGCTTGCAAAGGGTTGATAAGCTGCACTTATCCAAACAATTTCTTGGGCTTATTTATGTCCTGTTTGGTTGGTTGCCATAAGGTGCCTCAGAGAGACATGGCACGCCACAGGGAAGTGGGTCACGCCACACTTTCTGTGATGCTCAAATCGGGTGCACACTTGCCATACTCTTCAGAGCCCGTGAGGCAAATAAGTGGTCAGCTTGTCACACTTTTGTCTAGCCATAAACCAAACAATAGCCAACAAAGCAGGCCCTTCATAAGATAACTTATTCGGCTACGAAACTGTAAGTTAATAAGCTAACTAATAAAAACAAGCCATATGTATTCACTAGTTGATGCGCAAAAATGAGTATAGACTTGATTATCTTTCACCTACATGTAGGGCTATCAAAATAGTTCAAGTTCACGAACTACTGGAGCTCAGCTTGAGCTCAATTCAAGCCTAATTTGAGCCAAATTCGAGCCTAATCTCAAGCTCGAATCCTGATTTGAACCAAACTCAAGCTTAGTCGAGCTTGATTCAAATAGGCTCAAATATATATAACATTAAAAAACATCTTATCCTCATGGTCATAGCCTCATGGGCCTCCTATCTCATCCAAAGCGCCAAAGCCCAAAGCCCATCTATAGTTCTCTAGACTCCTCCAAACCTACAGAGCTGTTGCAATCTAGCATCCAAACACGAACTCTAAAAACAGCATCGTTGATCCCGTCCCCAGCCAATCAACCATGGCAATTAGTACCTCTCAGCACCAGCAAAGCTACTCCACAGCGTCTCCGGCCTCGGTGAAGCTCCTCAACGTCTCCGACCCTGGCGAAGATCCTCCATGGCGTCTCCGGTCCTGGCTAAGCTCCTTGATAACAACCATGTCTTCTCTTACAAGCTTTAAATTACCAAGTTGTCCCAACTCCTAGATCTAAGTATTTGTTCTGATTTGGGGTTTCTTTTTGCTTTCTTTATCAGTTCTAAGATCATGGCATACTCAAAGTATCCAACAGAAGTAGAAATTTGAATTTTGAGTTGCTGTCTATTTTGATTTGTGGATTTTGAATTATTCTTGAGCACATTCGAGCTAAACTCGAATATGTTCAAGCTTTCTTTTAGTCCAATTCGAGCCTATCTTCAAGCTTGAATCCTAGTTAAACTGAACTCAAACTCAAACCAAGCCTGCCTGGGCTCGTTCGAGTTTGGCTCGTTGATAGCCCTACCTACATGCATATAACACTAAATGGAAACATGTTCAACATTTCTAACTCTAAAGAAAATTGGAAAATTGAAAATCATCATAGGTTTGAGCACATATATATTGGCCAAAAAAAGCATCAATTAGTGGGACAAATGCTTATGTTGTGTGCCCAGATTAGAGAATAGAGTTTGAAGGAAAGAGGAAGGGGAAGAGAGATAGATGGGGTAGAAGATAGACTTTATTTCTTTACTTGCCTCTAACAATAGCAACATTAGATAATATATAGCCTAAACAATTGTAATATAAACAATTTGAATCTAAATTAATCCTATTTGAATTGAAAGAGATAAATCTTGATTTAGTAAGAGATCAGAGATAATTGGATTTAAACTAATCCTATCTGAATGGAAAGAGATAAATCCTGAATTAAGAAGATATCAATCTTAATTTGATTTGCTTATGTCTATCCTTAACATTCCCCCCCCCCCCCTTCTGGAGAAACAACTCGTCCTCGCAATGGAAGGCCCATGTTGCTAGTCATATATCTAGCTGACGAGAGTGGTGGCTCCGCTCCAACCAAAGGAAAGCCAGAAGCAGACAAGGTTGATAGACTTGCATTAGAGGTTGGGTTGACTTGTTTTAATCTAGTTGCTCGAAATAATATAGAAGAGGCACCGTAGATCAAAGAGCTCAGTGAAAATCTGGGATTAGCAAAGGTGGTCTCGCCTTTCTCTACTTCAATGGCCTCATCATCTTCAACAGCTCCTCCATCACCAGGAAGGAGAAATGTTGTGGATAGACCTATCCAAATAAATTAGGATCGATATCTTCCTAAATCAAATAGGATTAATTTAAATTACAATTATTAGCCTATATATTATCTAATGGTACTACTCTTAGATAGGGGCGTGTGTTTGATTATTTTGGTTTATTTAGTTTGGTTATTTGGTTTTTTTTTTAATTTCGGTTATGTAAAATCAATACCAAATTAACCAAAATACAATTCGGTTCAGTTCGATTCAGTAAATACCAAATAAAACTCAGTTTGGTTCATTAAATACCAAATTTACCAAACTAGCATAAGATGATGTAACAATTTTGAAAGCAAAATTTAAATTACGGCATATTATCATAGAAAAATGTAAGTATTACACTATTTATACTCATATACCCTTGCAATTCAAGATTTATTCAACAAAATTGTATTTTTTATCATTCCAAAGAGTATACTAATTAAAATAGTATGTAGTTTATTGAGGCAATGAAAGATGATTCCGTAAGTTCGATTATTTCAGTTTTCTCGGTTCGGTTATTCGGATTTTTGAAAATGGAAACCAAATTAAATATTGAATACAAAATTAACCAAAAATTTCAGTGGATTCGGTTGGGTTCGGTGAATTTTTGCACACCCCTAATAGAGGCAAGCAAGAAATAAAGTCAATCTTCTACCCTTTATATCTCTCTCCTTCTCCATCTTCCCTTCAAACTCTATTACCCAATCTAGGCACACAACAGCTTACAGACATGCATGATGAGAAACAACATAGATCCTATGTCAACAAAGTGTGTTCCACTTTCACTGAACTCAATTATTTTTCATACATTGATGAGTGATCCAATAACACACGAATGTGCATTTTCAAAAGAAAAAAAATAAAGGGGGAAAACACATGCAAGAATAAGCACAAATTGCAACTGCATAATTCTGGAGATTAAAAAGAAGACCTGTTGCTTTATTTTTCTGTGTCCGAGCCATCTCAGCCTCAATCTCCTTGATCTTCTCAAGGATCCCCATTTTTTACGTTGTACTGTATGCGACTGGTTCACAGGTAAATGAATGAATCCTGCCAACCAACCAAAAATTAAAGAAAAAAGAATGAAAAATCCTACTAACATCAGGAAAAAAATGTAGAAATGTAGAATACATCAAAAAAGGACTACAAACTATGTGTTGACGATGGCAATGAACACGGGCAATGAATACAGCTATTACAAGCTTAAGCTCCTTTTGTAACTTCCAGTTCCCAATGTTTCTTACACCAGTTCTTTACAGGACCTACCCAATTAGTTAAACATGAACAATGAACTATGGAAGCTTGACAGGTCTGCCCAAACACACAACCTAAAACTACTATGCTCAATAGACTCTCCACTAAATACCGGACCAAGAAAATCACTAATGATGGAGTGAAGTTAGATATAAGTGATATAACTCTATATCACATGGGTATCATCTAACTATACTTTATATGATACACATGAGTGATACAATCTCACATCACATGGGACAGAGCTATGGGTTAGTGTAGCAGGCGCCAAGCAGGGCCACAAGGGGACGGCACCAATTGACTGGTGGGTGGTGGCCAGTGGGAATTGCCAAGCAGCAAAGAAACTAAGTATATGAACCTACATAACCAACCTAAGAGTACAAACACAAATAAATAAGGGGGAATTACATACATATAGCCCTGCAAAAGTTATTTATATGATCTAATTTTCCGAGCATGCACAAAAGAATTGGCTCTCAAGTTCCATGATTCATTATATGATCCAAACTTTCTAAACAGAATTGGAACTCTTATCTAGTCCTCGAGGAAAAACCGCATGTCCAAGCTTCAATTCCAAGAGAGTGCTCGACCTTGCAATACGCCCCCTACAAACACCGTAATTGAACTACAGTTCCAATTCTACAAGCAATGCATGAAGCTAAAAATGCTAATAGGTTGCAAGCAAGAGAGGAAGCTAAAATCTTTGAGAAAGATGAACAACCAAACAGCAGACATCTAGATATCGACAAGAGTAGCGCCCCGGCCGCCCAATTATAAAGATTGCTCCGTGATAGAGTCGCCGAACGGCATCACACACACACGCCGCCTCACCGTTCCCCAGCTCCTCCCCAACTCCCTCCAAACTAGGCTTGCACCAAGAACCACCAAGAAACGCGACCCAGACCTCGGAAATCCAGCATTAGCGTGCTCGTTGCTGGTGCATAAGGACATCATCTAGTGGCACGCATAGCGAGTGGAGAAGACAAGAAGGGGAGATGGATGGATTACCGATTTTGCAGGAGAGCTCCTCCTCCTCCGCGGCGGCGGCGATCGGCGGCGAGCTTCAGGTGGGGGAAGAGAAGAGGATTCGAGAGAGGGACAGTGAAATAGGAACAACGCAGACGTAGCCACGTAGGGGGAGAGACCTGTGATGGACGGCTGAGATTGTTTGTATCTGAACCGGGCTCTTTCTCTTGACGGCCCGTTAGATGCGTTCTAATTGGCCCGTGAGTGAGGGTGGAATCGAGTTCAGCTCGATCAAAATGGGGCGGCTCGGCTTGGTTAAGAGTCCCGAGCTGACATACGTTTTGGCCAGGCTCCATTAGCTCGAACTCAACTTGCTCACCTAAGACTATCTCTAATTGTGTGGGTCTCTTAAAACAAAAATTCTATGTCATGCATGCAAAAATTCTCTCAGAGACTCAAGTAAGAACCACCCCTCCAATAACTTGATTCATGCTAAACTCTATGCACGGGATCCACATCAATAAGAGTCAAAGTTAAGAGTCAAGTAAGTGCTAAGTACTCCAAGAATTTAGTCATACTGAGTTTTATGTGATATGAAAACTAAATATTAAATGAATTTGTTCTAATTAATGATTTTTGCTACAAATATTATGTCAATAATATTTACGGGATTCGATTTGGGGCAATTCGGATAAAACATAAAAATTAATGAATTGCAAATTAAAATTTTCAATTGATGGGAAAATATTTTATAAAATTCGAACATTGGTCCATGACATTGAGCGAACTAAATTAAAAATAAACTTGGAAGAAAAACTACTACATTCGAATATTGAAACATAACAAAAACCTATTTTTAACAAACTTAGAAATACAAAAAGATGCTACTCGCCGGTGTGTTCGCCTCCAAAACTTTGCCGAATATGTTCAATCAAGTTTTTTTTAATTATGCATGTGTAGGCTGAGCACGAATCACTAGGGGTGTAATCGAATCGAATTCGGTCGGATAATGGTCATACCAAATCCAAATTTTATTAACTTTAATCGAATTCGAATACGAATTCGGATATATTCGAATTCGGATACGAATCGGATAGTTATCGAATTCGAATTTGAATTGGATTTTTACTCTATTTGGATTGAATTCGAATATTATTCGGATTATACTCTTGTTTCAGGAGACGGCTGTGGGGAGGTGGCTTGGACGCGGGAGGAGGAGACGGCCACGGGGACGCAGGGACGCAAGTAGGCGGCTGTAGGGAGGCGGCGTGGACGCGGGAGAAGGAGACAGCTGTGGGGACGCGAGGAGGCGGCCGTGTGGACGTGGCGGCAGGGACAGGTGAATGGAGGCGGTGGGGAGGTTGCGGACGAGAGACGAGGGCGGTGGGGAGGCGACGCCGCCGATGGGGGACAAGCGAGGAGGAGGCGGCCGGGAAGTGGGGGGACGGGGGACAGGGGCTGTGGGGAGGTGGCGCCGCCGATGGGGGACGGGAGAGGAGGAGGCAACCAGGAAGCAGCGGGGACGGGGGAGGAAGGCAGCGACGGGAGACGGCGGCGGCGGGGATGGGGGGAAGATCGACGGCGGTTGGGACGGGGGATGACCGGACGAGGGAGGTAGGCAACGACGAGAGTTGGCGACGGCGGGGACAAGGGAGGAGTAGGCGGCGGCGGCGGGGACGTGGGACAGCCGGACGGGAGAGGTTTTGTAATATAACTAAACGGATTCGAATAATATCCGAATCCGAATCCGAGAAAATAATCGGATATATATCCGAATCCGATTAGATAATCGGATATCCGAAAAGATATTCGAATTTGATTTTTTCGGATTCGGTATTCGGATTATCCGATTATATCCGGATTCGATTACACCCCTACGAATCACAGTGTTTCTTGTGAGTACATCAACGAAGACAGGCGTAGCCCCACTGTGGATCACAGGCGGTAGAACGGTGGATGTGCCTGGATGATCATTATAATCATAGCTCTTGACATCATAGTCTCGCTCATTCTCTAGTATCATATTGTGCAATATAATACATGCTCGCAAGATCTTGGCGAGAGTTGAGTATTGCCAAAATCGTGCCACACTGTGCACGATGACAAACCGAGACTGCAAAACTCCAAAAATGTATTCAATATCTTTTCTTGCCCCTTCTTGATGTTGGGCAAACAACCTGTCCTTCACCGTCTGTGAGAGCAGTATTGTCTTCACAAAGACAGCCCACTCAAGGTATATACCATCAGTGAAATAATACCCCATGTTGTATTGTTGGTCATTGAGAGTAAGTGAACTTGAGAAGTTTGGCCTTTCACTATATTGGTGAATAAAAGTGATTGGTTGAGTACACTGATGTCGTTGTTGGAGCCAGTGACATCAAAAAAGACATGCCATATCCAGAGATCATATGAGACCACTGCTTCAAGTATAATAGTTGGGACTCCATAATCTCCACTAGTGAAATTGTCCCTTCCATGTTACTGGGCAATTTCTCTATTCTCAGTGCACGCAATCAATGCTTCCGACCATACCTAAAAAGCTACATGCCTCTCCTTGTACTAGGCGGTGGATATTTTCGACCGTGGGGCTGCAAAGATATTGATCACCAAACTTGTCAATGACACCTTTTATAAAATGCTCCAAGCATTGAATTGTTGTGGGCTCCTCTATTTGCAGTACTAGTCAACAGCATTGGCAGGGCCACCATACGTCAGCATACGCATTGTTGCGGTGCACTTATGTAAAGGGAACAGTTCCCTACGGTTAGTGACATCTTTTCTTTTAGTGAAATAGGGGGACCAGTCACTGAGAGCTTCAACGATGCGAATAAAGATGGACCTCCTCATCCAAAATCTCGAGCAAAAAATATTGTCAGGGTAGACCGGATCGTCAGAGAAGTAGTCCGCAATGAATCATTGATGGTCATCTTCATGGTCCCTCTCATTATGCTCCTACTACCGCATCGACGGCACCCGTGGGATGAACAAGCTTCCAATCGGGCATGAAGACCGGTGATAATATGATTTTCTAATTCATCTTCAAACCCCTCTTCCTCCAAAAAGTACACCAAGAATTCTTTCATTCTGTTGATGACATCCTCCTCGAAACTATGTGTGCTGGAACTAGAGTTAGATGATATTTTGTGAGGGGTTACCGAAGAGAACTTTGTGAAGAGCTATGTTATTTGAGAAGAGAAGTTGTGTTGTGAATAGAACTTTGTGAGGGATTGAAAATATAGACCAGGAGTTCAACAGCTAGTTTCCAATGGTGATATTTCAACAGCTAGTTTCCAACGATCTTATTCCAATGGCTATATTTCAACGGCTAGTTTCCAATAGATATATTCTAACAACTACTTTTCAACAGCTAGTTTCCAATAGTTATATTCCAACCATTAGCTTCCAATGGTTACTTTTGAAGAGCAATATTTTAAATTTAATTAAGGCATAGATTAATAAAAAAAGACACATATTAATTAAGAATTAATAGATTGATAAAATGATATAGAGATGAACTAAAGATACATAGATTAATGAAAAAATATATAAGCCAATAATTGACTACCTAAATAAATTGAAAACGAAATAACTAATCTTCATCATCTTTGGCATTGGGCTTCTCTCTAAGCATCTGCAGTCCTGCTGCATGCTCCTCTCTCTATACATCATCGAAGTTGGATCTGTCGAGAGTCATCATTTTCCAATGTGCCTTGTACAACGCGGGCTTTTTCGTTCGATTTGCCTATGTCGTGCAAGGATTTGGAGACATGAAATATGTCCTTCTTTTCGGCTTGGTTAGCTCGAGTGTTGATGAAGGCATCAAGGTCCACTCTCACTAACGCTGTAGAATCTTGCATTCCATCATTGCTCTTACCTTTGTGTCTCGCCTTAGAAGCACCTCGTCCTTCTGGTTGTATTTCCTCTTGGGACACATCACCGTTGTTGGATGATGATGTGTAGATGTCCGACTCAAACAACCTACTTCTTTTGTAACAAGCTCAACATAGACTCTGGACTACTTAGGTTGATTACAAACTGCTATCCACCAGTGATCCAAGACGACAGGATGACCCATCTTTGTTTTGTATATCTCACGGGCCTGCGCCATGAATTGGTTGTCGGAACAACCGCTAGCATACACTTCCTTAAGTCGGAGCTAAACACCATTGAATTGGACCATTATCTTGTTGGTCCGTTGCCAATGGTCCTTGCAATATTTGGTCTCCCTTCTCTTGCTTCTTGGGTTTGTCTCGTTGTACACAGCTACAACATTCACCCAGTACATATCGCATTTCTTATTGTTTCCATCAATAGGATTGAACGGATTGTTGAGCCTGACATTGTCGACCAAATATAAATATGTGGTAACTAAAATATATTTAAGTGTAGTAAATCTATTGTCCTCCAAACACTGATCTGCAGAAATAAAATTATTATCAGCTTTATGTTGTCGTCCACCGACCATGGCAAATGCTTCGACTTCCCTCCAGCATTAGCGGCAGCAATGGTGTTGTCGTTGTTAATGACGATTCGCACCACTAGATCAGTTGGAGTAGAATGTGTAGTGCCGGTGTTGGACACTGATGTGAGTGTGCATTGTCCTTAGGCCTTGTGGTGGAGAGAATTGTGGATAATTCACATGCATACCAATGAAATGAAAATTTTGCCCATATTGAAGAGGTTGCGGAAATGCGTGGGCATGTAGTGGATATGGAGAATAATTTGGTGTGCATGGAGGGTAATTTGGTGGATACAAATGGTAGTTTAGAGGATACGGTAGCTGCGAAAAATTGGGATGTTGTTGATTGGCAAGATTTTCGGTATTTTCATCGGGAGATTGGGAAGAACCGAGCTAGTTTAGGAAACTATCAAGTGGATTAGAATCCAAATGAGTTTTTGGAAAATTTTGCAAGAAATTTGGAGTAGGTTTAGAGCTAGATTGATGTTGAATGGTGTGTAAAAATGATGCAACAATATAGTATTTATAGAGGAGGGAACTGTGTAAAATTTTCACAATTTTTTTGGAAATTTTTTGTTGTTTTTTATGAATTTTTTGGACAAAAACTAATAAAAAAATAACTCAATGGCTATTTCTAACAGCTCTATTTTAATAGCACTTTTTTGGTACCACTGACAGGTGGAACCTAGTGCAAAGTAATTTCCAAACGCCAATTTTTTATGAAAATATTAACCAGAGGATGACAGGTGGGCCAACATGGCATCGGGCCTACCAGTTAGTCTATGTGTGGGTGCAACAATAATTATCGAGAAAGATTATTACAATTTTTTAATTAACTCCAATGGTCAATTTTCAAATTATGTCACTTACAGGTGGGGCTGAGGAATGGTGGACCCACCCGACAGTGAGTGGTGGTCAACGGAGATGCATCGGCGAAGGCAACGAGGCTGGCACATGTTGCATCTAGGCTAACATGCCTAACCCTAATTTTGATGATTAATGAAAACAAAGTGTTCTGGACTAATCGTGCTTTCGAGATTGATTGATACAGGGATTAGTTGGGAAGAAATACAAGATGATCAAGATGAATCCGACTTGAAGTGAAGCACAAGATGCAAAAGAGCAAAAGATAGGACGCAAATCATGAAGATGCGAAAGACCTAAGGTATTACGAGTTTTTATTTTTACCGATCTCGGAGTTTGGAGATGATCAGTTAGGAAAATTCTTTTCTAGTTTTAACCGTACTATAAAGAGGGGTGGCGAAAGTCCTCTCTTTATCTCCAACGCAAACCGAGAAACCTAGGTCATTGCATTGCATCATTTTTGGTTGGATTTGGTTTTGAACTTATTTGAAAATCTGGTTTTTCAGTTCAGTTTTTGACAGTAGAAGAGTTTTTCTATTTTCTAGAAAGATCTAAGCAGATCTGGCTTTTTCTTCTGTTGACAAAATTGTAGCCCTTGAAATTATCTTTCCAACGAGCTATTAAACACCTCTTTTGGATTTCTGGATTTAAAGTTATATCTGTTTTTGTTCATACTGACTGTTAGTTTGCTAAACTGACTGTCAGTTTGAATGTCAGTTAGTTTAAACTGACAAATTGTCCAGAAAGGGTGTTTTTTGTGCTCAAAATTTTTGTACTAAACTGACTGTCAGTTTGACCATACTGACTGTCAGTTGGGGTTTCGACCAGAGAGTTTTTAACTGAGTTTGTATTTGATTTTGGTCGTGACTGTAGTCGAACTGACTGTCAGTTTGTGTAACTGACTGTCAGTTGTGGGTTCCAGCTTTCCTTTTTCGACCTCGAACGGCTAGCAAAGTTTTCGTCCGTAAATTTTGTCAGCCGTTGTGCACTAAACTGACTGTCAGTTAGGCAAACTGACTGTCAGTTTGGGTTGCTGATTTTCAGCCCTAGCTCCAACGGTTCATTTGCTTCTTGAGGCTACAAATAGGGGCTTTGGGCATGTGTTTCATATAACAAGCAACAGCATTTCATATACACTCTTGAGTATTAGTTTCTTATATAAAATCTTGATCTTTTGATCAAGTCGAGTGCTTTCCGATCCACCGAGAGTTTCTGTTCTTTTGTATTTGCATATACTTAGCTTCTCGGTGCGTGTTTGGAGGTCTAGAGAAGACCTCGCTGCCTGTTACTCTTGGTGAGCGCCCTCACCTAGACGGTTCGGAGGCGTGGCCGTTGATCTCTCCATTCGAATATTGTTGGAGAGGCTCGGCAAGTGTGTACAAGGTATCGGTGCTCGCCTTTCCGGAGTGGACAAGGAGCAACCTTAGTTGATAATACTCTTCGTGAGTATTGAGGCAAGACTCAAGTGATTTGAGTGCTTCAACGAGGATTAGTGGAGACTGGGCGAGTCTCCGATACATCGGTAAAAACCATTGTGTTCGTTTTCTTTCCCTTGATTACATTATTTGTTCTTGATTTGTTCTTTATTTGCTTTAAGTTTTAAAGTTTTTAAAGCCTCCTATTCACCCCCCTCTAGTCAGCATCCTTGATCCAACACGTGGTATCAGAGCTTGGTCTCTCGATTCGTTAGGCTTTACCGCCTAGAGAGAGGATGTCGTCAAGTGGAGATTTTCTTCTCAGTCATACCGGTCGTGCGCCTATCTTTGATGGGACAAACTATCCTTATTGGAAAGTGCGCATGTCGGTATTCCTAGAAGCCATGGGGCTTGATGTATGGGATATTGTTAAACCCGGCTTTACTCCTCCGGTTGATCCGGCAAGTCAGTCTGAGAACGATAGGAGAAAGTTGCATTTAAATGCCCGTGCAAAAAATGCACTCTTTGCCGGTTTATCCTTAAATGAGTTCAACCGTGTGAGCAATCTCACGACTGCTCATAAGGTGTGGACTACCCTCGAAGAAATTTACGAGGGCACTACAAAGGTTAAAGAGGCAAAATTGCTAATGGTGAGGTAAAAATATGAGACATTCACCATGTCATCAACCGAGTCCGTGGATTCCATGTTTACTCGGTTAAATAACATTGTGAATGAACTCAAGGGTCTTGGTGTTGTTTTTGCCACAAGTAAGGTAACAAAGTATTTTTAAAAGTTATTTTTGAAAAACTATCGTAAATAAAGTTTTATCCATTTGGTAAAATCAATGTTGTTGTTAGTTCTACCATTGCTTAGTGGTAATCTGGTGTGTGAAAGGTATTTTGGATTAAAGATTTTGGTTATGTTTGGGAGTGTGATGTGTTTTAAAAAAAACAGGTTTTGCAAATTACTTTATCTAATCTCTTTGTTTCAAAGATTCTTTTACCTGTATTTGTTACAAAGTAACAGCAAAGAAAATAGCTATCATATGCAAGCACTACTTAGGCTGTGTTTGGGATTGCGTGATAGGCCAAAGGTAGTTTAAAATTAGAGATTTTATTGTTAGTTCCACCATAATATGGAAAAAGCATGTCAAACTTTGTTTTTATGAGACCACTACTTTTTGCTATTGCTTTATAATAAAAGTAGTTAAAAATATCTCTCAAATAAATATATTAGGCAAAGCAGTTTGCAAACATGCTTTTTTGAAACACACTACACTCCCAAATGCAGCCTTAACATGTTTTTTTTCCAACCACAATGCAACTAACAACAAAATCTCTAATTCAAACTATCTTTTGTTGGATCAAATATGATGATCTAGAGCGGTGAATAGGTTATTTAAAAACTTTTGGCTAAAAACCAATTTTTGCAAAAAAGAAAGGAAATCAAGTTTTCTCAAACTCAACCTAAATCAACTATGGCTCAAGTGATCAAATGTTCAAATAAATTTTGCAACTTAAGGTGACAAGCAAAAGAAGAATGACAATCTAAATAGTGAAATAAGTAAAGTAATAAAAAGATAATTGAATGACACAATAATGTATCTCGAGATATCGGAGACTCGCCTGGTCTCTCCTACTCCTCGTTGAAACACTCACTTGTGAGTTTTGTTTTGATATTTAATAGAGTTGCTCATTATCCACTCTAGATAGGTAAGTACCAAGCCTTTCACAATATCACCAGATCTCTTTGATAATCTTCGTCAATAAGAGATGTCCGGTCTCACTCCACTATCTATGTGACGGCGATCACCAAAAGTAATAGATTCAAACTATTTTCTTGACACTAATCAAGTGCTAGGTGTAGGATCAAGGATGCCAACTAGAGGGAGGATGAATAAGAAGTTTTAAAAAACTTTTTCGTGAAAGCAATTTTTGCAATAATGAGAACAACAAATCGGTTTTCCAATAATCAAAGCCTAGAAGAACTAAGTGAGTGTGAATAAGAACTCAATCAAAACAACAAGAGAAAACAAGAGTGAAAAGAGAGCAAGAATCAAACACAAGTGATGTATCCCAAGATCTCGAAGACTCGTCCGGTCTCCCATAATTCTCGTTGAAGTACTCAATAGATGAGTCTAGCTCCAGTGTCCACTATGGTTGCTCCTTCTCCTCTCCGAAAAGGTGAGCACCAAACCTTTCACTATCAAACTGGATCTCTCTGACAAACACCATTGATGAAGAGTTCGTCGAACTCCGCAGGTCGTATAGGCGATGACAATCACCAAGAGTAACAAGTGAAACAGCTTCACTTGATCCACTTCTACACAAGAAGCTCAATATGCAATGCAATTTGCTCTCTAGACTAATTCTTCAATGCAACTAATGTATTGAATACAATTTGCTAACTCTAGATGCAAGAATTTGTGAATTGGATGGAAAATTGAATGCTCTAAGCTTTACAATCAACTAGCAACAACTATCAATGATTTCTGAGTGCCAAAAAGCTATGGGGTAATGCTATATGAAGTGTATTTATAACCCTCCAATAAAAACTAAGCGTTTGCAAGTTTCAGACAAAATTTGCACTCGTCGGACTTTGTCTGGCCAAATCAGACATTGTCCAGCTAGTACATGTGACTTGTGACCGTTGGATAATTAATACACTTGTCAGTGACCATTTGACACAAACTTGTCAAGGCCGGACAGCTACATACTCTGCCGAACAAATGGTCCGGACAGATATATACGTCTCTGGTAACATTCAATTTAAAGACATTTGTTGTGATAATATTGCCCGGACTTTGTTTGATCATTTTAGACAAAGTCCGGCCAAGTCAGACAAATAGACCGGATGAATGCATATATCTCTGGTTTCATTTTTGCTGAAATTTAATACAAACAGGTGTTTTACTGGTACAAGCAGGTTTTGTATAGATACGACCATGATCAGGTCTTTTTTTACTGGTACGACCACGATCAGGTCTTGTACTGGTACGACCAGTTTTAAACTAATACGATCATGTACAGATCTTCTACTGATATGACCAGTTTTGACTTTACTAAAATGATCAGTTCTTTTACTGGTACTACCAAAATTTTTACTATCACAACCAAGTTTCTATTTTACTGATTTAATCAGTTCTTTTACTGGTGCGACCAAGATTTTTACTGTCATGACCAAGTTTTTGTATTAGTAGGACATTGTCCGGTAATATCGGACTTTGTCCAATCATATCAGATAATTTGTGCTTAGACAGATTCATTTGTTCCTGGTGAACTAGTGCACAATGTTTATCTCTAAAATTCACACTTTGCCATAATTTGCTCCTAGACTATATGAGTATGCACTTGAACTTCAAAGTATTAGATGGATCATGCTACTAGGGCTACACCCCTCTTAATAGTACGACCGATAAATCTAAAACTTAAAAAATGAATCCGGTCGCCTTCACCACCAACGACCGATAAAAGTCTAAGAAATGAACCTTAATATTCATCTTTATCTCGGCCATCGGTTATAGGGTTTTCTCTATCTCTCGCTTTTGTCACGACATTATCATGCTTTGACCTGAAACTTAAGCCACTTGGAATAAACGTGTTAGTTCCTTTTTTGTCATTAATCACTGAACTCTAAACAGAGTCTATATTCAACACTAGGAAACTCAAATATGTGAGAAGCTCACACAAGACTTTTAACTCACTAAATGTTCTTTTAATGCAAATGAGTTCACTCCATAATCTCACTCTAATGCAACATATGAGAGTTGAATGCTCTAAAATGTGTTTAGGCTATATGTCAATAAATTTTGGTGCAAAAGCTTACAAATGAAAGTTCCAAGTTATCATTTATAGCCCACCAACTACAACTAGCCTTTGCAAAAGCAATAGGTTGAAAACAGCCCACCTAGACAGTCCAGAGGTTCACAACTACACAATCCGGAGCAATTGTAACAACTACTGAGAATGATGAGAACTAGCTGTCAAGGGCAATTGAATATGCATCCAGACAATCTGGCCCACACACTGACAGTTCAAGTCCTAACAAATTTCACAGAGCTTAAAAACACGCCTTACTGTTAAAATGTTTGGGACATTTATATCAACAGTCCTAGTTGAACATGAACATTCATAAAGACATTCTTCCATATAGTCTGGATTTCTTAATAATTTTGACTTGAAAATGCACCCTACTGTTAAAATGTCTGGTACATTCATTCGAACAGTCATCCAAAAAGTCCAGTTTGTCTGTGCATCTTTCAGTAAAACGGGCATAACTTTTGGTCTCGACATCAAATTTAAGTGCTCTTTGGTTCATTGGAAAGATAAGTCGAAAGGCTACAACTTTCTAAACATGAGTAAGACCTAGTTTGACCTAAACTACTCCAAAAATACAAAACATTAAGGTCCTATTTGAAAGCACAGTATTTTACAACCATAGTTTTGGAATTGTCATGCAACCAAAATCACAGTATTTTGTAGTATTATAAAACTACAGTTTTGATAAAACTATAGTTTTTATAGGTGTTTGGATACACAATTTTTTTAAAAGTTTTCAGTTTGGTGTTTAAATGAACTAGCTGTTATGAGAATTTTAAAAAGTAATCATTGGACAATTTATATGGGTGTTTGGGTATCATAGTTTTTAGTATAATATTTTATTCAAATAATTATATGTTTGACAAATTATATTCAACAATTTTATATAATACGACACAGTATTTAAAAAATCATGATTTTTTCAACAGTATTTGAAAATCATAGTGTTTTTTTTAAGTTTTAAGTTTATTGTTTAAATAAACTACCGGTTATGAGATTAATTAATGCTAGGCTATTGGTTTTAAGTCTAGTAATTAATGCAATCTCTCACATGAATGAATTAACCTTTTTAAGAAACTAGCCGTTATCATTGTTTGTCTATATATAGAGATAACTAGTGGTATGAAATCACCATACCATCTCATACATACCTACACAACTATTCATAGCCAATTTTTTTTACAATGTGGGGTAATTTCTTGAGGCGAAAACGGCGAGATGATGAAGAATTCGCTCTCATTAGTCGCTATTTTGCTGGAAGAAGGCATTCACAAGAGTCTACCAGCATACATACTTCTATCCTTACAGGAGAGAAGTATATATGTGAAGTTTTGGAGGGACATGAATCGTGCTGTAGACGGGCTTTTCATTTGGAAAAGCATACATTTCATTGTTTAGTCGAATTGTTTCGGGAGAAGAATCTTCTAGAAAATACAAAAAAATGTTGCTGTTGAAAAGCAGGTTGCTATATTTCTATATGGTATTTTTAAAAAAATGCAAGCAATCGTATCATTTAGGAGCGCTTCCAACATAATGGTGAGACGATCAATCGTTATTTTGGGACAGTATTGAGTGCTTTAATCCAAATATATGGAAGCATGATACAATTACTGGTTGTGAATACTCCTTTCAATATTATTATCAATCCAAAATTTAGGATCTCACCTTTTTCCGGCTCCTTCTCCATTTGACCTTCGGCTACTGGTGCTTCGTCGAAGAGCTGCTGACGCTCGGCACTGCGATCACGGATTGCACCAGGGAGGGAGGAGACTCGAGTGTGGGTGCGCACCTGCGGTCAAAATTTTGGGCCAAAACTTTGGATCAAACCAAAGTTTGCAAAACTGAGAAAACACTATGGTTTTGAAGAAACTATGATTTCAAAAACCAAAATATTTTAGAATCAGGCACCTCTTTCGTTTTTAATAGTACAGTTTCTTTTAAAACCATAGTATTAGACAAAACTCCAAAAAAAACTTTGTAACTAAGCAGGGCCTAAGTGTAGTCACTTGAAAGCCTCCACTTGAGTGGAATTTTGCAAATTTAAGCACTAATGCCTTCATTAACAATCCTAACCAACTCAAAAACAATTTGATGACTTAGTGAATGAATTATGCATGCATTTGAGTTTCCCACAAGAGTTATAATTTAGCTACTAACTCCAATCTCCTCTTTATAGTACGCCCAAAACAAGAAAATAAGAATATAGTAATCTGATCATCTCCAAACACCAAGACCGGTAAAATTTTAGAAAATAGATTATTAATCTTCGATTTTATCTTTGGTGGAGCTCGTTCATACTTAAGAAAACTCGATCATGTATCCTCTTCAAGATAATCTTCTTCATCGTCATCTTGCAATCCAATTTGAAACTAAGAGATATAAACTCAACAAACACATTACTTCACAATTAAGTTTGTCCTTAATCACCAATATAATGGAGATTGACTCAATATTTTTGGTACATATCCACACATCAACAAAGTATGGTAGAACTGACAGCAATATTAGTTTCACTAAACGAGGACCCTATAAAAAGTTTGTCTAATAGAAATTTATTTACGGTAACGTTTCAAAAATAACATTTTTAAAGTTGTTTATTATAGTGCTTATTACTAAGTCAGTACAATTTCGAAGACAGCATGTGTTGTTAGTTCTACCGTTGTTTAGAAAAAATATATCATGCTTTGTTTTTATGAAACTACTATTTTTTCAGTTGTTTTGTAACAATCCCAAGTAAAATAATTTTTCAAACAGATAAATTAGAAAAACTAATTCGAAAAATTGCTTTCAGACACCGCAATTCGTAAGACAACCTTGTCTCTTCCACTGGTTTCAACTTATTTGGAATTTTAGTTAAAAGGTAATTAAATTTATGAAATAAGTTCTGAAATATATTGGAATTGAGCACGCCAATCACACTCTATAGTTGAAAATTGCGACACACGGTGGCAAGCACAAAGCAGAAGCACTGAAGCAGCCTACTCCAATGGAAGCATCTGGAGGCATTCTAACAGCCGAAACTGAAATCTTCAGCGATTCCGGCGAGAAATCTCATAGATTTCTGGCCTGCCTCGCGGTGGCCTGCGACGAGTTGGTGAGGGTGGGGGCAGGAGGCGGCGGCGGCGGCGGGGACGGTGATGGGTCGTATCATATCATACTAAGTGGTGCTGCTGCTGCTGCTGCTTAGAATAATACGAGAAGCTTGAGATGGGAATGCTGGACTGGCTCTTCGCTTGGTTCGTTGGCTTGATTCCATGTGCTGACACGTAGGCATGAGGCAACCTTTGCAGTACCAATGTACCACGAATGTCGAAAATTTTATACTCCATTAAAGCTAGAGGGTGCTGAGTCGAGCTTATGCTTCAGTTTATTTTTATGAGAAACGCAAATCCTGACAGATAAATAAGACGGATCACTAATTTTAATTTATTTAAGTGTTTAAGAGAGACCTCTTCCACTTACTTGCGAGGTCCCTTCACCGACAAGGCTGATACAGATGCGAGGGCGATGCCGATGCCGATGCCAAAGCCGCCATCCCGATGCCGATAACGAAGAAGCAAGGAATCCTTTGAAGCAAAAAAGCTGAGCCATCCTTCGAACCAAGCAGAGGAATTGAAATGAAATCCAAAAAAGATCTTTGAAATGTTTTGAACAGTTACTATTCATTTCTTACTCTTATTTCTTTCTATCTTATGTCTTAGAAACATAAAACCATAATTATCAAACAACTCAACTTATAAATTCCAAATTTTGCTCAACAACTTCTAAACTTATTAAATAAATGAAACTTTTAGGTTTATAAACTAATAACTTCAAAAAACTGACTTATTTGATAAGTTACACTCGATCAAACACCCTCTTGGACCTTGTGCGGAATCTCATGTCACACATATCTTGGACCAATCCCAGTCATAAGATGTGGTGAGGAGTTGAAGTCAATATGATAAGGATGCTCAACTCTTTCTTTTCCTGAGTTGAGATCGACTCGAGCCGATTATGAATTGTTTTGTGAGCCATGACATTTTATTTCAATCCTAGCCGTTTTGTTAAAATAAGAAAATGAGAATTGTCATTTTAGCTGTTAGATTAAGTTTGAAAGATATTTGTGGCTTTTAGTGGTCGGCTAAAGTCACCCATTTAAGTCAACAACCATGATTATTTGATATCATTCTCCTGTTTTAAATGTGACTCCTACTTAATACAATAGCTTCTAGGGACCAAACTTAAATAATTAAATAAGAAGGTGATCACAATCACAATTTAACCATCTAATCATGACGAAATGAATAACCTGAATCAGCCAAAAACCCATCCACAAACAAGGCTTCCATGATATGCCATGTTAATCAATTTGATAGTAAAATAGATCTTCCTATCCTTCTGAGCATGAGCATAAAAAACTGTTAATCTAGAATTCTTTTAAGTAATTCAGAATAAAATATTAATTACAAAACTAACTCACATTAGAATAAAATTACAAAATTGATCGACCACATCAGCTTGTTACGGCTTAGACAACTCCAAACCATGACAGTAACTCCAGCTTCTCTAGTGCAAAAAAAAAAGTGTGTCCACGTTAGCTTCTTGCGGCTGACAAGCCTCAGACGGCTCGACTAGACAAATCGGCTCGGTTTAGAGTCCTGTCGCGGCTCCAAGCCACAATAGACTCGTTTGCTTTTCTCACCCATAACTTACTTTTTTGTAGACTGTGTCTTGTGTATCATTTCTTCTTTTCTTTAATTTACAGTCCATACTTTGTCTCCTATGTCTCCTCCCTCTCCTCTCCTGTGCATTTCCTTCATTTTTACTCTCTCCAGTCCCTAACTCTCCTCTGCTCCATCTCATCTCTCCATCTCACTCTTTTTTCTCTTCCAATCCTAAGATCTTGAAATCTAGCCATAATCTCAAATTGGGGCAGTTGGAAAAATTGTAGAGCAAGTAACGCTTTTCCAAATGAGGTAAGTGCTATTGAAATTCGAAATTTTTTTGGTTAATATGTAGTTAATGTAGTTAGTAGTAATGTGGGTTAGTCAATAAGTTTTTTATTAACTGTTCGCAAATATTTTTTTTGGTAATAATATTCACAAATGTTTGCATTAACAATATTAATGGTATAATTAGTAATGATGGTTTTGTCATTAATTATTTGCATGTGTAATACCTGTTTGTTAATATTGTTAATATAGTTAGTAAAAATAGGAGATGCCTTGAAATTATTTAAACATCATAGAAGTAACATTGTTTAATAATGCAAATAGTGAAGGTAAAAATTATAAAAATATATGTAAATTTTAAAGATATTTGTAAAGATGACAAAAAATATTTAAAATTTTAAAAAAAGTTATAAAATTATTTAAATTAGAGAAAGAAAATATTTCAAGTAGAAGTTTTAAAAATAGGGTGTTCTCGTTGTGGAAATTGCTTTGGCTTCATCATTTGATAGATAGAGCCGCTTTAAATTTGGTACATTCGAGAATTGAAATATAAAGAACACACTCGCCGAAGCGGATTGTCAATTTCTTTAAAAAAACACACTTGGTGTAGCATAATAATAATTTGAAAAAACATAAAGTATGTTAGTAGCGTAGCAATTTTTGTTTGCATTGACTGTACTTGGTGTAGCAATTATATTTTATTCTAATGATGTTAATTAAAGTAGAATAAAATTATGTTAGTTATGTTAATTATGCTAATTTGTAGGGAATGAGAAATTCAATGATTTTTGCATATTTTACAGTGATGATTTAATTCGTGATGGCCCATCTGGTGTAGATATGAGTCACTGCAAATATATCATGGCGTCGATTGGAACATACATAACACATCTTTCTCAGATTTGAAGTTATGGATCTTTAGTATATTTGGCAAGAGTCCACAACATGAGGCGGCTCAAGTACAAGGACTCATTGTCAAAGAGACCACTAACTGCTCGTATTAGGTGTTGTGTGAACTGAAAGGGGAACAACTCGTGGGGCTCGTTCGTGACCAGAGTCAAGCACCCTCGTGGCGGATTGGGCTACCGGTTTGTACTTATGTCTAGTTCTATGACCTACAACCATCGGAGGGTCACACAGAAGTCGGCACCAATAGTGGCCCGTGGGCAAGAGAAAGGCATATATGGAGTGCCAAGATTCAGGGTTAGTGAGTGGTCAAAATCAGCTGCTACCTCCTCTGCCAAAGCCCTACTAGAAGTCTCTTGAGCTTTCATGATATCCTTTGAGTCATTGAAATCATCACCTCTTGGCTTTGCATGTGTTGGTGACCCTCCTATTTGAAGTGCTCCACCTCGATGAGTATGCATCGATGATGAGCATAGATGGTGAGATGGGACAATAGACGTCCCTGCTACATCAGTCCCCCATGTACATGATGTGCTGTGTCGAGCAGGATGTGCACCGAAGGTACTTTGACGTGTGGCGGATGGGCTATCTCGAGCAGCAGTCATGCTAGGACGTGCAAATCTTGGGCTAGGTGGGATCCCCACTATATGTCTTGGCAGATGTACATCAACTCAACTGAGGTCGTGCATGAGTTGTTGGGCTCCAACGTTGACTACACGCCAGGTGCCAGTGATCTCACTACGGCACCAGCACCCTCCGCATGCTATGCCACCTAGAATTGATCTACTTTTCCTCTCGATGGCAGCCGCAATGTTGTACTGCATAAGCCAAGTTTGAGTTTGTTATTAGAATGAGTAAATGATAGAACATAAAAGTGAACTATCGTCTGAACATACCGAATGGTGTATCTACCTTGGCTAGTCAGGATCAAACCCTAACCACACACTAGCTGAGTGCGGCATAGGCTCGGGCCTACCCTCAAGCACACGGGAGAGTCGTGTGGGAATACATGGCACATACTAGTCAAGATATGCCTTGTATGTGGTGGGATTGTATGGTCGACGCTCGGCTAGCGTGTGGTTAGGGTTCCTGACACATACATCTGTCTATGCAAGATCGTTCCACTCCTGCACCCATCTAGCTTTCCTAACATGCCAATTATCGGAATGTGTTCCTTTCATTGTCTGCCTACAATATAAAATGTTGGTAATGTTAGATACTGAAAATGCGATATAGAATTGAATTGAAATATTATGCATGCATGGACGTACCTGTGGACCTCTCTTGGAAGATGTCTGTCCTATCCTCTGCCCGGAGGTGGCATCTTCTGATATAGTCCGAACTGACGCATCACCCTCTCCGGATAGTACGGCTCCACCATGTGAGAGAAACAAGATGACGTCGTGTCATCCAACAATCATGCCCCACTTGGTACAACATTGATATGCAATGTGGTGCAATCTCTATGAATTCTAGCATCCACGATCTCCATATGACTTGCGTCGTGAGAAGGAGATCAAACTCCCCTCGATACGAGATGTAGCACCAACGAACCTTAGACGCAGACCATATTGGTTGACCTCATAGCCATCTTGCACCCATGGTAGGTTAATCCACCCAATCATGTACGTCGTCAAGCATAGGATATGGATGGATCGGCCGGTCCAAGCATGGCTGCCCGAGTAGAAAGTGCTCCCAAGCCCACAACTGGAGTAGAATGCAACATGCAGACAATGAGAACACCGGCGCACTCCTGACACATGCATCACATAGCCCTCGGTACGTGGCACATAGCATGGATATAGCCTAGTTATATTGTGGAACCTGTTCGGGAAAGGCATCTACTATGCTCTCTACCAATGGAATGAATCATGTGTACAATGTATCCTCATGTGTAGATGGGAATAAGATGTACTGGAACATAACCATCAGGTATGCAAATAGATGTTGTCACACAACATGATCTAGTGTATCAGGCGGGCACTCACGATACCACATCAAAAATCTATGAGGCACACCACACCTAGATGCTGGAATACAATCCGCCCGATCGACAATGTCAAACCTGATGTGCATCTGTGTACGCCAGTCTGGTGGTGGAACGATGGGAGCATTAGTGACAATAGGCCTAGAAGCATGCTCACATTCTCCAATGTGATCGTTAAATGAAACATGTGTGTCTCAAGATGCCATTAAATAATCAAAGCAGTGACCAACGACTTGTCTAGTGTAAGACCATGACCAATTTGCAGCATACGGGCAAAAGGTAGTGGACTCGCAGCTGCAAGAACGGGGATGTATACTGCATGAAGAGGCTATAACTCCATGAAAGGTTTAAGTACAAGTGGCTCAAGGTCTCATCTTCGTGACAACAAATATCCACGATAGGCAACATCATACCTGCCAGTTAGTAGCTTTGGAAGCTGTATATCCTCCTCAGTCATATCTATAAAATTTATTTGTCATAATAAGCATAACTAACTAATATGAGTAATATTTAAATTATAACTGTAAAACAATTAAATAATCTATAAATAATGATTTTCATAAATTTAGATTTGCTGTGGGAAATTTAGATCGCAATTCTTTTCATCTTTTTTTTTTCTTTTTCAGCTTTGGCTGATCTCGAGCACTAGTGATATTGCAACTTCTTTAATATGATTTTTTGGAACTCTAATTTTTTTTTATTTTTCTTTTTCATCTTGTTTATTTGCAAATACTTTTTCTTCCAAGTTATTTTTCTTGCAATAGTAATTAGAAAATTAAATTGTCATTTTTTTAGGTTGTCGCATTTTTTATTTTTTTTACCATTGTTTTTTTTAGATTGTCGCACTTTTTAAAAAAAACATTTTTGTATGTAAATGTAAATATTGTAAGTAACTTAAGTTATCGCATTTTCCTAACTAGAAAAAATATTTCTTTCCTCATTTTTATAACTATTTTTCCAAATTTTTAGTCACTGTTTGCAATTTTTAATTATTTTTCTAATTTATATTCACTGTTTTAATTAGTAAAAATATTTTTCCTCAATTTTTTTATTATTTCAATTTTTTGTTCATTGTTTGTATTATTTACTTATTTATATGATTTTTTAAAACTTTCAAAGTCATCAATATTGTGTTAGTAACATACCTTACATCATCTCATTTAACATAGTTAACATGCTACATAAGTATTAATAAATAATATAATTACTTCATTCAATGAACAAAAGCCTACAAACAATGACGAATATAAACATGCAAATAGTTAGCACATATATGCAAAAAATTACTAATAAAATTCCGCAATCATTAGCATGCACATGTGGACAACCAGATGGCCCTTCAAAATTTAATATAGAGGTGCAAACCTCTGTCTCCTCCCTCTAAGTACAATACAAATATTTACAATATTAACATATACATACAAATAATTACTAACAAAAACATAAAATCATCAATATAAAAGTATGAAACTAACCTACATCACTACTTTAACGACATCCAAACTCAAGATTAGCAATATGGAAACTATTAGTAACTACAGTAACAAACAAATGCAAACATGCATCCATTAGTTTATTCAAATACTAATCCACACTATTGCTAATTAGATTAACAAAAATTAGCAACAACATTATTGGATTTGAACAAAACTTACATAGTTTGGAAGAGTGTCGCTCGAGTTCGAATGTTTGCAACTTCACGAATTTGAGATTATGGTTAATTTTAAGATAATAGGAATAAAAAAAAGAGTTCAAGTAAAGAGAGGAGAAGAAGAGTGTGAGTGTGAGGAAGTAGAAGGAGTGTAGAGTAAATAAAACAAAGAAAAGAAGAAAGAAGAATAGACAGGCAGAACAACACAACCCAGGAAAAAAATAGCGTGTGGGAAAAGGTTAACAGGGGGTGGATAGACCTGTCGTCGGTTTAAGCCGCAACAGGCTTGCACTATAGTCAGCCGATCGGAACCAAACTGAGCCATTGCTTGTTGCCCTCGTGAGCGGCAACGTGGACAGTGCAATGGGGAGTGTAAGGAGTGTTGTCACGGCTTGGAGCCGCGCCTAGCTCACTGAGCCGCGACAGACAGTTTGTCGCGACTTCAAACTGTGATAAACTGATGTGGTGAGTCAAATTTACAATTTTGCTCCACTGTGAGTTAGTTTTGCAATTCATTTTATTTATGGATTATTTAAAAAAATTCGTTAATATATCCTTCTCTAACTTTCATATTTAGCTTTTTTTTTTCATGATTTGAGATTGACTTCATTTGAGTTTTAGTGGGTGATTAACAACATCCAAATCTAATATGGTAGTCAAGACTATCAATTCTCATCTTTTCATCCTAAGATAGTTCCTACTTCTTACTTGATGCATTGTCCTTGTTGGCAAAACTTAAATAGAAAATTTCCTGTGCTAAAAGAGAGTAAGAAAGTGATCACATGCAATTACAATTCAACCATCCAATCATGACGAAATGAATAACCAGAAAAAAGCCATCCAAAAACTAGGCTCCTGTGATACGCCACTTTTGATCGATCTGACGGTGACACCTACCTTCTTATCTTTCCAAGTACGAGCATGAGAAGATATCAATGTATCCTCCGACGGCAACCTTTAACTTTTCTTTTTCGATTTGAGATTGACTCACTTTTATTTTTGGTGGCCGATTAGAGTTATTTAGATCTAATCTAATAATTAAGATTATTAATTCTTATAATTCTTATTTTCTGTTATGGGCGAAACTTAAATAATTAAACAGAAAAATTCCTGTGCTGAAAGAGAGTGAGGATGTGATCATAAAAAAATTACCATCAACCATCAGATCATGACGGAGACAAAATGAGGACTCCAAATCAGTCAAAATCCACCCACATACAAAGCTCTTTTAATATGACAATTGATCTGATCGTCGTTTTTTATCTGGCGGTAGAGTGGTCCCTCCTTTCTGAGGATGAGCATGCAGTTTGTCCTCCTTTGATTGTCATCTTTTTTTTAATTTGATATCGGCTTTATTTGATTTTTAGTGGTTTATTATAGTTATTCCGATCTAATCTAATAATAGTTAAGACTACTACTTCTCATCTTTTTATTTTAAAATAATTCTTTCTCCTTATTTAAATAGGGAAATTCATACAAGATAAGAAGGTGATCACAAATTCACTATTACAATTCAATCATTCAACCGCGATGAAATGAAGTCTGGAGTAGACAAAATTCATTGGCAAACAAAACACTCTTTATATGAAATCTTAATTGATCTAACCATAATTCTCAAAAAGAAAAATTGATCTATCCATAGAATCGACTTTCCTATCATTCTAAGCGCCTACTTTGACTGACATCTCAAATTTTCCTTTCAGAATCAGTGTGAATATAGCGATTCCAAGACAAGGTATCCGAATCAGTATTCATATAGATTCGGAATTATCGAGTTGTGTGATCTTAAGAGGCAGCTGGATTTGTTGGACTACTGACATATCTATTAGTAACAACAAATACAACAAACTAATTTTATTTTAATTGTCTTTAATTGCAAAATTAGAATAACAACAAAGAAATCGGCGTGAGTTTCCAAGCAATTTCTTAAACTCTAAAATTTCAAATTTTACAAATTGGTGAACTAATTAATTTATTAGATAATGCTTAGCACATAATTAAGTGCATGGACATGGAGGTGTACTTTATTTTTTTTATTTCTTTTGTATGGCTCGTAAGTCTCTGTAATTTATAGTAAAAGGTCTGACTCAAACATTAAAGAAATACAAATAAACATATATAAACTGAGAATAGATTGAGATTTTATAGCGCCTACACCTGACTCGGTTTAAGTCAGGTTGGGTCGGTAAGGATTGACTAGCCAACGGATATTCATTAGGTAACATTGGATTTTAAGATTTGGTAAATATATTTTCATAATAAAAAAATTTCTAAGATATAAAGTTTATAATGAAAATTATGTGATAGTAATAATAATTGAAAATAATATACCACAAAACTAATTAACTTAATGTAATTATACATATAATTATACCAATGCATTAAAAAAAATAGGAGAAATTTGTATATGCAACTTGAAAAATTAAAAATTTAGGAAATACCACTAAATTGGTTGTGCGCCATTGAGAACAAAAAAATTCTTTGGGAAACGCCACTCTGCCAAGGTGAAAAGGATTGGCCTAGCTTAAAATGACTTCTATACCCTTATGAAAGTATACAATTGTCAAACGAATGCCATTGTATTTGTGTGCTATGGTAGACATTTTATCGAACAGTTTGCGAGCACCCAACAGCAGCAGTTGCCGTAGTACCAAGTCACAAAGGCAACAACCACTTCGACAATGCCGTGACCAGGCCATGCCACTCCGTCGCCCGAAGCACCTGTATGAGTATATGCATTACTCCCTCGCCGGCGGCAGCAAGCGTGTGGCCGAGCTAGCAGTTGCATGCGGCTCAGCGTCCTCGGCGGGTGGCGCGTGCTCCGGGTCATCTTCGAGCTCAGGACGAATGCCGCCGGCGCCGAGTGGCTCGCCGCAGGGCTGGTCTTCGATATCGCCAGCGATGTACTCATCTCCTTGCCACCGCTCAGCCACTCGATTTCCTCAGCGCGCGCTCGGTCGCCGGGCTCGCCGTGTTCGCGGCTCACCTCGCTAGCCAGGTGCTCATTGACCGGTCCGTCCTTGGCGAGCCAGGCCTCGTTGACCTGCCACCGCCGGCGTCCTCCGCCGTCGCCCTTGTCACTCAGCACCGCGCTCCGTCGACGCTAACGCGAGCTCCGCCATCTCCCTTGTCAGGTCCGTGCTCCCGCACTTCGCGGCTCACATCTAGCACGCGCGCACATCCAATGTCGCCAGCGCTCGCCTACGGCCGCGTGGCAAGCCCCAAACTAAACCCGAGGCCGACAAATAAAAGAAAAATGGAAAACAGTACGATGAGGATAATTTGAGTACAAAAAGAAGGAACCACAAGGGCAGTATTGGTAGTTTTTAATAATGTAAGTCAACAATCGCGTATACATTATTTGGAGCACACGCGCAAGCACCAAATTAGAGAAATACATTATTTATGTTCAATCATCCGAATTTAATAAAAATATTTTTTTTTATTATGCTTAACTTTTTATCCGTAAATTAAATTTTTATATATTAAAATTATTATCTTATATTTTTCAATTTATTTTCACAAATTATTTAATCAATAATATGATAAAAAAACTAAATTAGATATTTAATATGTGAGACCAACCGAAGAATCTATCAAGAGACTTTACATTGAAATTTTTTTCATGTGTTAGTCCCACGAAAAATTTCTAAGAGTCTTTATATTAGAGATCAAATGGTTCGAAATATTCTCTTAAAAATCTCTCAAAAAGAAATTTGCATTGAAAATAGAATAAAACTAACTGCATCCGAAGCTTTTGCGCCGGCGCCTCTCACTTGTGGAAAAAAAATTATTTGGAGCACACATGCAGGGTCACACGAGGAAGCAGTGAGCGGAGCCTCTTCTTTTTTTTTTAATTTGCTTTTTCTTATTTAAGCAATGAGTCATCCACTCCTATAAAAATCTCCTTAAAAAGTATTATATTAGAATATTTGATTCTTCACCAGCATAACACAAAATATTCACTAAAGAGATTCTTGGAGAAGTCTATCCCATTAGAGATAAGCCTAATACGTAATTGTTTTTTAATTTCCAATGAAACCTAACTAACTAACTCATTTTTTATGTTATTTTCAGAAATTCAGTGTTTTTCAATAGCACGTGGTAAAATTTTCCAAAAAAATGATTACATATACTTAATAAGTAGGCAAGTCGTACTAAAAAAACATCCAAAATAAAATATTTTTATGAACAATATAATATTTCATTCACGTGTTTATATATACTTGCCGACCATTACTATTTTTTAGGAGCTCCATCCCCTTCTCGGAGACTCGGACTCGAACAGGGTGACGTACTGGCAGAGAGATGCCGTCGGGCGCATTCGGGTATGCCCACATCGCCGCCGCGCCAGCTCTCCGGCGCCACCGCGGCGGTGTCCTTCTCGTCGCACTCCTCCTCTTCGTCTGCCGGTGGCAGCTTGGCCGCGCAGCACCCGCCGGCGTGCGCGGCGTGCAAGCACCAGCGGCGCAAGTGCTCGCCGGAGTGCGTGCTCGCGCCGTACTTCCCGGCCGACCAGCCGGCGAGGTTCCACTGCGCGCATCGTCTGTTCGGCATCAAGAACATCCTCCGCATCGTCGAGAAGGCCGGCCCGGCGAGGCGCCACGACGCCATGCGCACCATCATCTACGAGTCCACCGTGCGCACCATGGACCCCGTCTACGGCTGTGTCGGCGTCATCCAGGACCTCCACCACCAGCTCGAGCTCTCGTCCACCGAGCTCCTCGCCGTGCAACAGAACCTGAACATATGTCGGGCGCACCACCGCCAGCCGCCCGACCCTGGTGGCATGGACTTCTCCGGTCTCATCCTGCCCATGCAGCAACCTCCACCACCGCCGCCGCCGCCACCGCCGGCGATACAAGAGGTACGCCACGACTATGGCTACATGGCTTACCATGCATCTATGGAACAAGAAGTCGTGATGCCATCTAGTTTAGATGTTGGACACCAGGAGGAGGCCTCCATGGCTGCCATTCCTGCAACTTCATCTATGGAGCATGCTCATCCTCCTGGTGGAGGATTAAATTGCAGATTAGGGTTAGGATTCCCTAATGGTTAATTTGTTACAAAAATTCTTTTTGCAATATACATTCTTTAAAAAATTCTTTTTGCAATACACGTAGATGGGATGGGCAAAATTTATATTGGAATTCATATGCACATTTGCATAGAATTTTGTTAGCATATCTACATGCTTCTTCCCAAGAACGGGGTTATTCTTTATCCAAACACTCATTTGCTTATATTCTTTCTAAAGGCTTAGATAATGTCAAAAGCATAAAGTGAAATATATAAATGTGAATAGTAGATCTACACATTTGAATTGAGGCTAAGCACCTAATTAAATTAAGTTGAGTTTTGCTAAAGAGTGGTACCTGTTTTATGTAATTTTACATGTTCAACTTCACTATTCTCTCCAATCAAAAATATTGTACTGTTAGTTAAATTTTTCTAACTTTAACTAGGAATATATTTCTTTATATTTAGATTCGTAATAAGAAACTTGTATGAATATATTCGTTGTAAAAATACTTTCTAATATTATAATTTTATAAATTTTTACTAACATATTCAATGTACCAAAAAGTGTGTAACAGGTAAATAGCGATTAAGTTATCTCATGATGGGTAGCCATAGCGAGTGACATGTTCCAAAAATAGAAATATGTATTTTTTAATTGAAATAAAATTGTTCTCATATTTACATCATATAAAACGAGATAAGGCAAACATTGCAACCTAAAGCCTTAAATTTCTAACATATAATATAGATAATATATTTCAAAAATATTGTCATTTCAATAAAGCCAATTATAAATAAATAATGTTAAAATATGAAAGTTAAATAAAAATTGTATTATATATCTCCAAAAAATGCATTTAACATTAATATCATGAAATATTGCAAGTAAAAAATTAGAGGGAACAAAACCGAATTTTGGGCCGACATTTCAACCACCATTTATGATATATCGCTCGACATATCAACTACCTTTCCATCATGTCGACTAACAAGTTCTAGAATGACAAAGTTCATATGAAAACCAAATATCATATCATTTTTTTACCAATACCAACATATCAACCGTTTTTTATGAACATTATACATATTAGAGTAAAAAATAATGGTTAAAATTGAATCTTGGAAACTATGCATATTTAAAAACTGACAATCATTTAGACTGAAGGTCATATCTATAGTCTATAGTCTATAGTCTATAGTTTCTAAGAGATTACAACCCACTAAGGCTATCTCCAACGCACCGGCGCTTCGCTGGCGTTTCGCTTGGCGGTTCAACAGAATATTCTCCAGTATATTCTGTGCCACGTATGCGAAGCACCATCTGAAGCACCACCCTTCTCCAACCTTCTCCAACCCACCGGCGCTTCGCTTGGCGCTTCGCGAGGCACCTTCTCAAGCACCACCCTTCTACAACCCACCGGCGCTTCGCTTGGCGCTTCGCGTGGGGCCCACACATACATTATTTATTACACATTAACAAATTGATAAAATAAAATTCAGATAATTCGAAGACAACAAATTAAAATAAAATTGTTGTAAATAACAAAAAAATTTAAAATTATTTTTATTTAAATGGCACACGGGAAAAAATATGACATATACTAAATTAAAATTCGGCAACAGTCGGCCCTTAACAACCGCACAAACAACTACTCATCGGTACCGCCGGCCCCGAAACGCTGCCAGATGTGCTCGATAAGATCCCGTTTCAATTGCCGATGTGTTGGGCGAGCACGGATCGCATTATTTCGATCTAGCATATGTTCAAAAATTGGCGGAGCAGTGCTGTGGATAGTAGGCGGTGTTACGGTTGATGTGCCTTGAGTATCGTACAATTGAGTGATCTGGTCATGAGAGTTCCGCTCATCCTCGATTATCATGTTATGGAGGATGACACACGCTTTCATGATATTGGCAAGAGTTGATCGTTGCCAAAATCGAGCGGGGCCGCGGACAATAGCAAATCGAGTTTGCAACACCCCAAATGCTCGCTCCACATCTTTTCTTGCCCCTTCTTGATGTTGTGCAAATAACTTGAGTTTGTCCGTTTGGGGCAAGGGTGCGGTCTTCACGAAGACAGCCCACTCGGGGTAAATATCGTCGGCCAGGTAGTGCCCCATATTGTACTCTGTCCCATTAACAGAGTACTGAACCGTAGGAGCTTGACCGCGCAACACATCAGTGAAAAGGGGAGATTGATTAAGCACGTTGATGTCGTTGTTGGATCCGGCGACACCAAAGAAGGCATGCCATATCCACAAGTCTCTGGATGCGACCGCTTCAAGCATTATTGTAGGGACTCCTTGATCACCACGGGTGAATTGGCCCCTCCATACAACTGGGCAATTGCGCCATTCCCAGTGCATGCAATCGATGCTTCCCAGCATCCCTGGGAAACCTCGGTCCTGTCCTTCCTGGAGCAGACGCTGGAGGTCTTCGATAGTAGGTTTACGGAGATATTCCTCCGCGAACCGATCAACGATTCCTTCGACGAAATTCTCCAGGCACCGAATGGCCGTCGACTCTCCGATGCGTACGTACTCGTCGACAGCATCGGCGGGCGAGCCGTACGACAACATGCGCAAAGCAGCAGTGCACTTCTGCAATGGAGATAGCCCATTTCGGTTGAGGGCATCTCTCCTCTCGGTGAAGTACGGGGACCACTCCCCGAGAGTTTCGACTATTCGTAGAAAGAGGGGTCTCCCCATGCGGAATCTTCTGCGAAACAAGTACCCGGGGTAGACCGGAACATCGGCGAAGTAGTCCGCGACTAGACGGTTATGACCGTCTTCGCGATCTCTTTCGATGTACCTTCTGCTACTTTGTCGGCGGCGGTGCGAGGTACTAGCACCAATGCTGGCTTCAACATCATGAAGAGCGTGACGCATAAGGGGTTCGACCGTTAGACAGGTCTGTGCTAGCCCTGCCACGAACTCTTCCATTTGGTTAATGCCTTCGTCTCACCACTACTTGTGGTTGAGCTGGACAACATTTTTTTGGGGTTGGTTGTGAAGTTGATATCACCAAGAGCGGAGGCCTCGGTTGTGAAGTTGAGATAACTGAGTTGTGAAGTTGAGATGACTGAGTTGTGAAGATGAGGGCATGGAGGGGTCCAAATATATAGGGGTCTAAAATCCGAAGGCATCGATCACATGCGTCGGCTCCAACGGCTAAAATCCAAAGACATCGAGTAGATGTCTCAGCTCCAACGGCTAAAATCCAAAAGTAGCTCTCACATGCGTCAGCTCCAACGGCTAAAATCCAAAGACATCGAACAGATGTGTCAGCTCCAACGGCTAAAATCCAAAGACATCGAGTAGATGTATCAGCTCAAACGGCTAAAATCTAAAAGTACCGATCACATGCGTCAGCTCCAACGGCTAAAATCCAAAGGCATCGAACAGATGTGTCAGCTCCAACGGCTAAAATCCAAAGACATCGATCACATACCACAGTACAAACAAGTGAATCGAAAACCACTTAAATTAATAGTGCGAGTACAAATGTTTAAATGAAAAGTACAATGTTCGGTCTACTATTTATTTTCCAGATCGTTAAGCTGCTCGTTGATGTATTCTATTGCAGCCTCATGCGTCGCCTTACGGTTCTCCGATAAATGGGATGTATCCATCCCAAGTAGCTTCGTCAACGACTTCATCAATGAAGCCTTCTCTTTGCTTCTGGCCATCCCTTGCAATTTTTCGGCTACAGCAAAGGCTTTGTCGGCCATACTACTAAGCTCGGCATTGGCTTTGTCGATGCGCCCTAGGGTCTCCTCGCGCGCCGATGATGTTCCGCCTAGTTTGCTCTTACCCTTCCGCTTTGCCGCATCTCGCCCTATAGGTCGTGGAAGCTCGACGGGCTCATCGTCGTTGTTCGACGACGACGTGTGGGCACCTTCTTCATTCAGGCGAGCTCTTTTCGAAGAATCCAAGTAGCTTCGGCACCATTTCGGTTGGCCACATACGGCTCTCCACCAGTGCTCCATGATGAAGGCCTGACCCACCTCCTGCCTGTACATGTCGCGTGCTTGCGAAATCAATTGGTCGTCTGAACGACCACTAGCATAGGCATCGCGCAACCTGCAGTAGATACCATTGAACTGAACAATTTTTTTATTGCTCTTTTGCCAATGGTCTTTGCAGTGCCTGAGATCTCGTCTGCGATCAGGCGGACTGCTCTCGTTGTACTCGGCAACCACCTTTGACCAATACTCGTCGCATTTTTGATTGTTCCCATCGACCGGGTCGAGGGAGTTATTCAACCATGCACTGATCTGGAGCACGAAAAATCCAAATTTAATAACAAAGTCTGCGATAGCGGAATTTAGTAGTGAGATGATCGAGCACTCACAAGTCGCATGTCGTCCTGTTGGGATGAGAGCATTCGTTTACGCTGTGCCCCAGCCCTTCGTTCGCCTTTGCCAGCGTTGTCGTCGGCCTCGATCACTCCGGGGGCCGAGCTATGCGGAGTCCCGGTATCTGATACGGACGTGGACTGCGAATTTTTGCTCGGTGGTTGAGGGGGCGAGATTCCTGCAGACATGGTCGGAGCTCCAACGTAATGAAGATTTGGGCCGTAAGGGCCGTAGGGGGATTGTGCGTATGGATATGGTTGGCCGTATGGAGGGGTGCAGCGTACGGTGGATAGCACATCGGGTATGGTGGAGGAGGAGGCTGAAAACTGGGCGGATTTTGACTGTTTGGCGCTTGAGAGTTCTCCTCATCTAAATTTGGTTCGCCAAACCAATTAACATAACCGCCGGGGGGATTATCGGCCATTGGAAATTTTTACGGAAAATACTGGATGAACATGAGAGTGCAAAGTGTGTGAGTTTTGGGTTGCTTGAGGGTAAATGAGCTGAAAATTGGGCATATTTATAGGCAGGGGGTCACACAAATTTTCAGGAATTTTTTGCAATTGTTTTGGAATTTTTTGGATTTTTTATGAATTTTTAACCTCAGAAATGAATAAATTAACTCCAACGGCTATTTTCAAACGGTTTAATTTAAACGGCTAATTTTTAAATCACTGACAGGTGGGACCGAGGGCTAAAATATTCAAACGGCTAAAGAATCCCAACCCCAGCTGGAAACGGCCACTGACATGCGGGCTCTCTACACACGCTGGCCCACCTGACAGTGACACAGCACGCGCACGCGCGTGAAACGCGTTCACACCAGCCACGCGTTTTATGGGGCCCACCGCACCTCGTCCCGCACCTGCACACCGCACACACACTCACTGTCACGTGGCCCCGAAATTCATCTGGGCCCACCTGTCAGTAACATTTCACGGGAGGGTACGAAGCCACCGTTTCTCGCGCTGTGGGCCCCGCAAACCGCGTGACGATGCGTCCACGCGCGCTCCAACGGTGCCGCTTCGCCCAATCACGCGTCGAGGGCCCCACTTGTCAGAGATTCACGGTTGCATCCTCGCGTGGCGTCGTCTCTCTCCCGTCGCGATTATTTTATTATTTTTTTCCGGTGGGGCCCACATGTCAGGGCGTCGAGGACGCGGCGTTGGAGATAGCCTAAGTATGGGTTACTATTCATTCCTTGCATGGACGTTGGGCCATGTCAGCTTTTTTTTTTTTTTTTGTCTGTTAGATCTATTGTATTTGCGGCTTTGATGTTGCCATGTGGCGAGTTAGGTATTAATTGTATAGTTTTTCCTCCCACTAACCCTAGGTTACCGTTCCAAGGTTTCCCCCATGATGGGCCATGTCGCCCCTCGTAGCCCCGCCTGTCCAATCATACTCTGCACTCATCTATGTCGTACGCTCGACCGCCTGCTTCGCACCGCACGATCTCCCGCCACGCTCGGGGGCTCCACCATTGCGCCGGCAACACATGTTTCCTACTCCGCTGACGCTGTCGCCCATATTGCTCCGGTCCATCGACGTCGTCGATTGTTGCTTCAATGGTTGCGTGGCCTGTGTCTCTCCCGTTTCCGCCTTGACCGCCCCACTACTTTCTTGAAAGGCACAGTAACACATGCCCCTCCTATCCTCTCCTCCGCACCGTCACCTGCTTCTTTCACAAGGTGCCATTTAGATCCACCTGATCTTCGGCTTTCTTCTCCTCCTTCCTGCGATACCTACCCTTTTCTTTGCATCGCTCGTCGGTTATCGTCACCGGCAATTGTTGGGCCCCTCTTTGCACTGTGGGTGGGCCGACCCCTCCTACACCTGCTGCAGCAGCGTTGTCTCGGCTTTGGGTGCACAGTTTGACCGCTATTTATGCTTTTGGTTTTCGCCTTTGCTTATTGTTTATCCAATTGTTTAGACGCACTTGTGTTTGGTCCATGGTTTTTTTTGCTGGTGGTGCTCCCCTGGTTGGTCGTGCGCCGTGGTGGCACTTGCTAGTCTTCCTTCCTCTCATCCCTGCTATCTAGGTGACTGATCTATCTTTTGTTGCTATGTTCTGTGATTAACTTGCTGCTGAGATGTTGATGGCTTGCATCTTTTCGGTTTGCATTTCTAGGTGTCCTCTACCATGCGCCTCTGCTTGTTTGACATATTTGGATGTAGTCCCTTAGGCAAAGTCTAACGCCAGAGCCAAGCCCAACGCCCAAGCCTCGCCGTGCCTACACGTCGCTTAGTTGGGATCGTCCACTCGTGCTACACCTTGTGGCAAGGCAACCGACGTCCAAGTGCCTACAGGTGGGCCTGGCAAGCCGAGCCGCAGACGAAGTGGCTGCGTTGTAGAGGAAGTGGCATCCGGCAATGCATTTTGTGGGCCCCACGTCTTCATGTCCCACTCCTAGTCAATCTACGCAGAACGTCCAATTGATAGGTGTGGCCATCACTTTGTGGGACCATGTGTTAGTGACTGTGTATGACGTACGCACGTGCTCTTTAGTGCACGAGGCAACATTGGCGGACACCACAAACTGCGTGCACGGGTTGTGTGTGCTCGCCTTGTTTACTACGCACATCAATATCAGGGTCGATGACAAATGGGTCCATGATAAGTTTGGCCCACATGTTAGTATTGGTGTTTTTTTGTGTGCTAAATTACGCCCCATTGGGGATTATTTTGGAGTGTGACCCACATGTCAGCGGTTCAAAAAAATTAGTCGTTACAAATTAGCCGTTGTACATATTTTAAAAGTTTCAAGGCCAAAAAATACTATAAAAATTACAAAAATTCCAAAAAAGTTATAACCTCCTCTCCGTATAAATATGACTCATGTTGAGTTCATTTGGACTTATAAATCTCACATCATTCATACACCAATGTTTCCTAAATTTCTGAAAAAATTTCATATAGATAGTAATTCCCTGGTAGTTTCATAAACTTGTTTAGTGAGCCTAATATAGTTAGGAAAAATCCACCTAATTTTCCACCTCCCCTTCATATCCTATTTATAATTCACCATATGCATAGCCCTTTTGTACGCACAACCCCTCTGTATCCACAACCCCCTTCATGTCCACAGGGGCCTTATGTCTCTTATAGTCAAAATTTTCACTTCATCGAGATGCCAAGCAATCCTATGTAGTTGTCACCACCACAACCCCCTATTAAAAATTCATAATCAGCGTCGGTGTCTGATAGTGGTATCCTACTTTCCACACTGTAGGCTGTTATCAACGATGACGACAGTGGCAATGTTGCTAGAAATGCTGGAGGACATACTAAGCAAATGCTTTGGTCGCAAGATGATGACATTCGACTTGTGAATGCTTATTATAAATTGAAATTTTATCAATTTGAATTTTTTTCCAGTTTTGGCTTCCAAATTTGTAAAAATTTATTTTTCCCGTCTTCCAGGTTAGTGCCTAGTTGAATAATTTTCTCGATCAAATCGGCAGCAACAACAAAAGGTGATTGTTAGTGGTGTCTCTAATCGAGAGTCATGGTGTTAGGCGATAATTGCCAATGTTTGCTCTAGTAGTTGACTTGTCCCTTTAATTTCCCTAGCGGCGGCTAACCAAGGATAAAGCAACAAGTGGTGTCTCTAACTAGGAGTGATGGTGTTAAGCGACAATTGCCAATGTCTGCTCTAGCAGTTGTTTGCGCTTAAAGGTGACAGTTGCTGGTGCATGAATGTCAGTGACCACTAGGGTTGGGTGAGGGGTGGCGACAATAGTGGTGGACTGGTCAATGGTGGTACTAAGTTGGGTAGGGCCATTGCTAGCCGGCCCAAGGCATGCAAATTCAGCCCGGCACGTGGCACGGTCTGGCACGAATGCTAACGGGCCGTGCCGAGCTGTAAACCTTAGCCCAACTGTCGGCATGGCACAACATGGTAACGCAGGCTGTGCCCGGGCTGGCCCACCCAGTTAGGATGCCTCCACACCCTCCTCAGTCAATCCTCTCTTC